>VZTF01001738.1:530494-687276 GCA_013397755.1 Cnemophilus loriae
TTTCATTTCTTTCTGGAATCACATGAAGATTAAACCAGGAGTGACTGGAAAGTTGATGATACATTTCAAAACTACAGAGGAGTTTTAATTTCTGAACTGAAGTTTCAGTCACTGGGTGCTACATAAAATCCAACGTGTCAACTCGAAGAGCAGCAAGAAGTCTCTTTTGAAAAAGCTTTTCTTCTTTTTCCACATAATTTCATTTTTTTTTCCTCTTTGGAACAGTGTAACAATGAGTGACTATCTCTTATTTAATTGGAAGTTTAAAAAGAATGGATACATTTTGTATGTGACATAAATCAGAGCAAGAGATTAGGGTTCCTCTCTACAAGATTTTTTTCCCATTTCCAAGGGCTTGAAAAGATGGAGTTTTCTAATATATAAAGTTCTTAGAAACTATCTGACTCTGACAAAAGACTTTTTTTTTTTTTTTTTTTTTTAAAATCCTGGTATATTTTAGAAGACAAATAACTCTTAATATTGTAAGAAATTCAGTATAACTCAGCACATTAACCCATGGCCATGTGGTCTTCCATAGCATGCCGCACTTTGCTGGACTCTGTATACTTAGGACTGATGTCTGAGCATCTTCCTCCAATTTATTGAAAGAAAATATTTTCCCCCACTTTGTTTAAAATAAAGACACAAAATTAAAAATCCTACTAATTACATTTAAGTACCTGGTAATATTTTCCTAATTATTTTCCAGTTTCAGCCATTTGTAGCCTCATACCACGGCTTTTAATGAGCCATAATACCAGCCTCAAAGTTACATTAAAAGTGATTTCCTTTAGACACCAGAGCTTCCATCCATGTGGACAGGTATTCGGTTATCCTGTGTGGAGCATTTCCTGAAAAAATATATTTTTGGTTCCTCAACCAAATACTGCAAATGCTGCTCGCGCTATTTCTGCCTAATAAAGGGCAATTACCTTGCTGGAAGGCTTCTTCGGCAGGAAACAGACTTGAAAGGCTTGCAAATATCACTTTGCTGAATTCACAGCTTTGACTTAATGCTGGACTGAAGATTTTTTTTTCTTTTTTTTCTTTTTTTTTTTTTTTTTTTTTACCCCCCAGCTCTCTCCCACAGCCAGGTTCCTTTTTTTCTCTTTTCTAGCCTCGGGAGTATCCTCCCATTTCAGCATCCTGTTCCTTTTACACCGCCCTTTTATTTTTTTGGAGAAAAAATAAAAGAAGGGGGGGAAAAAAGCAGCTATGCAGTAGTGGGATTTCAAGAGCTACTAAGCACATGAAAGCAAAGAAACAGCAAGCAGGCAACGAGCCAGAAGTGAAATGGCTTTAGGAGCTGGCTCCGCGGCTGCTCAGGATCCACTGCTGGCGGTGTTGGCTGGAAGATCAGGAGTTCCCAGGCGCTCAGCGGGGACAGGGAGCGCGGAGCTGCCCACCCCCTGCGGGATGCTCCGGGGCTGCAGGGGGCCCCCGACAGCAAATCTTGGCAGAAGCCCTGGAGGCAGCTCAGGAGCCTCGCACAAGAGACGCAATTGCTCCTCTGCCTCCCTTGTCTGAGCTCAGTCTCCCTCTCCCAGCGCAGCACCCCTTCTCCCCGGGAATGCTGAGAGCTTTCCCGGTCCCAAGGCAGCATCAGCGCGGTCAGCAGCCTCTCTGACACACCCTCGTTCTTGCAATGAAACTCCCTCCTCACCCGCTCTGCCTTTCCTTGGGATGGACAGGGACTCCATCCATTATTTATCAGAATGAAACAGTAACTCACCAAGGCCTCTCCAAAAAAGACAGGAGATTAAGCAAACAGGAGAGGAAAGCTGGAGGTGCTAAAAGTGCCTCTCAGAAAAACCGGCAGGATCTGGGTTTGTCTGCTCAGCTGTTCAGAGGGATGAAATTCCTGATGCCTTTTCCATTCTACTGCATAGCTTTGGGATGCAGTTTTTCTTGTAATTAAGAGATCCAAAAGCACCACATCACTGGTTTCAACAGAATTTAGTTCAAAACCATTCTTGAACGAAATACCCATCACACCAACTAACAATACTCTGCCTCCTGTGCTACAACATAGTGTAAACAGTGAGTAGCTACAATTAACAGCAGAACATCTACGCATGAGTTAGAATTAACGTTTGGTTAACATGGCACTGGAGTTGTAGATGATGTATTATAATGACCATTGTCACAAAAATTCTGTACTGATCAATTTAAAATAACCTTGTAAAGCTTAATTGCTATCTTACATGAGTAATGAATTGAACAAATGTCAGATCCCAGTAAAAGTGCCTTTTATCATAAATCACTATTCCACATACAATAATTATCCCATTAATGCTGAATGAAATGCTTATTGAGTTTGTTTAGCATGCACTGTAAGTGGATGAAGTGACCAGGAATACCTAATAATTTCCTGACAGGCATATGCAAAAAAAAATATTACTTTGAAAGGGAAATTATAATTTATAAAAAGGTACTATACAGAAGATAATTTAAACAGAAGCAAAAGTATAGTGTCCTAAATTCTCTTTAACAATTTCTGAGTTTAATAAATAAAAAATACACCAGCAGACTCCAGCATCTTCCTAAAGCAAGAAGGCTCAATGTTTCATTTTGGTTTAGTTCTGTCTTACGAGATAAAAAATGGAGCAGTTGCCAATTTATCTAACTTAAAAAGTCCCAGACTTGCCAAGTATGTTGTGATAAATAGCTTTAACTACCTTCTGCTCATATTTTACTATAGGACATGACAAAGAGATTTGTAGATTAAGTCTTCAACTTTATTTGTGATACTTTGCAGACGATAGATAAGAAAGGCACTTAAGAGGTTTAGTGTGAAAAATACAGTTAAAAGGGTAAACAAACAACAAAACTGTATTTTACATTGAAAATATCTGTGGGTTTAGAAAAGCCTTTAAAGAAAGCTCTGTGTTGCTGCAACCACTGAGCAATGCCCTAAATAACCATGATCCTCTTGCTCTCTGAGATACATTTGTATAGATTCTGTCTATCTGAGGAAGCCACGTGTAAGTACACGACTGCCTCAGCCTGGGACTCTGAGGGAAGAAATCCTTCGCTGCGATATGTGAGAGGAAGCCTAGACAAACACGCAAACTGGCCAATAATGCAACTCAATGAGCTCTGCACAGCTGGAACCCTCCTAATGCCTGGACACAGCCTCCCACTGCCACAGTACAGGGACACCATCAAAGCTGCCATCTCCTCTTCCCTTTCCCTTCCCAAGCTCAAACCCATCACACGCTTTTCTCGTGTACGTTTCAAAGTGAGAACTCCTTTCCACATTTTCCTCTCTTCGAAAATCACTACGGCACGAGTCTTGCCTCTCTTTGAACCAGTTTGCCTGCAGGCCACCACGAACCCTGCAACAGCCTCTGCTGACAACTTCACACTGCTGTGACCAGTGAGAGAAATCCATGCATCTGTATTTGCTACCTTGGAAGTTAAACACTTTCTAGAAAGCTTAGGAAAGCTTACAAGTGTGCCTCCTGGTTCATTAGCAATTTATGCGCACCACTAATAACCATTATCATTAAATCATTAGCATAAATCATTACCATTACATGGTCCTTGCCCTCATCCTCTAGAGCACGTTTAACTGATCCTGCATCATGACAGAAACTTTTTTGAACTCTTTTATTATATTTTGCACAACACATCAGGGAAGGCACTTCATGTTGGGAGGCACTTTTTGCCTGATATAGAGCAAACTGTCCAAGTTATTAGGCAGCTTAATTTACCCTTTACCTGTTACAAACTGCAACTGTTCTCCCACCACTTCAAGCAGTGGTTCTTACCTGCCAGTTTTAACAACCTCGTACCCAGAATGATGAGTCTGGAAGTACATGATGATTCCAAGACAGGAAGAACAATCAATAGTTCAATTATCATATTATTCTGTCACCCTCATGACAGAAGCCTGGCAGTTGCTACAAAACCATCATCTAACAAACTGCTGTTCCTGAATCAACCCAGATTTGAAAAACAGTGAAAAAAACCTCAACATGTTTATGTAAACGTGGAAGGAAATGTAGATGGGATAGAAACTTGCCAAATATGAAGTCACCAGCAGCTCTACTTCTGCCTACTATTTCTGGCACTCAGCATACTTTGCTCTTCCCTTATGTACACTTAGATCATTTTGAAGCCTGTTTTATTTTACAAGGTAAGGATCACCGCGATCTTTTACATCATGAAATAAAAATACTTACTGGTAAAACATTGGGCAAGTGTTTTACTGATACAGTTTATTAAATTTTCAGAAAAAAATATCAGAAAACTGCCTTAAAGAGTAGCCCTGCAACACTGGAGGAGAAAGGTCTATTTGTACAGGACCCTGTGCAGGGGATGGAAACAGCCCCTTTGTCTCACCTGGATACATTTTAATTGCTGCTTTTCCCTGTCTTGATTCTTGGACTTCAGTGCTCTCTCGATAGTTACGCTGCCAACTCAGGCTGTGGGTACAGGCAATCAAATCTTACCTCTCTTAAAACACCCAAATAGTGA
Source organism: Cnemophilus loriae (assembly GCA_013397755.1). Taxonomy (NCBI): domain Eukaryota; kingdom Metazoa; phylum Chordata; class Aves; order Passeriformes; family Corvidae; genus Cnemophilus; species Cnemophilus loriae. The sequence goes on from VZTF01001738.1 coordinate 534,977, forward strand.
ATTTGTTCAAACAATTAAGTGATTGTGATCTACTTGCAAAATAACTTGCCACCAAGAGACAGGGCCCTTCTCAAAGCTGTTAGTCTGCTGATTCAAGCTCAAAAACATTTTGAACCTCAGTGGTAGCTCAGCTTCTGTAACTCCCTCGTGCAGCAACATCGCTGTTTTCATGCCGTGCTTTCTTGTTGGTGTTCCGTTAGAATTATACCAACACACCAGCCAAAGCAGCTGCTTCTCTCCCCACACTCACACACTTCATCTGAGGCACCATTAGAAACCTTCTCCAGGATAAACTACCACTACAAGAGACAATTTTTGTGTGTAGGTGTGACTTGTGTGCCCACGTGTGTGTACGCGTCAATCTTCACCTGAATTATCTTTAATACTAATGAACATGCTTTGCCTTTTAGCTGCATCTCTCATGTGATACCTGTGACATCTCCTGACAGAACTCCACAGAGGTTCCATAGCTAAGCTTTTTATTTCATATGAGATTCTTTTCATATAGGATCTTCTCCAATAGGTATTTATCAAATGCTGACAGGCTGATAAACTGATTACAGCACTGCTCACCACAAAAGCTGATGATATTCCTTCTTCCACCTCACTGCTAAACAAAAAATAAAAAGGGAAAAACACCAACCTTTTTTCCTCCCAGAGACAACCTGGAAATAGTAAAATATCAAACATTTTTCTTTCATAGATTTCTTTTCTAGACAGAACAATATTCTTTATGTGTCACTTTACATTTTAAAATCAAACAAGTTATTTATGTTTCTTGTTTTCTACTCATGTTTCCACACACTTCACAGATAAAAATCCTTAATAAATGTGGGACTAACATATTTCTTATCCTCCCACAATTCGTGGAACTTCTCAGAGCAGCCTTAATTTGTGAGAATCCGTGTAAGAAGTGTCTGGGAAGAGTGTGAAAGCGCTGGTTATGTCATGCCAAAGCTAATATTGCAATATACTGGCCACATTTATATGGCCACATCTAACCAACCTTCCTCCAGGCCCTTCCTGGCTGAGTGATTAAAGAATAACATTTGAAACTCTATAACATTTTTAATGACATGACTGAAATCAAGTCTATCACAGGCTATGCTGTCCCTCAAAATATGGGGTGAAAATTCTGTTGAAACAGCAAAAATTATCCAGTTGACTCACATTAGAAAAACTAACTGTGAAACTCAAGGACCACAGAATTGCACAGAATCAATTAGGTTGGAAAAGGTCTCTGAAATCATTGAGTGTAACCTCTGAGAAAACACCACCTTGTCAACCAGACCACGGCACTGAGTGCCACGTCCAGGCTTTCCTTAAACACCTCCAAGGACTCCACGATCTCCCCGGACAGCCCATTCCAATGTCCAACCACTCTTTCTCTCATGAAATTCTTCCTAATGTCTAACCTAAACCCTCCCACTGCAGACCACTTAAACATGAAAAAATCATGATCTGTATCACTATCCTGTGCTATAGGTTATACAGAAAGAAAGTGAAAACATAGAAGAGATTCAAGGTAATGCAAGACTGAAATGAGAAAGTGCACTGCTCATGGATGACTCAGTCCTAAAAAATAATTTAAAAACAGAAACACCAAAAAAAAAGTGTCAAATTTAGGGACCAAATTTCACATGGATAGATGATGTTGATAAAAATTTTGGGGGTAACACGACATTAAATCAATGCCAACTGCAAGGCCAAGGCAGTGCATCCCAGGCATATCCTGAGGCTCTGCCCTTCACCTCCAAACAACCTCCCTTTGAGCGAGGTTCAGGCATCAGCATCAACTCCCGCAGAGCTGGAGGTTTTACCACACTTCCACCACTCAAAGCATGGCTCTGGGCTGAGTGGTTGCCCTGACATGCAGAGGCACTCTGGCCACCAGGCCAAACTCACAAAAAGACAGACAGCAGAGGATGCGTCCGGAATTTGCCAAAAAAGCAACGAAGGAACCAAAATTGCATCACTTAGCAAGAGTTTGCATGGCATAGGAAAGCTCACAAAACCACCTCCTGAGAGGACAAATCCTTCACAGAAGCAACTGCTGATATTGCAGCACAAAATGAATTGACTATTAGCCTTCAGCAAATGGGGTATTTATTATTTTTAAATAGTGCATTAGTGCTCAAGCAACAATGATATTTATACTGCACATCAAACCACATGAGTAGGAGAGTGGTGAGCTAAAACTGAGGACTCAGAGTAGTGATCTTGTATGCCCTGAGGGAGCACAAGACCTAAACAGATGCACACATAAGGTAAATAGGATGCAATGATACTGGGGGAATGATGCCAACTGAGTCAGCAACATGAAAACCCTACTGCACAGAAATGTCCAATGGATATCAGACTTCAATCTGAAAAGACAGCTTGGGAACTGGAGAGATGTTACTAAAAGAGGAAGCAATGCTGAACCGAGAGCTAAGAACACCTCCAGGAAAAAGCACTGACTAGTTCTTTCACAGTGCAATGTCTAGAAAGCAGCACATAAAGCCCCTTGCAGAGCACTCAGAGTGAGCTGGCACACACCAGAACGCTATACCATCATGTTATATTTCTGTCTTTAGAAGTTCTCCTCAGAGAGCAAGCCGAAACATCAACATATCACTATTAAAAATTCCTGTTATCCTCCTACAGCTTTTAACTTGTAGATATTAACAAAGATGAAATGCTTATCTGTTCAAATAGAAAGGCAATTTTGACCTCAGTGCATTAGTGTAAAAACAAAATGTGTTGTTTTGATATTTACAAGATGCCAGAATTAGCTGCAGTTCATAATCAGCCTCATGGCATCCGTGCTAAAACAGCCTTCCAAAAGTCCCTCTGGAGGAGGAGAGAAGGGCAAAAGGAAGAAAAAAAAAAAAAACCAACAAACAGTTACCAGTAGAGGATTTACAAACCAGACTTTAAAAAGACTGAACTGAGCACTTGAGCTCTGTAGATAAAGGATTCATGAAGCCCAAAGTAAGAGCAGACTGCATTTATGTCAAACCTTTCCCAAGACCAGAGCTGCAGGGGAGGATGAATCCCGCGATTCACGGGACACTAGAGGTGCCACGTGGATTAGGGGGAAATACCTGGTTTGCACAAGCCACGTTCCTCCTGGTTTGTCTGCACACCCTCCTGTTTCTCTGGCAAAGTACGAGGCAGAGGGCTGTTACCTGGAGATGTTTTGGCCTTGCAGCAGTGCTGCTGTCAGGGAGCCACCCTGAGCACTCGGAGCTCAGGCACTGAGCACAGCAGGCATGCAGAAAAGACTGGTTTTAGCTAATGTCTGAGTCCTCAACAACAACAAGCAGCAGCAACACAGTGAGCAGTGCAGTGCCATCAGCGACTGGCTGTGCTGTGGGTGGCTGGAGGAGGCCCTGACACCCACCAGGGAAACCATTCACACCAGTGCCAAGCTTTTTATTAAACATCTCCTGGCAATACACCTGGTACAGCTCTCAGAGATTTCTACTTTTTATTTTATTCACTCCTTATTTCAGCAGCAAAGACCCTGTGTGCCTTTAGAGGAATATTAATGATGCAGAAGACCCAACCCTGAACCCTGTGAAAGCTATTACTGTTCGCTCAGAGTAACTGGGCTGATGCCAGCTCAGTTGATTATATCGCCTTTGTTTGTTTCCCTGAAAACACGATGCTACAGTGAACCAGGGGATGTTAATGTATTTCCATGCCATGCTGCATTTGTTTTTATTGCCAGGACTCCATACTTAATATAGGTGATACCTTCTTGGAGGCTGAGACATCTTAATGAGCTCAGCACAACCATGCACGGAGGCCACACCAAAGATCACTGCCTCATGAGCAGTCTGCTGGGGAGGGCATGGATCACTTTCCAAATGCCACTGCTGGCTGCAGACTAACTAATGCAGCTCTAACAAGCTAAAAACACCCTGCTAAAACGAATCTGTCATTACAAATAAGTAACAATAAAGTGGGCACGCGGGGCGGTGCGTGTACCGAGGCCATCACACGGCGATGGAAATCAGCTTTGGTACTTGGCACGGAGGGTTTTGCATACGCTCTTTTATTCCGGCAATTTCAGTTGCTAAAAGAGATTTTACTGTCAACCTGATGCATTTATTTGGTATAAGGCAAAATCCCTTCAGCAGCCCAGGTTCATTAAATGGTACCACTAATAAGGCTGTGCCTGAGGAGCCCTGCCCACAGCTGTGCACTGGAACAGCAGCACCCCGGGCACAGCCTCTGATCTCAGCCTTTAAAAGATCAGACGGTGCCATGCGAGAGGGACGCCAGGTGAGCCCTGCTCTGCTGACCTGCAGGGCTACAGATGGACCACGCACATTTCTTTGATCAAGACAGCAAGATGCTGTCCCTGAGGGATGGGGCTCAGTCCCAGCCCAGCTCAGCAGCAGAGCAGCACAAGATCTGCTGCCAGGTTTAACTGAACCCCTGCACTCTGCAGTTACAGGAGTGGGGTTCTTTACGCAGGTAAAAGCAGAATTGTTATGGAAACACGCACACACACATTAACAACAAGCTTCTTCTGCACTGCTCTCAGAAGAGAAAGAAATCTTTAAATTCAAATATAACTAAAAGTACATCTGATGAAGTGCTGCTCTGCACAGCCACCAAAACATAAACAGAGCTCAAAACCGAAAGAGAGATCCCAATAGACACCTATATGAAATCCATCTTAAATCCAACACCTCCTTCTGCTCTCGGTAACTTTTCACATTGATTTTCCCAGCATTAGGAGTTTTTTAGTAAAAAACTCCTTTCAGTGAGGGTCATATATGAAAGGAGTCCAAATCTGCTGATGTTCAAGACCAGCTTGGAGCAACCTGGTCTAGTGGAAGGTGTCCCTGCCCATATCAGGAGGCTGGAATTACATGACTTTTAAGGTCCCTTCCAACACAAAACACTCTATTCCCCTATGAAATATGTATTTCTTTAAAAAAATGGAAGTTTGAGGTAATTACGGGTGCTGCATCACTGCCTTTTCCTCACAGTAGATTCCTCAGGTGCAATTTTACATGTCTCTTAGCTTTCTCCTCCACAATGGAAAAGGAGTATTTCCCTTGACTGTGCATGAAGTTTGTCAGCTATTTACTGTCATACAAAAATCACACTGAAAAAAGTAAAATCTCCCTAAAGAATTTCACAGTATTTTTTATACACTCAAAATTATAAGCCTGCTGGCAGCTAAAATGTGGCCACAAATGCAGCTGAGTCACAGAAAAACAGAATAAACACATCATGCTTTATGGCTTTATGATTTACCCCAGAAAAGCCACTGAGCTGTCTGGATGACTGCAATTTTCTCTTCCTTTCGCGACTTGGATTGCTCCCAATTAGAGCAGACTATTTTAAGCACTTTGAAAACTAATTCTTAAAAAAAACCCAAAAAAACCCCAAAACTGTAGGATACAGACAGGACAAGATAAAGCTGTTTGACTGTAAGAAAAGGAGCTGAAAAGTGCTCAGCATCACTCACAGGGGCAGAGACTCAGGAGTGCCAGGCTCTGTGAGCTGTCCCTGCCTGGCAGCAGCACTTCATACTCCAGGCTCAGGTGTGAAGGCTGCTCCATTTGCATTGACCCGTGTAGGCTGTGAGAAGACTTGAAAACTGATTAGATCCTGTTGCTCCTCCATCTCCAGCTTTCCTCCCGCCAGGCCAAGGGCTCTGCCTCAGCCATTTGTCCTGCACAGCCTCCAGAGGGTTTTCCAACGGGCAGCAGCAGCAGATCCCTGCAGCAGCAGCAGCAGCATCAGCTGTGCTGCTCTCCCTGCCTGCCTGTGGCTGCATTATGGATGCTGGCGGTGTAACCACAGCTTGCTCTCATCTTTCTGGGTGCTGCTTCTGACAGCAGCGCGCCAAAAAACAGAGAGGCCAGGCCTTAAAGGTCAAGGAATATTATATGAATCATTTCAACCTATCATCAGCTCAAAAAAAAAAAAACAAACCCAAAAAGCAAAAAACAACAACAACAACAACAAGAAAAAAAAAAGAAAAAAACAACCAAAAAAAAAAACCCAAAAAAACCCCACCAACCACCAAACCTCTTTTTCTTTAAGTTTGGCTTAGTCAAGGTTGACTTTCTTTTAGCTTATTAATGAACATTTACCTATTTCACGTTTCCAGTTCTTGTTTCCAGGGAAATACAAAATGTTAAATAAAATGTTTAAGTCCATATACATGCTTGAACCAAGTACCACCACACTTCACAGAAACAGTAAATTAACTGAGTCCTTCTTCCAGCACCCTTTTCTGTGGCAGACTAAAGAACAGTGCTGTGAAATGGCTTCTCTGAATATTCTTGCTCATCTGTACCGTGACTGTGAGGAGTGCTGGTAAACAAGGAAACGAACACTCCAAAGGCAGTCCTGCGCCCAAGCCCAGCACCAGAACTGTGCTCACTCCTTCACATGCAGAATGGACATTAAAAATGGCCCCATCTTCCACACAGTTCTGCATCCTGCCTTGCCTATACATTAATTCATTCTCCCTCTGAGCTACTTCCCATTTTTCCTTCTTTGGTGACTTGACCCCAACAACCCAAGCTGAAAACTGGACGAGAAATTCCCTTTGATCTAAAAAACAAACAAAAAAGATATCAGTGGGATTTCTTCAATTTGGGGCTCAATATTCAGCAGTGTGCATAGTGCACTGCATAATACTTCCTGTCAACAACACCAGATGTGTTTCTAGTAGAAATAATTGGCTGGATATTTATTTATTGACATTTCAGATTACTGAACACTGTCATCTGTTCATCTTAATCATCATTTGTACAATTTGCTATCTGAGTGAAGATCAAGGACCTTATCTGACCCTTTTTTTAGAGCTGTCAGCAGTGTTTATTGATAGGCTGGAATCCTGAATATGATTATGGAACATGGATATGCAGAAGATGAAACTTGAGCAGAATTAATATGGCACAACTACAATTAAATTAAAAGTAGCAAAAGATTCTGGTTTGGGTCAGTATAAAACACTTGCAGAAAGGGAATAAGCACATAGCTAAATCTATACTAAATGATCAATTTATAACAACTTAAACCCTCAATGCATCAATTAATCTTGCAGTATATACTCCCAAACTCCTGTTCCAGGCTCTATAAAATGCTTCTAGTGAATGCAGGATTTTTCTCTGTCACACAGCCTTGGACCAGTTCTGGACAGGTAATTCACAACCACCTGTTCCTCTGGCCTGGGCACAGCAAGCATGGCTGAAAGGCCGCAGAAAATAACTTCAAGGACCAACATTTAATGCACATGGACAGAGAAGGAACCGTCCATCACCTAAATTGTTCCAAAGCCCATCCTGTTCCTTAGGCTGGAGACAGTGGCTTGCTCATATAGAGCAAATTTGAAGATCAGGGTTCTTGACATGGTAGATTAGGCTCTCCTACCATGCATTTTGCTTGCTGTGTAATTTGATCATTAACAATCTTTGTGCCGCTTCCAGGTAAGAATGTCCTTAATGTCTTTTAAAGGCAGCATTTTTTCTCCTGAAAAAAAAAAAAACAAACCAAAAAGTTTTCTTTTTTTTTTTTAAAACTACAAAAATTTACTTGCTGCCAGTATTAGTAATATATTAATTATTTAACTGAAATAAATGCATCTGTTAATGTGTTTAATTAAGCATACAAAGCTCTTTATTTGATGTTATTTGTACTTAAGATTTCCTGTTTTCCCTGAAGTATTTATTATCCAAGGCATGATTCTTCTAATCTTAGACATACTCTGGGACTGAAGTACTATTTTATATCAGCATTTCTCAGCTGCTTTTATCATGAATAAATATATTACAAACCATGTTAATGACCTGTTTAGTATTCACATATTAAACTTTTCCTCATTTTATATGGAAATACCACTATAAAAATTCTAAGAATACTAGTTTTATGTGCACGATAATGATGAGATTCAAAGCAAATAAGGAGGAGAAAATCTGTGGTGACAGTGAATATGAAATGGATTAGTGGATCGTCAATGTGCTTTACATTGGTATAAAATTATTAAGCATGTAATTAAGTAGGATCAATGGCACTGTTTGTTTTGGGGGTAATGTTTTAGCTATTTTAGATGTGTCATCTTTAAGAATTTAATTTCACACTTTAATGATCTTCTTGTAATTTCCTCCTGCTGCCATGAAGTCACACAGTCAGGGTACGCATGACACGCGCTACAGATCAAGGAGTGACTCGGGTGGAAGGCCAGGCCAAAGTCACCGCGAAGGAAGATGAGAACAAGGCAAATTAAATAATTTTGTAAATACAAAGGTAGTTCATTTCAACTGACCTTATTCATCAGGCACACTCAAATCCCCGGGATTGTTAGCAGGAAAGAAGTTTTATAGTTACTTGCAGCAACTGCAGCTTTAACCTGGCTGACCTCGGAGACATCTCCAGTGCAGCCAAAAAGAAATTAGACTTGGTGTTAGACGAGCCTAATGAGTAAAACCACAGCCTTCAGTACACTTACATCTGCAAGCAGAAATTTAAGTAAGTAAATAAATAAATAAATAAATAAACCCAGCTTTGGATAAAAAGGAAAGAGAGAGGGAGATTATTCCCTGTCTTGGACAGAGAACTTACTACTGGTTACTGAATAAAAAACCCAGCTGTGAAAACCAGGCTGCTACCAAACTGAATTGTCTCATTTCGAACTGGGAATTACGAATCAATGGAACAAAGCTGTTGTTATCATGGAAAACCCAGTGTCTGAGCAGGTTCCCTTATTAATTTCATATGCTGGACAAAGCACATGCTGACACTGTGGTCCCAGCTCACTGCACATCCTCCTGCATGAGACTTCCCAGGGACTGACAGCAGAGCCAGGGATGCCAGCAACATTCAGGACTGAAAAGGGTTAGGAGGGTGGAGACAAATTCATTGAAAGGCAAAATGACAACAGGTGCTATTTTTTTCTATGGAAATATAGAAGCAGACCGTTTTTAGTAGAGAATAATGTATTTTTTACTTTGTTATTGAACCAAACAGGAGTTATGCTATATAACTGCGCTCTTAACAGCAGAACAGACATCCATTGTTTACACTATCCATTATTTGTACCTGTTTTTTTTGTACCCGAGCTCATTGGCTTTAGGTTATGCAGCACACTTGTGAATGAAGCTTTCTCTTGCAAAAAGAAGAGAACCACCTTAGACAACTTTAGTCTAAATAGTTTTCAAAAATTGCCTCAAAGATCAATAGCCTGGTGTAGAAGTAGAGCAGAGAAAATAAGAATGAGTTAGAAAATGCCATCCCAATATCTCCACAGCCTGAGCACAAAGGTAGCAAGAGACACTCCTTGTAGCCCTATTTATGAATGCTTAAAGAGTGAAGGAAGGAGAAAAAAACTTCAGAGGTAATTTTATAATATTATGAAAAAATAGGTTCCCCACCGAGTTTGTTCCAACACTTAAATAATGAAAAATAAGTTTGCCACATCTTTACTCTGAAGCAACTCACGCTATTGCAAATCCACCATTAACAGCTATACCTGTGTCCTTAACGAGGTTATAAATGGCAGATGGTAAAAATTAATTTAGCATTCTCTGTAAGAAAGTATAAACACAAACTTGGGTCCAGTCCTATAAATGGCTGCTCTCCTGAGTAAAACTAACTTGAAATTACCTCATATTGGGCATATCCCAAGTTTTACATGCAGTTTAAGATCTGTTTCTGAGGGCACAGCCTACAGTCCTATAAAGTGGTTGCACGTGCACATTGATGCATCTTTGAATAATGTAACATGAAGGAGTTTAGGAATGCAGGCTTGAAAATGTTTCATTTGGCACAGTTAAGTTTCCCCCAGAACTACTCGGGCATGAGTAAGAGCTGCTAAAGCATGGACTCTCTGGGTTAGATCTGTACGACTGTAAGTTAACACAAGGAATTAAATCCTTATCAAATCTCAGTTCGTTTGAAATTATTTTTTATCTTTTCCTTTTCTACTTTATTAAGTTCCATTCCTTTGCCATAGTTATGCACTACTCTTTGTGAGCAGAGGTTTTGGTCTTGCACTGTTTCTTCATCCACAGCTAAGTGCCCTCTTTGCTGACTAAAATTACTGCACGTCATCACTAAAAATGTATATAAACTCTTACTTTAGATCACAGCCCTATTTTCAAAAAGAGCAATTTTACTTTTCTTCCAGAAATTCATCTGCTTGCTAATGAGAGTTGTGTTCATCTGTAATTTTGAAGGAGAAAAAAAATGATTATTACTCTGGCAATTTCAAGTAACAAATAAGAATTCCATCCAGCCCTCTATTTCAGTACATGACATTTCTCCCAGTGTAGGATCTACAGGCCAGATGTACCATTATAATTATAAACATTTGTAGTGAGCCTCAGTGCAATTGGGGCCCGCAGTGAAGTAGTAGCACCTCAGACAAAAATCTTTCAACAAGCCATTTCATACCCAAGATTGCTGTAATTTATAAATCCCTGCATTATCAAAAATTACCTTTTGATGCCAGCCGAGCCAGGAAGGGGTTTGATGATGCTACACACTTATGTTTTCTCCTAAATATGTTTCTACATTTTATCAATGTCTAATCAATAGATAATGCTGTGATACAGCAATTCCTCCACTTCCCTTATACCAGAGCTACTCCTGGCAGAGAAAGCCTAAATGACAGCCTAAAACCCAACACCCTCACAATCAGCTTGGGGATTTGGCTGAATTATCCTGCAAAAGGTGCATTCCTCATTTCCCATAATATTTTCTTTTCCTGATGCTGACTCTTGAACAGCAGCATCACAAGGCAGCAGGGCACAAAGGACTGTTGACGGGAAGATACAAACTGAGACAGAAGATGAAGGAGGAGGTTTGGGTACCAGTGAAATTGATGAGACCTATGAGAGGGCAAAGGGAACCTGTCGATGATGATCAGAGAGGAAAAATAAAGGAACATGGAGATGAAAAATAGTTTTCATAGCGGTTTTAATAGTTTGCCAGCAGAACTAAGAAAAAAGCAAGAAAAGTGTGAAAGCAATGAATAAAGCAACAGCGAGGATCAGGGAGAAACAAGATACTGTGTGAAAATGCAGTGCTAGAGTGAAAGGGCTCAACTGATGTACAGAAGGCCCTGAGAGATTTGCAAGAACATAAATAGGAAAGGAAAGAGGAGAAAAGAAAATAAATGAGAAAACTGTTGTTAAACAGAACACAAATTAAATGGACTGTAAATAAATGTGCATAGAAATGGGGACCAAAATATCATAAAAGGGTTTCTAAAAGAAGCCTGAACAAACCTCCCACGCTGTAACCTCACATCTCTGCTCCCTCGCTTGCCTAATGACTCCTGGCCCATTTGGGGGCATTTTCTGCCCCAGTGTATGTCACTGGTGCCGTTCTTTGAGCCACAGGGCTCCTGTTCAGCTCCTCACTGTGGCCTCCTGCGCTGCCAGTGCAGGAGACACATGCCTCCAGTGAAACCAGGAAACACAGCATCTGTACCTGACAGACAGCCCGCACTCAAACCATGCTTCACCTGAAACAAGGGTCTTACTTGTGGCCAAATGCTGTCAAGAAGGTCAATGCTGAGAAAGAAAAAATAAAGCCATTAGGCTCAGTTTCATAGCCAGCATAACCTCAGGAAAGACAAACCGTGCCAAGTCTTTCCATCTCCTCTCTCTCTATATGCAATCTTTTTATATATATTCTTTTTTTTTTGGGGGGGGGGTGTAATTTATAGCTTAGCTATGAAAATAAAATTGCTTTGGGTTAAAAACTTAAAAACAAAGTCTTCCTCAAAGTATGAAATACTTTTATAGGTTTTTCAAAAGATTGATCTTTTCATTTTCTCGTCTTCTGAGTATATATCTCATTAGATCTGCTTCTGTGTAGGAATTGCAATTTTAGCAAGCAATTAATCCATAAATGAGCTATTTCAGAGTTTTAGGTATTGGGCATCACCCTTCAAAGGCTCTGTGCTGGCCTTGGATTACACCTTCATGTTTCCACAGACCTCAAAAGAAGCTCGTTTTGCCAGCAATCATTTAATTGAATTCCCCGTGAATCACTTTGGAAAATCATGCTCAGGTTAATCAGGCGCAGGCAAAAAAAGGAGGTAGCATTTCTAATAACTCTGTCACTGAGAGATACAATGACCTTTACATCCTTCAACGCTGAACTTCTTGTTGCTTACTTTATTCCAAAGGAAAATGTTCAGCCAGAGAGCCACTGAAATTATGCTTATGTGATCGTGGACCTCTTGCGAGGACTGCCGAGTTTCTGTGCAATAACAGGACCATGATTCCTCCCCATGTAGTTCTCATCTTTAACACAGACCAGAAAATCTGTGGTTTTGACACCATCAACCCCCAAAATTCATCATTACAGATTTTGAATATTTTGCAGCATGTGCAAAGGGAAAATGAAATCTAATTGTATGCATTACGCTGCATTTTATGTACTCAGATGGCGACATAAACTCTAGCGCTGTACCAAGTACAAGGGAAACTTTGCATAAGGAGATCCTCTTGCTATGAGCTGAAAGCATTTAAAAAAATAAAGGAATTATTTTTCCTTAAACTTCTTGTGAATTACACAAATCTCCTGCTACATATTTCCAAGGCATGAATCATTCCTAGCACACCAGAAATAAGTTCACCTCACCAAAACCACTTGCCTACAGCAAAAGTTAATGTAACTGTTTATATTGGCAAGGTATAAATAACTGTCTAAATATCTGCACATGTAACACACTAACTTCAGAATGATAATAAAATTCAAAGTCTTCAGCTACTTTTTAAGGTAATTATATTTGGCTGGAACAGGTTTGGGTGTCTGGGCTATGTAAAGGACAATGCTAAAGAACTTTCAGACTGGAAACCAGAGTGAAATGAGTACACAGAATAAAAAATAAAGCAGGAAGGAAGACAAAACAAAATAAACAAAAAACAAAAAGCACAAAATGTAACTGTGTTTTTTTAGTCTTTAAAATGCTTTAAAGAAAATTAGCAGAAGCAAGTAATTCTACTGCCTGCCAAATTCCAATGTATACCTGACCGTAGCAGGGCACTTGCAAAAAAATTCTTTAAGAAAAAGATACTTTTTATTCAGAAAGCTAAAATTGCAGCCCCCTGCTTAACGAAGCTGCTGGAGGCCCAGCCCCTGTTGCCAGCCCTTTAGAGCTCAGGCAGCAGTGCCTGACTCACCAGGAATGAGAATCTCTACACTCCTGATTGAAGTTGGACAGTCTCACACCTTGCTCTTCCAAGACACTTATGTTCAGTCTGGTGTAAAATTTTAGTTCCCATGGTGTCACCTGACACTGTCTAACCTCACCAAGTATTTCAAGTCATTCCCCCTGATAAATAGTGAACAAACTGGTTTATGCAGAGAAGGCAAACACTTGTATCCCAGTGATGGGGCAATGTGCTTATGCCTCAGAAGCAGTGTTAGAGCCCATTGGGAAATTATAAAAAGGAATTGCCTCTAAATGTTCTCTGGAGCCTCAACAGCATTGCCCATATGCTGGCTGGGGCAGAAAGTAAATGCAGAAGCATCAAAGTTATCCCCTGGCCCAAGGCAAGTGCTCCCCAGCAGCCAAGGATGGGGAGCCCAGAGGGAAAAGGAGCAGAATCAGTGGAGCGAAAGGCAGGAACATCCTCCAAGAATGATCCCCCTTAGGATAACAACTAGGCATCATCAAGAGCAGCCCCAAACACCACAGTGGAACAGGCTGAGCTCCTCCACACTGATGGCAGTGCAGGATTTGTCTCAATCCTGCTTCTCTGTCACCTTCCCAAAGGGCTTGGAGGGTTCGAGCACCACCGACATCCATCCTTTCCAGACTGTTTGCTCTAATACCCCGCTAACTATCGGAACATCAGCAATCCCATCACACCAGCAAAACCGCCTTGCCTGGAGGAGCTGAGCTCTCTGGTTTCCCAAATGATGGAGTTAGCAGAAAACAGAGGTCACAAGCTGAAGCCCAGGTCACGGTCATCGAGATATCTTCCCCAGGGAAAGGAGGCAGACAACAGCAAACTGCCTGGGTGGGATGAAGCACAGCAGCCCTGATAGGCTACACGCCAGTAAACAGGATGGCAAAGGCTTCAGCCAGAATCAAATTGTCTTTATAAGTCTTTTCTTTACCAGTGTTCACCAACCACAGCAACCTTGCCACGGTTAACTGCAAGAAGAGCCTCAGTGGGAAGTGTGGTTTGTTTCAAGCCAGTACAAATACTATCAGGAAAGTTAAAACTCCTTCAAAACATTCATCTTGTTCTGTCAGAAACACCACTTCTCACCAGCTAACATAAAAGCTGGCAATACTGTATTGCTGCATTAAGCATGTAACTTAATTTTACGCGAACTGGCAGCAGTTTCACAAAATTTGTTGACATTTGTCATTTTGTTGTGGTTCATTTCCTACAAGAGCTCTAGAAGTTTTACACTACTGATAGGAACAATCCTGATGCAGAGAGCAAAAGGGAGTACACATTCATTACCTCAAAGAAGGTTAAGTTAATATCTGGCCAATAACAAGTTCAAATATCTTGCTGAAAAATAGGTGCAAAAGGTATTTTATATAGCAGATTCCTTGTTCAACGGTAACAACACACACCAAAATTATAAAGAGTGAAAACACAAGACCACATTTTCCCCTCATGTCCAGCATTTTCGTTTACCTTTAGCAGCTTCATGGCAGTGCACCTTCAATGTATGCACATTATTTATTGATCTGGGATTTTCCAAAGCTACTAAAGAGTGGTTTGGGATCCCAGCTTCTATTGAATTTCAATGAATCTACTCATAAAAGAATTAGGAGCTTTAGGAAATTTTATCTTTATTGTTTCATACCACAAGAGCAACATTGCATCCAATTATCTTATCCTTTGCTGGTAAAAGAACTACAACAGAGGTACCCAATTAACAATTTTTAAGCTTCTGAAACTAGTCTCCCATAATTAGCATCCAGAGAATGAAAGACACACTTTTAGCAAACAAAGTGAGACTCAAGCTTTCAAACAAGGCACTTCTGGTTGCTGCATTTCTTTTGCTCCTCCAACTTCAGTTTAATCATGATTATAGAAGATGACATTCCCTAAAATCCCAGAGGAAGATAATTACCAGAAATAATTTCAACATAATACAGTAAGGCTACATCTACTCAAACTTCCAGAGACAGGGACCATTAGAATTTGACGATTTATTAATGGCAACCAGAGTTGTTTCAGCTTCGGACCAGTCAGCCACAAATAAATTGTGTGGGTGGAAGGTACACAAACAGTATTTGGATAACATTTAGGAAAGCTCAAATACCAGAGCAACAGTGTCAGGATCACAAACAAAGGGCAGCTGGGGACAATAGGAGAGACAAGAGTTGCAGTCTGGCTGCGTGGAGTGAAATATTTTCTGGATTTTGTTGCTGCTAAAATAAATGAGCATCAGGCACTTTTGGACTTGGCAGTACCTTTCAGAGCTCTGCTCTGTTAAGGGGAGATCTCGTAGGGTTTTGCTCCCTCTCACAGGTTATTCATGACATTCCAGCAGTACTTGGGGTCAGAGATGGTTCTGTTGGGTAGCTGTGCTGCTGCAGAGCTCTGCTGCCTGTTCTGCCACAGAGGGATACGAAAGGAGCTCAGGGGAACATCGTGCCAGACCTCAGGTCTCTCTTCACAGGGTAACTATCAGGTACTGTTACAGCACCTCCCTCTGCTCCATGGCTGAGAGACAACAAATCAGCCTTTGCTGGAACTGCTGCACCCAGAATTGCAATACCCAAACACAATCAGCGCGCGGTTTCAAAAAGAAGCTGCAGAAAATGAGCAATTTCTCTCCCTGCTCCTTTGTTTCACCTCGCCCTGGCACAATACATTCTGACAGAGAGGCGGTGGTGAGCTGAGGTTTGAGAACAACGTGCAAGCCAGACGAGTTCTGAAGCTGCAAACACACAGAAAAAGCCTTAAGTACTAAATGGAAGGTGTAATTTACCAATGCACCTTTTAGATCTCAGCTCTGTTAGGAGAAGGCTGAGGAAAAAAGGAGGTAATAGCACACCACATCAAATATTCTTCTGGTTTCAGAAACCATGGTATTTCTTGGGCATGGCTTACTTAGGATTCAGAGGTACAATTGTGGAATACAAAACACAAAATAACAATGTTATAAACTGGATCTTTAAGATACAATAAATTAGTGAAGTTCTCTACTTATAGTTGCTGAGATAGGCAAATATGCACAGCTTAAGACCAATACTACCGGCAAGAATGGTAAAATAAGCAAAAAAATCCAATCAAAACACCAAAAAGAAAACAAACAACCGAAAAACCCTAAAATCACCACTTTTTCACAAGAAAATTAATATTACATTCATGTTTCTACTTAGTAACTGCCTACAGCAGGCAGTAGTGGAGTCAGTCGATGATACAAATCTACAAATTGTTGTCAATTTTATGTTTTTAAACTCTGTGTTTTTTAACAGTGGATTTGAGTTTTGTAATTGTCCCACCAAAACCATCTGTCAGGTGAGTCTGCAGGCAGCCATTTTATTTTTTTCTTTTTACAGAAAGGCCCTCTGAACATTTGCATCAACCTCCAGACTCACAGCTATCTGTAAAAGCCAAACTGTGTGGCCAGATTCTGGGCTGTCTGATAAAGTTCTATTGATTTCAAGTGAGCTTGCTGATTTAGCCTACTGAAGGACCCAGCATCATCTGATTAGGTTGAATAAATTGATTTTTGAATCCTGACTATTTGCAAAAACCCATGAACAACCGAGAGACCACCCAAGAAAGGGTAAAAATTATTTGCTCAAGAGTTTTATTAATACATTTTATTAAAAAAAAAATATCAATTTTCTCATGAACAACCCTGGAAGAGAAAAGCAACAGAATTTGTTCACTAAATTATTAATTATGAGTTACTGAGCCAGGCTCCTTAGTACTGCAAAAAACAGCATCTTCAGAGAGCAGAAAGAACTACAGCTGCTAAGAAACAGAAGAGAACACAAGTGTAGGTGCTGTAGGAATTCACTTCTGGTTTTACAAAGCTGTTAGTGAGACCATTCAGAAGAAGATGGGAAGTGGAAGGGGAACAGGCTGGTGCTGGAAGCTGTCTGCTGACTGAAAAACCACACAGGCAGAGCCAGGACACCTCCACCACATCCCCTGAAAAGCTCAAGGAAGCTGTGGCTGCACAGAGCCCCGCCCCAGCCTTTGCCAACACAGACACTGAATTCAACAATAACTCAGGATGCCACCCTCCCCTCCTTTCTGTCCCATCCTAGATCTCCTTACAAACACTAATAAAGGAAACAGACTGTAGGATTCCAGGTGGGTTCCTGAGGCAATTACTTGATACAGGCATATCACGTGTGTTTGTACGGCTGAGTAACTTCCAGGTTCTATTGCAAAACTTGGTCAAACTGCCACCAGGAGACTGACTGCTCACAAAGATATTTAGCTCCTGGATGTTTTCTGCAAATAGATGCCTGAGTGATGAGACTAATAAGACTCCTCATATTCTCACCATGGGAAAAGCTGCAGCTTGAGAATTTCTTTCCTTTTCTACACTGTGAAATCCCCACAGGAGAGAAGTTAAGAACTTCCACTTGCAGAAAAAGCTTTGATCAATGCTTGCACATTATTAGAACCCAGAAAACCCTATTACTAGGCACAAATCCACAGAAAATCAATCAAAATCCATTTGTTTACGGCTGTGGGAACAACTAGCAATATCTGTCAGGCTACACCAAATAATTCATCATATGTAAGTCAAAAAGGAGCTGACAAATAGGGGCTGCATTCATCTATAAGCAGACACATGACTCAGTGCACAAAAACTGAATGTGCTGCGTCCCTGGCATTAGGGATCAAATATATCATAAGAATATTTTAATGTAATTTATAAGTTCCTACAGACACCATTGTGCAAAGTATCAGCAGGAAAATTCATGAGCATTATATTCATCTTTAATGAGAAACAACTTAGCTGATGAAGATAGAGTAGGCACACATACTTACATATTTCAACAATTTGACAACAAATTGCACTGACTAAAAAAATACAGAACCATCCAGTGCAAAACAAAATTGTGAGCAATTATGTAACAAAGTTTCACCCAATGCCCCAGCGCTGTCACTTGGTTCTCACTCGGCCCTGGACTTAAGTTACACTGAGAGAGTTAGAGAGGGCAGCAGACCTAAGGTGATTATTATCTCAGCCCACACAGTCAGCTGCTGTCCAGGCACCTCATTAACCAGCAGCTCGTCAGCCAAGGGCCATGGAAGCTGGAAAAGAAGAAGGATTCAAACACCTTCCTTCTCTATAACCAGAAAAGCCACGGCGTTGACTCCTACCTTTGCCTTAGGACATCAACTGTTCACATTTGCAAAGGGGAAGGTGTTTCCAAGAGGACCATGCTGGTTGATGTTAGGAAAAGTGCAGACTCTCTTTCCCACCCCCTCCCCTTTTCTTCAAGCCATCAATAAACTCCAAATGCCATGTTTTTAATACAGCATAACTTTAACTGGCATTGATGAACGCAGGTCTTACAAACCAGAGCAATAACCATGCAAAGTTCTCTACAGGAAAATACCTGGGCACCCAGCAAGCTGTTTGATTTGGAACTATGAGGCGAATATCATGAGGCAAGTTAAAAGCTGTGTATGTGACCACTTCTCGATATTCATTAGTTAGGAAAACTTTTACCTGAGCGTATTATCACTGTGCTTGAAAACACATCAGAGAAGGCGGTAATCAATCAGCAGGGCAGTAACAAAATCCCAGCTGTACCCAGTGCTTCCCACTGCAGGATGCTGTTGCTGAGAATCCCAAAGTGTGTCGAAGGTTAATCAGAGCACCCTGGCCACAGCCCCCGAGGCAATTTTCCGATCAGTTGCAGAGAACAAGCGCTGGAGCGGGAAGGCTGCAATCAGCACCGCGGTGTTTGCCCAGACAGAAATGGCTTCCAGACATCTTGAGCTTCTGTCCCTCATTTTAAAGATTAGACTCCTAAATACTGTCTGATGTTTGATATTTTCTTTTCTTTGAGCAGCAAACCCCATTTCCAGCCTTCCTGATTGTCAGTATTGCTTTGATACAAAATACATGGTTCTTCTCTTACATTAAGTGATTATCCTGGGGATAAAATCAGGAAATTCCCTCATTTTCCCCAGAACACAGGAAACAAGGGAACATTAAGATTTAATACCACCTCATCAGTAGTCTACAAGGCTGATAAGAAACAAGTCTGTAAGGTTGCTACTCTGGTGTTCAGAAGCTCTTAGCCCCATTAAAAAACCCAAAAAGCCAACAAGGCCTTCACTATAATTAAATATGTTTTATTAAAGCTTTCCATCATCTTCTTTGCTTTGCTTATTTCCCCCTCACAGCTCTCACATCTTCTTTCACTCTTCCCTTTGATGTCTGTATGCTTTTCATATTTGTATTGAAAATATTTTGCACTCTCCTCTGCCACCCCACCTCGCCCTAAATGTATTTAGAGGAGCACGTTTTCCTGTGCCTGACTTTGCCTCTGCCCTCCCAGCCCATCGACAGCTCGGGGAGAGCAGAGGGCACAGTGACAGTGCCCATTACAGAGTGGCACAAGAACAAAACACCTTCTGTCTCTTCCGTTTCTTCTGTCTCTCGCCTACACAAAGAATGTAACCCGCTCCCCTCGACAGGAAGATTCATACAGCATTTAGGAAACAAAATGGAATCTGCCTTTCAGTTGTGTAGTTAGTGAGACTGAAAGCGTTACAGTTAAAAGGGAGATTAAAGAAAAGAGTGGCTGCTCCTTTACTTACACGTGTCTAAGGACTCATCCGAACCATCGGGACAATCGGGCTCCCCGTCACACAGCCAGTGCCAGGACACACAAGTGACACGATCGCGGCACAGGAACTCCCCTACGTCACACAAGGGATGCTCCTCTGGAAATGAGAATGGGTTAGAGTGAAATGGTTAAAAAAAAAAACAAATGGGACAATGAAAATCAAAAGTGAAAATGAAATGATTCAAAAAGCAAAAATCAAAGCAAACGATAGGAACAATACGAAGAAATATTTAATGGTATCTGATGCCCTCACTTAGGGAGCTCTAACATCAGCTGAGGGTTCAGTGGGAGCTGCCCATCACCCTTCCAACCAGACAGGAAAAACATCACCATGAATTACTTTTAAGGAATAAATTTTTAAGAAAATCTGGTTGTTTTTTTGTTTTGTTTTTTTTTTTCCTACATATTTCACCATGAAGTAAATTTGCTCACTATATAGAAACCAACAAGCTTTAATGTCATTTTACCAGCAGGGAGGTCTCCCACTCACCTCTCCTGCCACAGAAAATATTTTTGAATTGTTTCAAGTAATCAAATATTCAAGGATGTATTTTTGTGAGCAAAGTTCTAAGTAAATAAACATGCCTATTTCCAACTATTTCCTTAGATGCATTTAATGACCAAATCCCACCTCAGTTTTATATAAAAAAATATTTTATAGTTCATGTGACAAATTTGCAAACAAAGAATTTAAAGTCAACACTGGGGCACCTTGAAAACAATGGCTTTTAAAAGAAGGCAACTCTGGAAGTTTGGCACACCCACACTATCTGCTGCATTCAACCACCACAGCCTGATGTCCTTGAGATCTAGAGTTAATTAACTCAAGACTATCCCATCATTATTCAATGTAAAACTATTCTAATATTAATTAAAGCTCACAAAACCTCTGTGCAATATATTATATTCATTTTATCAATATATAAATTACAGTAGTGTCTTCCACAAGGTTACATTGCAGATTGCTGGGAAAAGGTTTCCTCATTATTCTTACACGGGCACAAGAGAGGAATAACTCCACTGGAGTCAATACTGCCACAAAGACATAAAACCAAGTATAAAAGAGACAATTAACACCCAATCCACTTGTAGATCTCTCCATTGGTTTAGTTCCTCCAAAAGCCATGGGATGTATTATTACTAAAGGAAACAACAAGAACACTTTATTAATGTTATCGTTTAACCATTTCCTATGTGCAGGCCTCATTTCCAAGGTCAGGTTCTCAACTACTGATGACAACCAGTTTCAAGCGAGCCAAATTTGCAACTACTATGTAGATATATTTCATATGGCTTAAACTAAATGTATCACAGCTTCTTTAAGCCTGCAAGAATGAAAGGATTTTTGTTATATCTTAATTCCTTCCCCTCAACAGCAAAAATGAGCGACTGCATAATTAAGAGTGTAAGTTTACATGGAGACGTTTTGCTTAAAGCTTTTGGGGACACGATTAAAGAACTTCTTTAACAGCACATCTTGAAAACCCATCCTGGAAGTCAGAAAGAGGGAAAGAATTTGGCAAGTTTTAGCATTTCAAAGATGTAGAGTAGTATGAGAAACATACAGGAAAACTATAATATTTGGGTTTAGAGTATTCTTGAAATCCATGATGCATTCCTTCTTGTACTACAGGATGAACTGTAATTTTCTGTAACTGTAATTTTTATAACAGACCCAGGAATATTAAAACTAGCATTGCCAAACATGTCCACTTATTTATTCAACTCTGGAATGATTGTTCCTCAGAGAAAAAAAAAAAAAAAAACAGTTGAAAAGTCTTTCATTAATTAAGAGTAACAAAATCAAATTATTTATTTATTTATTTATTTATAGATAGATCTTTCTGAACTGACAGCTAAGTGAAAGAATATTACTCAATAAATATAGAAATGTAAAGTTGTGAAAACACTTCCACAGTCAAGGCCACACAAGTGTCTGCTTCTACATGAACCTCCCCAAATAACTACACGTGTAACACCTAAAGAACAGAAATCTTGTCTGGAACAAAACCTGGCGGGGTGAAGCTGCAACAGCTTCTTTCAAATCTGCAGATGGTCACACATGTCTACACAAAAAAAATCTTGAATTTGTTCCTCTTTTGGGCAAAGATTATGAAAATAGCCTAAGTAACTGGATATAAAGGAGTTTTAAAAAGCAATTTCACATAGAGCTCAGAGTTGAGCATGTGTGCTTGAAAAAAGGCTTGTTTGCTACCTTTTTTTTTTTTTAAATGGAAATAATTTAGCTATTTCCATACTATTAAATTCTTGGTTTGCATTTTATGCAACAATACAGAAATTATGGAGATCTAAGCTTTTTATATTCTCTATCTCGAGAAAAAACCTAGCAGAGTGAAAAAACCACTAACTTATAAAAAAACTTTGAAAAATAGATTTTGTTTAGAATAAAGCAGTTTAATATTACCTCAGGGTTTTATTGGTTCTGAAAATGCTTTCTCGAACATTTTTATTTTGCCTAACTGTAGAATTATTTTTATTTTCAGCTGTTATCTTTACAGAATGAATTTGACCAGTTAATCACAAACACGCACTAATTAGTGGGCTTAAAAAAAATAAAACGAAAACCACAACAACCCTCTTGCTAAAAAATAGTCATTTATGATGGCCCAGAAGTAAAACAGCTCTTTTCAGTGTCACCTTTTTCCTTCTGTAATAGGTGAGCTGCACAGGAAATCTCCCAGCGGATGGGAAAATTCACGTTTTTAACATCCCAGCTC
Source organism: Cnemophilus loriae (assembly GCA_013397755.1). Classification (NCBI taxonomy): domain Eukaryota; kingdom Metazoa; phylum Chordata; class Aves; order Passeriformes; family Corvidae; genus Cnemophilus; species Cnemophilus loriae. The sequence continues at coordinate 557,501 of VZTF01001738.1, forward strand.
TTTGAGATACAGAGCAGATGGTGAGAAATCATCCCTCTATAGGTAAATGAAAGCTTTGCCTCCCTAAGGATACTGCTCTTATACTCCTACCCTATGCTGCAAACACCTGGCAGTGCCTCTTAGAAGGAAAGGTTAAAAAAAGAGAAAGAAAAGCTGGTGCCTTTCTTTTAAAGCCCATGTTCCCACAGCCAAAAACGTGTTGATTTCTTTGGTGTTTTTTTTTTTTTTTTTTTTAAGATAAGCATATTTTAAAGAGGACAAAGCTCAAAATCTCCATTAGGAAAGCAACCACAATTACAATGTATGAAATTACACTCAACTTGGAAAACCAAAATTCCATTATGATGATAAAAGAAAAGAGAAAGAAAGGGAAACAAACCAATCAGCCAACTAGCACACAAGGCAGAGACTGATGTCTGCCTGGACCAGGAGTGATCCTGCATTCCAAAGGCACCTGCCTCTGTAAACTTGCATTCAGCTCCCAAGGAATGAGGGATAAACATCACTGCCTGTGATCACATGGACTGTGAGGGGTCAAAGGGATCTGGATCCTTCTTATTTGAGGGAGTGCAATGAAGAAAAGCAGATCAACAGGGCTCTTGAAAAGAACTGTTCGGGAGATAACATTTATATATAATTGAGTGCTCTCCAGCTCTGTCACGAGACTGGAAACGATTCGCTGTGAATCTAATTAAGAACTGCCTTGGTCAAGGAACCAGGTGCCCAGAGAAGCTGCTAAATTCCAGGATTGTGCTTCCTACTTGCAGCAGTCCCTTGCTTGGGCTCCCTGTGGATCTGGCAGGCTCCTGCTGTGGTCTTGGTGACCCCCGCAGCCGCTTGGATGGGAGTTGCTTGGTGCTCTGTCTTCCAAGCACTTCCAGCTCCATCTGCCAAGAGCACCTGAGAGAGCCCGAAAAAAACAAAGCTCCCATATGGCAACGCTCTTCAAACTGAGCAAAACTCAGCCTAATAAAGTCTTGATCCGTTAGAGCAGGGAGGCTGCTCATTAGGCTTTCACTAAATATTCAGAAAAACCACATGTGCACGCTAACCCAAAAAGCACATTCCAAGAGAAGCTTTTGAAGGATATGATACAGCACGATGAGAATGAATGCTGAAGGATAAAAGATCATCACAACATAATATTTAAAAGCTTTTATAGTAATACCTTAAGATCAGTGTGAAAAAAAGAATGCCTCATGAATTGATTTCATTTAATTTTGCACTTAAAAAAAAAAAAAAAACACTGTGTTTCAAGTGAAACAAAAAGACACTGAAATGTTCAATTCCCTCTCCATTTTCAAGGAAGAGGGCAAGAAAAGGTGCACACAGACTAGGGGGATGTGTGTGTGAACATGCTTTCTTTTTCCACTTGAGAATGGCAAGACGTAGGTATGAACCATGAAATCCATGAATAAAACCAATAAACTGATAGACTTCAGCTGGTTTGTCCCCAGCTGTGTACCCATACAAAACTCACAGGAGAGAAGGGGAATTGCCTGCCAAAAAATTTTTTTTTTTTTTTTTTCAGACGCAAAGAACAGGCAGGCTAAGAAAGAGCAGAAAATCCAAAAGGAGTGGTCAGAAAACTGCAATCCAGCTGTACATTTCCATTCAGATCCACTGGCATCACCTGTCTGCACGACCAGGAGTTCTGCCAATGATAATAAACCCATTCTGCCATGTTTCAGGAATATTATGCAACCAAAAACTTGCACTTTTAAGTTCTTAATTGGTTTTGCTTTGATTTTAATTAAGTTATCTTCATTACAAGAGCTTAAGAACTCAGAACTATTTTTTCCCCCCTCTCAAAAGCATGTTTTCCATTTGGGATTTTCTTTGATCTCTCACTGAAACATGGGAGAGTTTCCAGATTAATTTCAGCAAAATTTACTCCAAAGTTGAAAAGTGTATTCCGGTAGTAATTTATGACAGAATTCATCACACGCTAAATCCTAAATTACTGTAACTGAAAGGGAGATGTGAAGAAAGAGCATGCACAGCACTTCCTACTTATGAATTTCAGACTTTATATAATACTTCTCAAACGTTTTCTACCGTTGGAGTTAAATCTACATTCTTAGAGCCCAGCACAGAGTAAAACATTTACATTTTGGCCGCACTAAACTACAGACAAAATCCTTGAGATGTGTCTTGCAAAACAGTAAACAGAGTTTTACATTCAGGGAATAAAAATATGATTATGATATCATTTATTTCTGTCCTACCCGGTTCAGTATAATGCTGTGTTCAAAGTCATGAAATGTTATTTACAGAACCCAAAAATCTCTCTCAAGATCCACCAAACCCTGATTTGTGCTTCCACAATGCAAAGGGGCTTAGAGAGCTGTGGGTATGTTCACATGTAGCATTCTAAACAGGAAAATAGATGTTTTATGTGTATTTATTCAGCTCCTGGCATATTAGTTATCACTTACTCAGCATTTACTAATCAGCTAATTGCTTTATCCATAGGCAAGGCACACACACAGGTACCCGTCAGTAAAAGCACCATATGCTCAGTTTAAGCTACATATGTTTGAATTCCATGTGTAAACTTTCCTCAGTCTGCACATCTGCCCCCCAGCAAGGTCACAGGCATCTTGTTTGGAGTCTGGTCAGTCTTTGGAGTGACATCAGACATCCTAGTTCTCAAACCATAATATTCACGCTCAAATTCCTTATGTACATCACACAGTTACAAAAATTCCTCATATTTTTTTGGACTTGCTCTGTGCTAGTATAATTTATGGATCAGACTAAGCGAATATTGAAAGAGGTCAGTACTAACAAGCAGACAAGAAACATCCACTGTTTCATGCAAATCCCGGAGTATTTTTGGAAGTGGGCAGGTGGTAAGTTTAGGGGCCGTCTTGTTCCTTGCTCTTTTTGGCTCTTTCTTAGCCAAAAACATTTTTCCATTAAGGGGTGTGAGCCCAAGTCCCCTCATGTGCATTTGAACCAGAGAAGGTTATTCAGACTAAACTTGGCACAATCTACGGACAGAGAAATTTAAGAAATACTCAGATAATGCGAAACACCCAAATATTCCTGAGCCAATTTTTTATCTAATCAGCAAAGGGTCACAGAATAATACCTATCTCAGCAAACTACGAAACGACATGATAGTTATGTTCCCTAATGGCTCAAAAATACCACAGAATAGCCAGGTGCCTTCTCTAACACAATAGAGAGACCCTAATAGAAACACATTACCTGCAATCCTGCCATTTGCCAATCCCCGCTCCAAGCACCCCTACACAGAAAGGAGGCTGAAGGCCCAACGAGCTCCCTCTGAACCATTTCTTCACAATTACCCTTCACCTCCTTGAAAACTGGAGGAAACACACGAGCACATTCCCCAGGGTGAAGTGGTCCTTCCTTCCGAACAGCCTGACGTAGACTGAATGTAAATGTCAGGGTAGGGGGTCAAAGTGACCATCACTTATCCCTCTGTGTGTGTGAAGAGTGACAAGCCCTGCACCGGAGTCAACGAGGTGCCCTTTCAGCTGCTGACAGCCAGTGCCAGGGTGAACATGAGCAAAAAATGTTCTCGCTTGTGGAAAGCCTTCAAAGGCTTCCACTGAAACAATCCTTTCTTTCCCACGTCAAAGAACAAAATGACTTTGAAAAAAACATTTATATGGAATGTGAAAACCTCTGAGCCTCTCCACCACGTTAACCTGTATTGTCATAGTGTGTTCATGATATTATAATTTCATTTCCTCCTTGACAGGAGGAAATGGTTGGGATAGAAACCATTTTTTACAGAAATAAAAAAAAAAAGTTTTTATAAGGAACTGCAAGCATCTTGGCAAGACTCTTCACAGGAGCTCATATGTAAGGACCCTTCCTATACACTTGGATAAGCAACAAAAACTTTCACGTGCAAAAGGAATTCTAGGAGTGATGACTTGAATAATACATTTCTTGTGCACAGACACGTTTGCTGCTTCATCATGAAGCTCAATAGAGAAAAGACTGAGGCTTTCAGCTGCTCCCAGGATCAAATCTCCAAAAGCTCTGACAGGCAAACTCCTGAAGAGCACAAGAAACGAGCAGACGGATGGGGACTGAGAACAAGTCACCCGGCGCCGATTTCAAACCCGGTTCGCCGCAGTGCGCCACTCACTGTGCCTCCAAGCAGGACTTCAAATGAACCTTTTTCATCTCCTATCTGTGCTAGCTCTTGGAGCTTAGATATTTCCAAGTTACGCTTCTTCCTTCGCTGAGTTGTAAAGCTTCCAAATTCAATTATAATGTTTTCATGGCAAAACTGCTTCTTTTTCTTAAAGTGGGATGGAAATCCTGACTTGAGACAAATTATTTAAATAAATGCCACACAAAATATTTTCTCTTTTGAAAGCTGAAACATTCATTACATAGCTTATTACAATACCTTTGATAAGCCCTCTGCTGAGCAGATGTTCTATCATCGTGAATTTTCGCATATGAACATTTTTTAGCGAATACTGAAAGATAATTAATTTTGATAAATTTCATCTATCAAAGGGTAATCAATGATGCCATTGTTTTAATTTGGTCGTTTCCTTACCATGCAAAACATAACAAAGCCATTTCGTTTGAATGCTTCAAACTCTAATAGAATGACATCTGTCCACATAAGGAACGAAAAGCACATAAACTGTCACAATATTTTAAGATACTGGGAACATTATGGGAATAATAGGAAAAAATATACTCTGCTTATCATCACTGTGAATAAAAGTAAAGTTTTCAGTTTTCTTTTAAAGTGCAGATAACTTTATGAAGGAAAGATACAGATAAATAAGATCTAGGTAACTTAAAATGACTGCATAATGCGAAAACAAAGTTGTACTGAAAAAACAGAAAAAATAAGTTATCACAAAGGATTAAAAAAATCCAAAGCATTATGGAAGGAACTATAAAGTATGTGGACTGAACTGAACCATCTTCTTTACTTTCTCTTTTGTTTCCCTGGAGGAAGACGTTGAGGCTATGCTATCATTGATGCTTGATTTTCTTGTTTGCTTTGTTTTAGGACTCAAGCACAATTTTTATTCCTTTTGCCATATCCAAATATTACATCTTGGATACGATACCAAAAAGGTTAACCCTGGAATCATAGAACCTTCTATCAGCTAAATGGTTTGTTCTCATGAAGTTCCCCAGTCCAGCTCCTTCACAGGCCGTCAGTGCAGTTCTTGAAGGCAGCAGTGGAATTCCTGCCCTGCCTGGCTCACGATTCCAGCAGAGCCCACACCTGCCCCGGCGGGCTCCGAGCTGTCGCTGCAGGCTCCGATCCCGTTCACCCAGCTCCCACTGCAGCGCAGCAGCACGGGGCCATCCATCTTCCCTGCCCACTCCCGTGGCGCTCCATTGCCAATCATTTAATGCCACCTGCTCTGCTAACCACCATCAGTGTCACCCACACAGGGGTGGGGTTGATGGATGGCAGCGCTGCATTTATCCCACAGCCATCAACGCAACGGGCTGGCGGGGACGCGGGGAGGAGCTTGCGACTTGCACACTGTTTAACGGCACAAATGAAATAAATAATTTTGCAGAAGATGGCAAGGTTGGAAAAGTGAGAACCAAACTCTTGGAGAAAACCTTCTCAGAAGACAATAAATATATTTTTTTTCAGCTAGGAAGGAAGGAAGCCCTGTCCTACCCTGCTCTCACAGTCGGGAGAGCCAAGTCAGCTGTCACTAAGCGTTTCTCAGAATGCTCCCCCTTAAAATGACAGAAAATAATGATGAACAGGTTTCAATAGCAGATGGAAGCCTATTACATAATTCAATTTTAATGACCAGAGAAATCTTAAATATGACGGGTTTGTTTTGTGCAACAAGAGACTTATATTAAATGAAACAGCCAAATCTGCTTCTGTAAGCAACTGCATATGTTTAATACACATTTGTTTTATATTGGGATAATTAATCTACAGGGAAATGGGGTTAAATACCAACATAACTTTAAACTATACTCAGTTATTGAAAGGATGAGAGAACTAGGGGAAAACCAAGCTAAAATTCTTTTCTAAATAGTGTCTACATAAAGAGCTAAAAGGAAAATCTCATTACCAGGGTTAACTATTTTATTCAAGCTGGATATCACCAAATATTAAAAACATAGTAGTAATATTAGAAACTTGCAACTAAACCAATGTATTTTTCATATAATCCTTTATAAAATTGACTTAATCCTATAAATGGATCCACATTTATGCTGGACCCTACTGAAATCATATCCATTATTTTAAATAACTACAATCAACAGTTCTAAGTTAAATTGTAAGAATTAAGTAAAAGGTACACCAAAGGGTCACCGAATATAGGTTTAATTGCAATTTAACAGTTGGGAAAGTAGTTACAATTGTGATCTTCTGCAGTTCAGGTCTGACTTTTTTGATAGCATGATCCAAGACCGATAATTTAACGTGTAATTTGGAAATGCATACACTGAATAATAATTTTCACACCACTAGAGAGCAATGTATTGTGATATTAGCTGCTGCTGTCAGTAGGTCTTCGATATGATTTTCTGAACAGGCAAACATATTATCCACAGGCAGCAAGATGCAATATTTTGCAAAAGGCCGCTGCTGAAAAATTTAAAACAGTATTTCGGAGGGCAGCTTGCATTTTGCCCGAAAAGTCCATGTGACAAAGAAAGATCAAAGTAAAGGATGGATGTGATATCAGCCTGGTGTCACCCAGCTCCCTACAAACAAACCCTCTCTGCTTGGATGTATTGCCCCGTCCCCAGGCCAGCGGGAATGGCACTGGGTGCGCCGTGAGTGGCCACAGGCAGGGTTAACGAGCCCATCTGCCCACTGGCTCCTTGGAAACAGGGAGGAAATGGTCAAAGCCTCGACACTAGGAAGAGTTGGATTGATAGAAGGATGAGAAGACTATTACAGGCTTCAAGTTTGGACTGATAACAAAACCCTTTCTATGTAAAGGGAGCTAAGTGTCACCCTTCTCTGTCAAGAGCTTTATTGCAGGAACAAGCTCTTGTCCTAAGTTGCATTCTATAGTCACAACTGGATCATCACAGAAGGAAAACCACGTACTATCACCCAGAATTATTAAATGTTATTTTAAAAAGTCATAAAAATGTATTTATTGAATGTTTTGAAACATTAACATCTTTTAAAAAAACAATTATATGTAAATTAAGCACTGAATTATTCAAAGACAAACCAAACCCAAGGAACCACCAGTTCAGATGATTATTCCTTTGATTTATTAAGGTGATATTTTTTTGTAATTCATAAGTGTTGACCACTATTGTAAAAAAATACTGTAAAAAGACGCCTATCAAAACAGATACAAGGAAAATAAAGACAACTTTGGATATAATGTTATCAACCAACTTGGTCCAAATAATTTTACAAGTTTCTTGCCAAGACATTTGGACACTTGACAAAAACCAAAAGAGCCCCACATGTCCTTATGGAGGAAACATTTAATTCAAAGGCACCATTCCTGTGGGAAGGCTTTCCTCAGCTATTGCTTTTTCAAATCCCTGCCATCCCTGAGGTTATTTGCGTCACACAGGATGGGCAAGAGAAACAGGCAATTAGAAAACTAAAGACAGCATCAGGAAAAGAATCGATAGGGTGGTATGCAAGATTACACACACAGAGTGAATGTTTTAGTTGTACAAAAACCAAGGAAAAAATTATTTAATTTTTAACGTAACTGCTTTCTTCACTCTGTCCAGGAGTCTGGGGACTGAAGGGTGGCCAAGACAACCCTAGCTTTTAAGAAATTCCACTGCAGTCATGGAAATGAGGCTCATAACCCTGATGTGCTGAACAAGGAGTTGGTGGACACCTGAACAAATATGACATACCCAGGTTTCACACGGGAAGGTCTCACCACAGAACGGGCTGGAAGGAATCCATCACAGACTCAGGTTCCTCTTTGTCCCCTCTCTATCCAAAAATCTTTATGTTATTTTTGAGACTTTCCATATGTGAGGAAAAGATAATTACAATTCAAACAATGGCTGAGGAGGCAGGAGAGGAAATCAAGAACTTCATACTCAGGAAAAATTTGTCATCTTTAAATAGAAACTGAAAGGCATCGGACAGGTGGTAAACTCAGGATCAAACCTGCAGATGGAATCATTTTAGCAGGTCAAAAGGATGATGGATGTTTAACCTTTGTTAGCAATAGCAGATCTCACTTCATCAGCAGGAGTGCTCAGGATTTTATTACCAGCTTTGCGAGCTGCTGAGATTGTGCAAAGAAAATTATGCCCTGGTTTTACCACACAAAAAGGGAACAAAGACTCTCTTTGCATTGAGCTGCTTTGTCTCAGAATGCTGATTCCAGCTCACCCTTAAGTGACTTCATGCATATCAAAGGTGAGCCAATGCTTTATACTGTAAAATAGGTAAAATCTTGTCAACTGTCACTTCCGTGACAGCGGTGCCAGTCGTTCCCAGCTACATCCAGGTGATGCAAAAGCATATGCTCAAACTGTGTCTGCTGGGATTATTAAACAAACTGAGTGCTCTGTAGACTAAACCATAATTAGATACAACGTCAGTATTGTAAAAGCACAGTAATTATGGCCCCGCTTGTTCTACTAATTTCCTGAACACTAAGAATGTAAATTCTCACAGCTAACATGAAAGTGGTAGTTTTCAGTTCAGAAGTCTCCTCTCTTCTGATGGGTAAAAAAGTACTTCTGTAAAACTAACAAAGCCAGCAAACTCCACTGTACATATATATATATTTTATATATATATATATATATATATGTATATATATAGTAATTTAAACACTTCATGGGACTTTGGATCAGGCCACAAATAAGGAGCTTTTATATCCCTATGCAATATGGACCACTTAATAGAGCTAACTGACATTCATCTTCATACCATCTCCTCCCCTGAGAACAGAGTAACAGCAGCCGCCTACACAGAAAAAACAATATTAGAAAGCGTGTATTTTTAGCAACTTTAATTATATTCTAGCAGCAGGAAAGAAAGAGAAGCAGAAGCATACGAGCAGGCAGTTCTCCCCAGAAGACAGACACAGCTTCAGAGCTCTGCAGCAGAATGACTCCACTTGTGAGCGGGCTCGAGTCAGAGGATTATTGAGGGGACTGCTCTGTCGGTGCTGCGCCGGTTATTCCTTGCAGCTGCTCCACACAGTCTCGATAACTGAGCGAAATCACTGGAGCAGACGCAATCCTTAACAATTCCTGAATGTATGTACACACACTCCAGACAGAGATGGTTTGGACTGATCTATGACCACAGTCATAACAATACTTCTTAGGTGTTTGGTTTTTTGTTTTCGTTTTTTTGTTTGTTTTTTTTCTCTTTTTTTGGTGGCATCCCATTTCTAAGTTTCCCCCAGCTGGGGATTTGTTAAGAACAGTTGTCTGTACTTTAGGGCACAGGCAAAAGCAGTTTTACCTCCCAAATCCACTGCTTGTTGACAAGTTTTGGACCTGAACACCAGCCTAGATTGTGTGATATTTTTAATATTTTTAATACTTATCCAAAGTAACCGATGTTCCAGCCATGTAATGGCCAAAATAACCAAGGGAGATGCAGAGAAATAGGGTTCTGAACTAACCCAGCTGATGAACTCAAGTAACTTCTTTCGATACAATAAAGAAGCAGCTTTTCTGGGCAGAAGGCTGAGGGAAGATACAGGATGAAACATTCAAATCACTACTGCTGCTGATTACATGTAATCAGACTTTCATCATACCTATTGCTTTTGCTGTGTGCAGGGCATGATGGATCATTTAGATTGCATTTAAGATGCAAGTGAAGAAAAGAGCTTCATCCCATTCATAAAGAACACATTTTCCTGCTGCAAAGTCCGTGCCTCTCGCCGAGCAGCACAAATAACTGCAGGATTTGATAGAAGCTGAGCTTAGGAAATATTTACATCACAAAGGTAAATGTTTCATTTGGTGGTTTAGTGCCCTGTTAGTTTGGGGAATAAAGCCTCATTTCTTGACTGTGAAGGGAGGCGTTTGTGGAGGTGCTGAAGGGCGCCTGCTTTGCTCAGCGCTGCTGCCTCTGTGTCCAGCCCAACCTGAGGCAGCTCCACGCTTTCAGGGTATCAGAGATTTAAAACCTGTAATAGGAAATGGCTGTTGTAGCATGCAACAGAGCATCCCATGCATGTTATGTTTTCAGGGTGGATGCTGTCAGCGTAGACAAAATTATACCCACGCCAGAGACTTTCTATTGTAGAAATAAATAACTGGTGAAAGAAACCCTCACTCAAAATGCCATGGCTTTAAAGAACTGCATTTAAATGCATGAGTTTTACAACCACTATTAAAATAAGTGTTAATAAAAACCACACACTTAAAGCATATGAATATACATTCTTGTGGGGGTGTCTATCACAGCTTGGAGAACCAGGACCAAAGTAAATACCCCCCAGGTGCTCAGCCCACTTGCAGCTGAGACAGGGGACGTATCTGTGAAGATTCCTTCCCACTCTTTTTTAAGCAAAACAGAAAGAATTTAAATCCTGGCAATCAATAACCCAGACAGATGCCTCCTGCATGATGGGTATAAACATTTTGCAGTGCCATTAACACATCCCTGTGCACTTCAAAACTGAACCTTGATGTATTCTTTAATAATCCAGGAGGATTATAATGCTGACTGCAAGTTCTTAACAAATAAAGTGGTGCTCACTCAGGAATACTTTTTGTCTAAAACTCTGCCAGAAACACGTGCTCTGCAATATTCAATATCATCCCCTTTGCATGTTACTGCTGGGGCCAGGTCAAGTACCAGCTCTTACTAACCAACAAAAAAAAATTAAAAATATCAAATTATTACGCATTTTACGCTAACAAACTCATACACAACATCAACTGTTTCAGTTATCACTGGAAAACTTGTGTAATAAATATTTTAAATACTTTATTTCTCAAAAATTATTGCAATAGCTCAAATCATGGTGTGACAGTCAAAAAATATTAACTTCGATTTCACTTCCTGTATTTGCAGAACAAATACAAGCCAGAATTAGGGCTCAGGGAATGGAATATTTAGTTTGTACAATCTAAATATATCTCCTAGGGAAAAACAATCAATTATCTTTGTTACTGCCACTACTGCTGAGAACAGCTGCAGTTTCTGGCTTGCCAAGTTCACGTCATTGAGGGTTATTCCTATTAATATCAATTAAGATCTAAACTGTTTGAGTCTCTACAATAATGACGCTCAAGTAGATTTAAAGTGCCGTCTCACAGAAAGCACACCTGTGCCAGAACACATAGGGACACCTATGCTTTTTCTAGCAAAAAAAAAAATAAAATTAAAATAATTAAAAATGTATCAAGAATTATAGCTGTGACCCACTGAAATGTGTTTGAGCACCGGTAACTGGGGCACGTGAATTCATAAGATGGCCCCAAAGAATTGTGTATTTACTTCCACTTAAGAAGTGTGGTAAAAAATTAGTTCCTGAATTGGAGACACTATCACACCTTCGCTTGGGGACTGCCACTAAAGCAGCCCCTAAAGTCATGTCACACTGGTGATACTGAGTGACCTCACTGCTGAGTGCCCCTAGAGACCACCCCGGCTGGAGGAAACTCCTCCCTGGCCACCCCAGCCCTGCCTTGAGTCCACCTAAACTCTGGGATCAGCAGAGAAATCAATCCTCTCAACCTAAGAGAATTCCAGGCATTTCCTCACAGTGTTTGACTTTTGTAGGATATTTAAATCTATTTCTCATTAAGCCATTGTGGGCTGATGAGTATAAAGAACAATTATCTCATTGCAACAAGTTTCTTTAAAACAGAAACTTGTTTCTTTCTAAACAAACAAGTTCACACAGCAGAAAATTGACATTGATTGAACCAAGTCTAACTAAACTGAGCCCTAGGAATTAATAAACTAATCATTTTTCATCATTTACCTTTAACTGACTGATAAAAATACAGGATTTTTTTTTTTCTTCCCTCCCCCATTCAATCCTACTCTACACTTCAAGGATACATTTTTTAAAAACTCTCTTAGATTCATTTCCTGCAGAGGCATTAGAAGAGCGGGGGAAAACCAACAAAAACACAGCAGTGGTTTTGAAGATATTTCCAAAGATTGTATTGTAGACTAAATTTCTGATAAGATGAGAGAAAACTTTAGGTAAGATCCAGCAACATACCAAAGCTGTTTGTATGCTTGAAAGCTGCTTTGTGTAGATGCACAAATAAAATATATTTTCCTGTTCATTTCTTAGTAATGAACACTATCATAAATATTGAGATAGTTTAAGCAAAAATAAGTCTTTCAATCTCGGCAGATACAAATACCAGAAAAAAAAAAAAATCCAAGAGATTTTAAGGGCAATTTGACAAGAAAAATAAACCATATGCTTCATTTTGAAGAAAATCACATGTTATCACTGAGGACAAAACCAGCAATCCAGGTAGAAGGCACGAATATTGAAGATGTCCTAAGGTGATGAATGCAGATGGATACACAGGGGATGGCTTTTTTAAACTCACACCACCTGTTTAAAGATATTTCAATGATCCCTTGAGGTATTCATTAAAATGGTTGGATATTTGAAAGCATTTTGGAAATGTGCCTTTTGAGGAAACAAAGATGACATTGTAGTATAGTAAACAGCCTTCAAAATTGTGAAAGTTTTGATCATGAAAATCAGAATAAAAACAGGATAAGATGCTCTAGTCAAGCAGTGTTTTATTAGCTGGAAATGGAGCAAGGAATGTTTTTATCATTCTTATTAGAATTTGACAGAAATAATGGTAAATAAAACATAGATGATCATGACTTTCACAAAATCTCCAGCTGGGAACACTGATGGGTTTTAAGCAGCCCCTGAAAGGGCAGAGTGAGGCCCCCTGAGGACACACCAGGTGAGCTCTGCCTCAGAGCCCCAGCAGGATTCAAGGCTCCGCTGAGATCTCTGCGCACCATTCCCATCACGCCCATGGACCGAGGCACCAACACGCAAACTACCCCACTGTGCTTCACAAAACAGGGAATCTTGAAACTGGCTTGGCCGCTGGTTCACCTTTCCTCTTTCCATCTCCTGTTGTGCTGATGCAGATCCATGTCAGAAGAGTGTTTCATTCCAGCCCACAGCTGGGGCAGCACTTTCCCTCGCTTTTGTTCCATCAGAAACATCCCACCGGGAATGATTTTAGCTTAAAAGGGACATGACACAATGTGGGATGAAGAGCGAGGAGGTAAAGCCGAGTCCATAATTTCCCTCTTTTGGTGGACATGTGATCAGTTGAACTTCCTACAGAGATTAATCTGCCATGCCAAACGAACTTTACCTTCTGCAGCAGAAACATTTGTGGATTTGTGAGTGCTAAAGGGGAACTGTACAAGTTCCCACAATTCACAAAGACAAACGAGTTACAAATTCATGTTTCCAGAGCTCTTCCAACTTCACTGATTTTATCTCTGAAAAGAAGGTCTTGAAGGTTTTCACTGGACACTTGCATGAAAACCACTTTTCATGGTTTCACTCCCTGACTGTGCCTGGCCTCAGGACATTGGTTGGTCCTCATGGTTTTCTGCGCTAGCCCAAACGTCACTGGACACCATCTCCCTTCTCATTTCTACCAAGTAACATTATTTGTGATTCAGATGTGGTTCAGAGGAGATCACAAAGGTGATCAGCAACTGGAGCACCTCTCCTAGGCAGAAAGGCTCAAGAGAGTTGGAGTTGTTCAGTCTGGAAAGAAGAGCTAAAGTAGAGGGAGTTATGACAAAGGCCTGGAGTAGCAGAAGAAGGGGGAGTGGCTTCACTCTGGTAGAGGGCAGGGTTAGATTGGATATGAGGAAGAAATTCCTCCCTGTGAGGGCAGTGAGGCCCTGGCACAGGTTGCCCAGAGAGAGTGAGGATGCCCCATACCTGGAAACTTCCAAGATCAGGTTGGAAAGGACTCTGAGCAACCTGATGCAGCTGAAGATGTCTCTGCCCTGCCCACAGCAGTGGCGTTGGACTAGATGGCCTTTAAAGGTCTCTCCCCCAACCTGCTCTGGGATTTCAGGATTTAAGAATGCCCCAGAAAAACTGATGGGAAGAAAGAGCTCTCCCTCATCTGAAAAGGGAAAAGGACAGCAGTAACAGGGCTTCCGTTAAGGAAGCAAAAACTAGATGAAATTATGTTAAGACAGACAAGAAAGAGATGAAAATACAGACAACTAAAAATGTTAAAAATTATCAGGATGAAAGCAAAAGAAAAAGCAGATCAAGGAGTTACTACCTTGTGTGAAATGGCTTTCAGACACTTAGAAACTGGACCTCTGCACATCCAAATCCATAGAGGGACCAGGTAAGTCAGAAGGAACCTTTTATCAGCGGTACACTGAGTTTGCATCAAGTAGACAGAGAAAATAATCTTTGAAACTGAAGCCCTATTCATCATTCAAACCCAAATGCAGGATTGCTCCTGTTTAACTCAGTGCTGCTTCTAATAAAGTGGGGGAGACTCACTTTATTGGCTCGCAAGTTCATTCTTATTCTGATCAGATTCACTGACAGACATCATTGTGCTTCCTCATCTTGTCAAAGGAACACAGGACCAAGACAATCTCAAGGCTGACATTTCAGTACATAACAGGACATTTATCATTCAAAAGCAAACTTTTTTTTATTTTAAAAATATCCCAAAAATATCCCGTGGCAGGTAAAATCCCTTCCAAGTTTTTCTAGTCGTGGTCTGGTTGAACAACACCAGCATAAAAGAGACCACTTCATGAAAAATTCCGATTTTTCCCACACACCCTGAAGGTAACTGCTTTAAGTACTGCATAAATTAAAATTCGACTACACCAAATTTAATACAGATAGTTACTTTACATAACTTCAAAGTGACGAATAACAGAAATCTGCAGAACTACACAAACTATAAGAAAATAATTTAAGGAATTACCTAGAAGTAATGACTTCTTTGAAAAGTTGTCTTTTCTTTTTCTTTACCAAACCCAAGCTACCATTTCCCATCTTCTCCATTTTCTGTTATGTTTTTAATAGCTCATGAGAAATCCTGTTATCATTTTTCATAATTCCTGGCCAGACTTTTCCTGCCCTAGGCATGGAAATACATCATTAATCTGGGCAGGCTGCTTTCCCTGAGCTTTCTGGTGTGCTTCCCAGAGAAGGAATTCCACTTCTCCTCCACGTCTATTTCTGCTTGCAGTAATGCTACACCAGTATCACACAACTGCATTTGTATGAGCAAAACTATTCCATGCACCAGCATGAAGCATAACTTCTTCCTTGAGTAGTATCACACCCACATAAATAATTTAGAATTCCAGCCTGCTGAATTCTGGGGAATAAAGATCACCAAGAGAAGAGATCAAGTGAAAGTTATTCATTCGGCAAAATGAAACAGAGGTTGATGGGAAGATCTTCACCAGCTCTGAAGAAAGTAGTAGAGACTCAAGGAAAAGGAATGTTTATACAGGTGTCCTTGTCCTTAACATCTAGACTAGCCATAATTTAATGAAGAGAAAGTTAGAAAACCTAAAATTTGAGAAATTTTCCCTAATGACCAATAAAGGCATAAAATAATAATAATAAAAAAAATACAGTGGAGCTTAAAGAAAGTGATGATTAGGATATAAAGCTGTTGCGTACAATACATTCCCAACAACCCTCACCCACAAAGCACAGACAGTATGACCAAAACTTTCCTAATGACCATGTTTATACTTTATTTTCACGTGTTTACTCAGAGCCATGATCAAAAGCATTTTTTCACTGCAATGCCAAGAGCAGGAGCTGGCACCTGCCAACTTGCAGCCAAAAGGGAAGTGCAATGGTGCCTCTTGAAAAATCTCTGTCCTCCACTTAATTGCAATGACCCCAAGGTAACGAGCATTTCCTGGAACATACAAAGTACTCCTTTCTGACGAGGACAGAATATATTTGTTTCCCAAATTAGGTAGAACCCTACAGATGTTGGCATTAAGTGTACTGATGGGAATCATGATCATCTGTCAGAAAAATGTATAAATCCTCTGGGCTCTGTAACAAGTTGATGGTGTTCCTGTGAAATATTAACTAGGCACAATGCAGACATTGACATTTAACTCTATTTCCACTGGATTTTTCTTCCGACTCATCATTGCTCTCTCCAGTTTCCTCAGGCTCTGTATTTTATAGAAATGGCCATATGTTTAGATTTGTATTTGATGACATAATTGCAAAACTGCAGGGAGTGAGCCGCTCGAGGCCTGCAACGGAGCTGCAAAGCTGCAGAAACCTTCTGCAATGTGGTGAAAGCCACGCTAACTTCCAAATCTCAGCAATGAAATGGATATTTACACTGCCAGTTATAGCAGAAGCAGGAAACCAGGCAGACGTTAATATAAGCTAAGTAACATTTACAAAAGTACCAGAGGAAATGGTAAATTTGAATCTGTCTAGGTTTTCTGGGTTCTGTGGACAAGAGAGGTTGGCCTTTCTGTAGATCCATCATCATTTACAAAACAGCAATATGGTAAGACAAAAACTTCATGAATGTTTTATGAAGTTGTAGGTGGTAGAAAACAGCTTCTTGCTCAAAAGAGAAAAACTGGAGTTAGACACTTTCTCCTCAAAAATTATTTCATGAACCTAAGGACTCTCTCCTTCAGGAAAAAGTTTCACTGGAAGGGGTACAGCTTTCCAGTTACGGGCAAGATTAATCACTTCATAAAAGGTTTGGGTTTTTTTCTGAATAATCTGCTTAATTGAAAAAATTTCCAACCAGCAACTTCTGAAACAGCCAAAAGAGAACACATTCAAGGGACAGCAGCACGGGATGGGCAGAGGAGACTTAACCATAACTGCACCTCTCTGTCCTGTGTCTCACATCTCATTCTTCCCCGTGAGGGTGGGGAGGCCCTGGCGCAGGGTGCCCAGAGAAGCTGTGGTTGCCCCATCCCTGGAAGTGTCCAAGGATGGAGCTTGGGGCAACCTGGTCTAGTGGAAGGTGTCCCTGCCCACGGCAGGGGGTGGAACTGGATAACCTTAAGGTGCTTTCCAACACTGCCATGCCTTCATAGCTGGGGACCCTTGAGCACCCCCAAGCTGTGCTGGACATCAGGTCATGGGCATTGGGTCCTCCCATGCAGGAGATCACTCCCTGCAGTACTTGGAACACAGGCAAACATTTGCTCAAATTGTTTCACTTTTTCTGTATTTTTACTTTCTATAATTAATAGACTTAGAGATTACAACTGAAACCAAAGTAACCATTTAACTTTATGTAATTCTAAAATATCTTTAACCATTATGCTAGGAAATGCCTGATCGTCTTCCAATGCTACAGAAAGCCAAACTCCAAAATCTGACATGGAACAAAAGTTCTGTCTTATTCACTCTTCTAATCAGAATATTAAAGTAAATAAAACTCATCCAATTGAGCTAATTATCATTTCAACAGAAGCAGAGCTAAGATTCAAAAAGGTAAGTGCTATTAAAAAAAAATAAAATACAACCAACAAAATCTTGTACTCTCCAGAAAAACATAATTGGTCTAACTTGATATAAAAGTACATTATTTCTTGGATGCAAAAAGCAAAGCTTGATTATAGCAGTAGAGAAAGCTACCGTGATTACCTTAATTAAAAATTTGCCAAGTTATTTATAGTATAATACAAGGAAATGACATTCATTATCCTATAAGCTATTCAACAAACCATTAAGCAGTGTAATAAAATCAATTGGCAAAAAGAAGTGCAATTATATATATATACTCATGTAAACTCCTTAGCAAACTAGAACCAAATCATGCCTCAGTCTCAGCATTCCTTCTGCAAGCAGTGCAAAGGTGTTTGAGAGATTCAGAAACACAAAAGGAGCTCTTGCTTAGCACGTGAACAGTTGTTTAACTTCTCATTCGGTCACCAACTGCAATTACACAACAGGTTTGCAGAGCACAGAGTCTTGAAGAAGAAAAAGAAATTTCAAAAAGCAGGTATAGCTCAAGAAAACATAAATAAAAGTCTAAAACTCTTTTACCATCTTTTAAAATGCGCTGATTGACTCTTAATTAACTGATGAAACAGCATTCTGAAGTCTTTCTTTCACTACACACACAATTAACTCATAAGCAATCAAGGAAATTGGAGGAAAATTAGAAACAGGATTGTCATAAAGTGTTGATCATCCCCACCTGCAATACACCTGCTGGAATTTAACTTACATCAAGGAACAACTGGTTTGTAAAACATCACTTTATTCATTTTCATTTTTTTAATATATTTTAACACAACATTGTCCACAACCTGGACTGTTTAAGCTAAAGAAAATAATTGCCCTAAAGGCCAACCTTTCGGATTCGTGGCAACAACAAGAATCATTTGCAATGAACATTTCACAAAGGTAGAAGTGAGCACGTCATAACTTGCCAACGCCTCTCCAGTGCCAATCCTATTTAGGCCCACTTAGAAAGGCATTACACTACATTTCTATCAGTTCTGATGCCCTATCAATTTCTCAAGCTAGGAGATAGAAGTTCATCACCCTTATCACTATCAGCATGTCCTACATCAGCCCGGGACTGACCTTTGGCAGTCCTCACAGAGAGCTCCTACCTGCCAGGTCTTGCTTTCATATGTCAGCTGAGCTGCAGAGTAATCCTTCATCCATTCATTTGGCATAAAGTGCAATAAAATAAATATTTTTTTTTTTCTTTTTTTTTCCAAGCTCAAAGGTTGGTTAAGCACCTGCAATAACACAATGAAGCTCTGTGGCTTTGCCAACATATACATATATTTTTTTTTGGAGAAGCAATTAATGCCTTTGAGGGAGCGTGTTAGTGGAAGGGGAACTCTGCGCTTCGATCTCATTAGTGAGAATGAATCATGACTGGAATTCACCAGGGTGACTAAAACCAGAAGACTAAGCTCACATCCATCTCTCTTGCTGAGGAAAAACATGAGACTAACTAGAACTTCCTCACAATAGCGTAGATTACTCTGCAGAGTCATCCTTCCATCTCTAAAAAGGACAAATAAAATAGGAGCTTAGCTGTAATTCTTTTTTCTTTTTTTTTAAGTAGCCTATCTTTTCTTCCTTTGATCTAAGAGATGTTTGACAATTTCCATGTATAGGAAATGTTTATACCACTTCTCACACATGTTTAGTCCTCTGAATAAGAGTACCCCCAAGCCCGTCACACACACTTACTAAAGACTTTGAAATGAGCATTACCTGCAGCATAACTCCCATTTACAAAAGCCATTAGTTACACAAATAAATCCAATACCCTGCACTGAAGGTGTAATTCACCCACAAGGGCCAGCTCTCGCCACCCTCTGCACACACCATGCGCTGTACAAACCACTGGCATTTGCAGGCAGCAGAGTCTCAACGCAGGGCTAAGCAGAAAGATTGCTGGAGATCTGGAGTTGGAGCTCACGGAAACAGCTGTTTTCTCCCTGGTAATGTACAAACTAAGTTTCACATCACTCCCTGTCTCTCGAGAAATACTAGCGATGAAAAATGCAGTTTGTGCCTCTGCAGTCGGACTCTGGTTGAGAACAGGAACATCTGTTTGGGCTGAGCAACCCCCCAGCTGACAACCTGAACTGAAAAACACTCCAAGGACCAAACGCCAAATAGCAAATTTTGATGTTTTCTTTCTCTGTCATTAATATTTCTTCCCTTACAATAAGGCTTTTGTTTGGTTTTTTGGTTTGTTTGTTTGTTTTTCATTGTTTTTTTGTTGTTTTGTTTTGTTTTGTTTTTTAATACTCAGTGTAAGCTGGAAAGTCAGCATGAAGACTACTGGAGGGAGAGAAGTGCCAGAATCTAAGAGCAGCACATCTTCCCACTTATTTGTGATGCCCTTCAGGTTTATAACATAAGCAGTGATGCATATTCATGCTAGCAGAACAATAATTAGAGGGGGGGAACCATTCAGCCTAAGAAACTGAGGCATCACATTTAGAAGCAGGGCTACAAGTAAACCCAGGAGAGAGCGTCAATGCCCCTGACACTCCCTCTGTAATGTACCTGCTGCTCAGCTCCAACAGCAGCTCCCTCCTTCCTCCATGCCCCGGCAGATGACTCAGGCACAGAAATTCAGTTATAAATGTTTTCCTTACACAAAAGTGAAGGATTTTCCAGTAGGAATTACTGAGCAAGTTTTTATTTTTATGCGCGCACACATTTATGTTGCAGCTGAGGGCAGGTGACATAGAACAGCTCAGTTGGAAGGGACCTACAGCCCTCATCTAGTCCATGTGCAGCACAACACAGCCACAAGCAGCTGGCCTTAAATCTCCACAGTGCACAGGACTCAGAGGAGCAGGATTTGGCCCTTCAGAGCCATCAGAGAGGCCTGACTTTCTTGTTGTGCGTCTTCCTGTGTGTATTTCAGCTTCATGCCCTCTTCTGCACTGACAGCACTATTAATCTCCTGGAAAAATACAAGGCAATTAAATATTACCTTCTTCCTTAAGCCTTCTGGGACGCCTGAACAGTGCCATTTCAGAAAGCAGAGGAGAAAAGTTCAACCCCACTTGTTTCTCCTCTCACCAGCTTCAAACTTACATGTTTAACATCCACAGTGAATGTAAGCGAATTTAATGGCTCTACTGGACTACACTTTACAGGGCACATACAAAGCAATGTGGAAAAACAGCAAAGACACAAATGAAACTCAAACAAGCAATTAAATCTATTTATGATCCCCCCTTCCTGAATTTACACAGCCTGGGACTTGCAGATGTATCCAGCCAGTGCCTCGGCTGGAGGGGAGCCAGGGTTTGCAGCATCCAGGGATACCATCAGCACAAAGCTGAGAGAACAGGATGATTTTGGGGCATAGAGTGATCAGAAGCCATGCTGCCTTAATTTTTATTCGGTTTTTGATGATACAGGAATATTTAAGGAGTCATAAGCAAGGAAACAAGCCCCCTCCATCTATGGAACCTAAACCTGCTTCTTGTTTAAGTAAAATGCTGGAGTGGCATAGCGTATTTTCATTCTAAGAAATGTTGATTCTGCTTATTTAGTATCATTGAGAGAAAAGGTGGGGGGCAGGATGAAGAGGAGGAACGTGTTATGTGATAAAATTATTGTGAGAACACCCTGGTGTGAAAAACCTCACTTTCCACCAAATCCAACTTTCACAGTTCTGTAGACCCCCACTATTTTTGTCCCACACAAACTTCATGTCTTGTTTCTGGACACCTGATGACCTGCTTGCAATCGTAGCTAATTGTCATAAGCCACCAAAGGGATCATATAATATTTTCTGAAACTAGACTCTGGAAAGGCTTTCATGAACTCTAAAAGTAGGATTAAGCACACACACACACCCAGAGTGCTGCAAGCACATACTCCTCCTGCTTTCAAACCCAAGTCTGCCACCTCTTTTAATTACTCATGTAGACAAGCACAAAACCAGGCAAAAATATGTTTTCCTCCCTTGTATAACCTTACCAGAGGGGCTACTTCCTTTTCATATTATATTCACTGTTTGCTGAATATTATTCCCTTTTTGCTTTTCATCTTTTTAGTTATTTCAGTTTTTATTTAAATAGAAGATAAAGAGGAACAGCTTTTTTTTTTTCTTTTTCTCAAAAGAAGACATTTCTTGTCAGACATCCTTATGAAGTGACCACGTTTTTCTGAAATCTAGGTTTGGTAATGGGAACGGCTAGAGGCTGATGTTCTTCAAAAATGTACACCCCAAATTACCTGCTGCTGTCTCTAAGCCTTCTAAAGAGATAAAGAAAATGAAGACAGGGAAAATATTTGATCTTTCATGCTATCTCCTGGTAGAAATTCCTTCCTATCTTTTAAACACATTTAAGGCAAGTCCTGGAAGTAAAAGCATATAAGCAGTTGAAAGTAATTGTATGATACTGCAGAAGATCCGGCTTTGAAGAAAATTGGAGTTCTTCAATGTATAAATAGTACATGTGCTGGATTTTGCCTGGTTTTAATGTTCTGCAAAACTTGCATGTGTGCACCGAGGTTTAGTCAAAGCCACAGAAAAAGTTTATGTACTTGCACGGTCTGGTTGATACACAGAAGGTTAAAAGCTGAACCAGTCGATGGCATTTTGTCACCCACTTCAAAAGAGTTGGGATCTTCCCTTTAGCAAAATTACATTTGGAAGAGCCACAGAGTTGTTACTTTTATATAACTTTCATAGGATTAGCATAAAATAAGCAAAGAGCTTTGCTCAAAATGACATTAACCTTTGCCAGCTTTCAGTGCAAGAGCAGCGCTGTTCTGTTTCAAAAAAAAAAAAAAACAACAAAAAAAACCCCACCAAAAACCAAAAGATATCTGGCCACTCAGACTGTTTGTTGCAAGCTTTATGAAACCAAGGACGTGAGCAGGGTGCACACACTCATATTCAGTCAAGGGCAGCAGCTTCTGAGTCACACTGCCAGCCCTGCTCACGCTCTTGGAGAGAAACGAAGCCCTGCTGAACCTGTAACACTGTGCCCTGAGCCAGCAGATGCTGCATCGTGCTCAGTCACTCCTGGTGGTATCACGGATGTCACAGGAAGGCTCAGGAAGAGGAGGCTGAAATCCCCAGCAAATGGAGCAGGTCTCTGTTCAGGGACACCTGAACAACCCCAGCACTGGTGCTCCAAAGCACACACACTGCAGGAAGACTGGCCTCGGATTAAAGTTTATGGAATGCTGCCTGTACGGGTTTGAAGTCCTGCTCCTTCCGGATTTTCCTCTGATTGAATCCATTGGTGTGTACTTCCATCCACACCACAGCTTCAGACCAGAGCCCTATCCTCTGTATCAACATCCACTAGATAAATAACAAGAATTATCTCACCGTTTCCCTTTCAAACCACTGTTTTGTTAGCAGCCTCATGGTTGAGAGCGGGTACATCAAAGCAGTTGAGCGACTTCTCAAACTCCTCAGCTAAGGCAGACAGTTCACCCAAAAATTCCATCTCCCAGAAGACCAACCAAAGGAGGGCTTTTGCCTACAGACTCCACACTCCCCCTCTGAAACCACATCAGCTGTGAACACCTCTTTCTGCAGCTGAGAGAGCTTTTGCACCAAGGAGCCCATCAGACAGGTCAGGATGGGCTCCGGCCTCGGCTTCCAGCAAGGCTCAGACAGTTTTTGCACCGAAAAATTATTGAACAACAATAAAGACAACCCAACAGTTACCTTGAAAAATCTAACTTCTTTTCCAATTATACCTCATCATCATTTCTCCAGGAAAATGCTCAAACTTCCCTGAAAAAAGTTAATGGAAAAGTTTAATAAACCTGTGAAATCTGTCTTGAGAAATCAAACAAAATTAATTGCCAACAAAAATCATCTTCTCTTCAAGGTGGAAGGGAACAAACCACCTGGGCGCGGCATTTATGGACTGCTTGCAATAAAAGATACTTGATTAATCCTTTCAGAAATTAAAATGAGTGAAACACTAGCAATAGCTGATGGTAAATAGCTGAAGCAAAACTCAACAAATACAGCACACCTGCTGGGGTTTTTTTTGGTGGGATTTTGATTGTTCTGTTTTCAAATCTTTCAATCATATCATATCCTTCTAAAGAAAACCTACATTTAGGTTTTCTTCTTAGATGTACAGTACCAGCTGGCAGTGAGACATGACCAAGCCCGTGATTCTGTGGAGTTACTCGGTGTCTTACCCTGCCCTTTTCATTCCGGTCTTCTAGGAAAAAAAAAAAAACCCAAAAAAAAAAACAACAAAAAAAAATTAAATGATTTTAGCAGTTTAACCATGTGACAGCTGTTGGTAAAACAATGCAGGTAAAGTGTCCTAGAATAACTGAACTCCACTACAGAATGATGTTATCAGCCTGTTTGGAATTGCCACTGGATACAGGCCAGATATCAAGATTTTAATTAACAGCTAATTAGAGACACAGCCTTATCTTGGAGGTTCCCAGTAATCTCTAGATCTCTCAGTGGTGGTGATCAAATCCTTTACAATTGTTTAGAATAAATTGGAGGGATCCTTTGCCACATTTAATGTTCCACCTTGGCGTTTGTGAGCACACCATTGGCATTAATGCCAACAGGTAAGTAAGGTCAGAAATAGCCTAAGAAAAAAATCAATTTACTTCAAATTAAAATCTATTGAAAGGCTGTTGTTTCCTTTATTTTAAAAATTATGCAATGTTTATGCTTCCATTTACTGAAAAGAGGGTTTTTTAAGTTTGATAAGCTTCCATTTTTCAAATAAATAAAGATACAATTACATTTGAGAGATGTTCCTTTGTCAACAGTGCACAAAACAGAAACTTCTTACAAATTTCAGCTATTTCAGTGAAGGAATGCTCCCGTCGCTATTTATATAAAATTTTAAACAGAAGCTATCAGTCAAGCTTCTTTAAAAGGAAGGAAGTACTTGTTACAAAACTCACCCTCTCCCTTGGGCAGACACATTTTCCATTAGCCCTGGCCTACAAACCTCAGCGCTGAATAGCACAGGTAGGAAAAGAGAAGAGCAATTTAGATTGTTCTGGGACTTGAGGGAACACTACAACATCCCGAGACGTAACCCTGGCATTTTAAATTGCACAGCAGCTCTGGGGCTGCCACTCAGCCTCCAGCACCAGATAGTGCTTCTCCATTCAGATTAAGGAGGGATCCACTGTGTGACGCCGATTGCACGGACGCACTTTGCTGACATTGCCAGGAACATTCATTTTAATACAATGGAGGAAGTAGCTGAGGCAAGTTTAAGTTTGACCTTGAAAATAAGGTATTATGCAACAGAGAGAATGCTGAGTCTGTGATATATAGAGAAGTACAGGAAAACTAAAGCAGGTCAGTGGTAAACCAACATGTTCAGCTATGGAAGTCAACATGATTTACCTTATCTAACCAAATTCGGGGTCAGGCCCTATCTATGTTCCTGATTGACTAAAGTATGCCATTTCAGCAGCCTCTTTGCCTCTTCTCCAAAATATAGGGAAATATGAACAAGATCTTTGCTAAACATTGCATAGAACCACAGAATATCCCGAACTGGAGAAGCTCTAGTTATTACCTAGGTGTGTGGATACAGCACACTGTGCCTGAGTGAAGAAATGCTCTTTCTTTGCTTCCCAGAGAGGCTGCATCGAGCTTCAGGAAACAGAATTGATAAAACCCAGACACACAAATCACTTTCAAATAGCCAGTCAAACCCATTTCTCCATCCATTTATATCCAAGAACCTCAGTGGTTCTCCCCTGCTTTCACCAGGGACAGGATCTGGCTTGGCAAAAGCTCCTTGACACGGCAGAACAACATTTGCAGGTATTATCGGTCTAAAATGTTTCAAATCCAAAAATGTTATGTACATTGGGTATGGTTTATTCCAACCGATGGAATGACAGCATTGTTTATCACAAGGAGCTTTATCCATACACAAATAAACCTCTGAGCTGGTTCACGCCATGAAAACCCACTCTGTTTTCACAGCCAACTAAAAAGAAGTTACAAAGAAGCATTTTGGAGGTTATAAAACTTCATCAGCTCTGCCAGGATCAATACCAGCTCCAGCCCAGGTTTCCCCCATGGCACCAGGGCAGGTTTTCTTTTTCCTTTTGCCCTCCTGTGTCTCTCAACCATTGCAGCACTGCTGTGCCCCCATTTCTGTACAGCAATTAGCAGTCCCAGTTCAACCATGGCTAGTAACACAACATTTGGGTGTTCCTCTGTTTCGTATTTAAACTTGCTTGAACGGGTCTTCCATAAAAATAAACCAGATCATTTCACCCCCCTCCAATTTTCTCTCCCACAGACCCTGAGTGAGCAAACAGCACATTTCTCTTACCAATACACCCGAAAAACCCTTTATTGTTCCTGAACACTGAAAAGAATCTTTGCTCTTCCCCCAAGTGTAACCTGAGACCCAGTAGCAAGAATAATTTATAATATGGGCAGAATCAGTGCATTAAAATCTCAGCAGAACTCTCACACCTGAGATCCCTGGAGCCCCCAAGGGCAAGAATGCTGGAGACCAACCCCAGAGACAACATCCCCTGCCTCACCTTCCTTATCCTCACACAATTTACTATTCTTTCAGGGTAATCATTGCCTCAAGGTTTCTGTAGGGTCTTTTCCCATTTCCCTTCCCTGCTCCTTACCAGCCTCACCCTCACAAAGCATAAAAACCACCAGATTTTTCCAGACTCAAAGCCCTCCGTAATGAAGATCACCTTCCCCTTTCACTCCCAGACTGGGTACTTTATCTAAATATCATTTTCACTCACCCTGTTCACTCTACACTGCTCCATATTCCTGATTATTCCTTCTTCCCAGATTAAATCCCAGAAGATGCTTTATCTTAGAGCACCATAAAGCTGCTGCTTTTCTTTGTCTACCCTTGCCTCCTAAATCCGTACTGGATTCAGGTGTTTTCCACCAAGTCCAAGAGCAGGCAAATGATTAATCACAGATTACCTGAACTTTTATCATCTTAAAAAAAAAAAAAACAGAAATCCTGCAGTAGGCTCTGTAGCTTTATGTATGGTCTTGGAAAAAATGTGTGATAGAACATAAATGAAATTAAAAATATGTAAATATAGCTTGTTCTATTGCAATGATGTGTTTCTAGATGCGGGGCTCTAAGGGAAAATCACAACATTTTGTAGTGTTTTGCTCAGAACATGAGGTGTCCCCTCACTCCAGCACCACAGCCAGGTCTTGGGGCTTTCTGGCAGGAGAAAGGGCAAATAAACCAGTTTCTGGCATGATCCCAGTATGTTTTATAACAGTGTGGGGTCCCAGCACCTGCATGCTTTATAAAGCTGGGGAAGGCTTACATTTCCCCAGAGCCTGGTAACTCTTTCAAAAATAACAAGGTGTTTCTGCAGAATTTAGATGTCTGGGTAACTTTTAGCCAAAAAAAATCAGCAGCTGAAGGGTGGTTGTTGGATCTCAGTTCTAGAGCAAGTACTTAAATACTTCATAAATCTCCCATTAGTGTCTGGGTCTCTCAGGGAGGATCCAGTGATGGAGTTTATAAAGTTATAATCACTGCCATCAGACGATGCTTGGAAGGAAATGATAGATATGTGCAGGCTCACCCGCCAGGGGGGCTATTAAAGAACAAAACAAACTGGACTGGAAATTATATTAATATATGGTGTTAAAATAAAATTGATTCTAAGTTCACCCAGCTTTCCAGTAATATTACCTAATGCACTGCCTTTCTTGTTGTTTTTCTTAGCCCCAAGAAACTCCTTTTAAGTAACATGTCCAAGTCACACGTCACCAGGATGGGATTTTGTGGGTCTGCACGTTTGGAAAGCAGCAGGTTGCCAGCACCCTGGTTAATGGCTGGTTTTCCACTCTTGTTTTTGACATCACTTTTTATAACTTCAGCATTTATCATCCAACAAATTACTTTTACACCACAGCCTGTGGAGTCATGGAGCCCAGGGATGGACAACTCAAATTAGCAGTTGGAAACACTGTTTTTCTTCTTCTCATATTTTTTCAGGGTTTTGTTGGTTTTTTTTTCCTACACGTTAATTCTGTGCCATCTGCACTCATTCTGTGCATACACCCCGTCCAGTTTCCTTGAAATTCCTTTTCACTGATTAAAAATGGATAATTCAGCATTTATCAGAATACTTTTAAAGTTTCATATGTATCAAGAAGTTAAAATTTACAAATAAATACAAATATTATAACAGACTCTGTGTTACTGACGCAGTCAAACAGGATTATTATTTTAAAAACAATTTTATTTAAATATATTGCAAGATAGTCCAGAGCAAATCAGACCTAATCACAAATCTGAGGGTCAGTATGATCTTACCATTCAATAGAAAACAAATACGTAACAAACTATTGCTTTCCAGGGATCTTACTGAAACATTTTGGCTGTCTAAAAAGGACACCTGCCAGTGCTGACCCAGATGACTAATTCTTTTTTCCAATATTGATTTTTCATTTTCTCCTGTCTTTTGTCATTCTTTTGGTGAACAATGATTAGGCTCTTTTTTTTTTTCCCCTCATATATTTTGCATTTTTCTAGAATAATAGCAAATATCATATACAAAGTAAAATATACTGATTAGGTCTATGATTTGACATCATAATTTTGTATTGTATTTGCATATTAATGGTGCTGATGGGAAGAACAAATTGAAAGCAGTTATTAGAACATGTAAGGTGAATTTTCTTGCATAAGCCATTTTCATATCATGTCGCCATTAAAAAAAAAAAAAAATTGTGATGAATGTTCCCCCTGAAGCTGACAAGTTACAAGGGCTTGTACTAAGGGAATAATAACTCCAAGATTCATAAAAACGGTAATTACTTTATCAACCTTCCAGTCACATTGCAGACACACATACTGAATTGCTCCAAAATAACACTGACAGAAAAATTAGACTTTATGTTGGTATTACCCTTCTTACCTGAGGTTTCCTTCTGAAAACATACAGGCCCAATATATTGCTAATTACCCTGAAACCAAGAAAATCAGGTTTATGTCACATATCTTTAAACAGCCGGGTAAGGCTGGATGGGACAGGGAGAAGAAGGAGTAGGTGTCAGGAGGAAGGAAGTGTTCAAGTTCAAGGATGACACTGCCAAGGTGTAAGTTACCATATATTTCCTCTAGGAATAGCAAGGCTTAGGTTGACAGCTCCTTGTAAGACACCATCATCTTGGACAGTGTCCCGGGAAGGGCAGCTGAGATAAAAGTACACCATAAACCCAAATCAGCTTCAAATGGTGTTTAATTAATTAATTAATTAAAGAGATTATGTGGTCATGCCACTACCAAGGAACATCCACATCCCTCTGGCTTCGTCCATTACCGCACCAGCTGTGACTGAGATCCAAAAATGGGGCCAAAAAACTCCTAACCCCACATTTTATTTCTCCTATGAAACTGCCCAAAATATCTACAGCTGCACAGCAATGATGAGGAACAGCTCCATGGATTCAAGCAGATATTCTTGTGTCCAGAGCCACAACTTTCCTAGCACAGCTGAAGCAGACAGCTGAGAGAAGCACTGCTCTCTGCAATAAAGACAAAATGCTGATTGTGATATCAGAGCTCACTCCTGAGTGAGATGGGGATCCCTGTGCTCCGTCCTGAGCTGGTTTTGTCTGTAAAAGTGGCAGGGTCCTGCTGACCCTTTGCCTCCACATCCCAATTTAAGCCCCGAGCAGCGCGGCCCCGCTGACTCCATTTCCAGCTCTTATCTCTCCTCGGGCAATCGATAAGGACAGGGAGCGCTTCCCTGGGGCTGTGGATACTAAAGGATGGAGGGGTGCTGGGCTGTGCAGCACTCAGGTCCTTTCCAAAGACCCAACAGTTAATCCTTTGCAGTGTTCAGTGTCTGTATCGGCATCCCTGTGAGATAAATAATATTACCATTGAGGCTTGGAGGTAGAAGCATTTAATTTACTTCTCAGAGTTGAGTGGATAAGCAGCATTTGTTCTGTGTTCCCGTAAAAGGGTGCAACTGGAAAAATAAATGCTCATTATTTCTTATTTAACTCATTAATCACTACGTGCTCTTGGAGCAACCTGAAGGGATGATAACATCATTAGGCTGGAAATTAAAGGGATGGTGTTCCCTCCAAATTTTTTTTTTATTTCTTTTTTTTTCAAAATTTTAACACACAATTTGTCTCATCCAGCAAATCAGAGTTTAGAGGCTGGAAGATTCAAGGTGGTTCTCATTTTAAAAGGTGTCAGTCATTCTCCATCAGGGAAGCACTGGGTCATGAAGCACAGATTCTGTTTTAAGAGGAGAGAATGAGATTAAATGTATTTCAGTGCCTAATGTCCATGCAAATGCATGGGATTAGAAATGTATGGGATTAGAAATGTGTAAAATTAGAAATGAAGATACTATTACGATTTTTAAAAGAATGCTTTCAGGCTGAGGCAGAACACCATCCTCAAAATAATGCTGCGGGTTTTCTCTTAGGTATACACTGCTTGTTCTCTCTGTAAGAGCCTGAACTACTAATTTTTAAACTCTTAATCACATTATTTTAATTTCTAATGAGTTCTTATGTGTGGCTGGACATTTGAGTCCTTTAAGAAGAGTGTCTTGCAGATGGAAATCTCTCTACAGAGGGACTGTATCCTCCCTGTGAGCTCCCAGGCTCGGCATAGCCTGAAAGGAGGCAATAGCTCAGCCTTTGTTCCAGCTGGGTGCTTGACCTCCTTGTTTACAGTGCTAATGGGGACAGCAGTTAGTCAGAGGCAAGATGGCATTTCTGAGATGTGAATAATCCCACAAGAAAACAGGCTGGAACAGTCGGCACATTCACAGCGCCGGCCTAACCCAGCCACGGGCTCGTTGTGATGTGCAGCCACCACCACTGATCCGAGCAGGAACAGAGACAGTGACCTATAGGAAATATAATCTGTGTCCCATTACCAACTCCCTGAGACATTTTCCTACATTTAAAGCCCAAGATTCTCAATGCCATCCTTCTCAAAAGACCTTCTTTCATGTCGCTTTTATCATCCTGACCTTGTTCTAGTGGGAATTTCCACTCTGTCCTCCGAGACATGCAAACGATGCAAAATTTCCCTCCTCTCTTGCTGCACAAAGATCCAAAGAGTAAAACCCCAGCTTGGGATGTGGCATGTCTCCCCCAGCCTGTGTGGCCAGCACAGAGCGTGTGCTCCTGGTCACGCTGCACAGGCTGCCCGTTGCCACCACGGAGCCACAGCTGGCCCGTCCCTGGAGCACCAGTTGTGCTGCCAAGAACACGCAGTGTAGGAAGATTTGATATATTAAATAGTTATTGTATACAAACTCCACTTACAGAACTTGTTTTTGCAGAAGAGTGAATTATCCTGTTTGACAATACCGTCTTTACAAGTGGAAAAATGTGACATTCAAGACATCAAATATCCATCTTGGTGTTTTGCTTGGCAATCAAAGTCCCAGATTACAATCCTTGAGAACTTAATACACCTCTTCAGCAATTCCCTGTAATGCTACTTGAGTGAGCCTAAAACACTCTGTGTTGAACCACTGTGGCCTGGATTTCCTTAATTATATTGGAATAAGATGAAGATTTCCCCAAAGCGCAGCTGTGACTCAAATGCACTCAGCTCTGCCCAGCTAATGGGGTCACACCCTGTGCAGACACCAGGTTCACAGGTACCATGGCTCAAGAGCTGTGGCCTCAAGCCCAATGCACTCAGCAGAGCTGTAATTATAACACTTAAAGCTATTCCAAAGACTGAACCCACATTAAGTAAAAATGGTGAGTATAAAACACTGTATGGAGAGTGTTGTTTGTGAGAGCTCATGGTCTTAAGCTTCCCAATTCAAAACTTTCAGCTGTTATCCCTTTGCATCTGGGTTTTTTTATTAAAAAAGCTGTGTTTCTTTGTGTCTTGGGGCCAGTAATACACAGGAAAAAAGAGACGTGTCTGAGGAGATGATCGAGGCTGTGTTAATCTGAATTTCTGAGGCCACACTCCTTACTATTCTTTAATATGGCTTTGGGAAATGAAGGCTCTGAGGAGAACTTAAGAGACCCTTCCAGTGCCTAAAGGGGCTCTGGGAGAGCTGAAGAGGGACCTTGGACAAGGGTCTGGAGTGACAAGGGGAAATGGATTTAAAATGACAGAGGGTGGGGTTAGATGAGATATTGGGAAGAAATTCTTCCCTGTGAGGGTGGTGAGTGAGGCCCTGGCACAGGCTGCCCAGAGAAGCTGGGCATCTACCATCCCTGGCAGTGTCCAAGGCCAGGTTGTTCGGGGCTTGGAGCAACCTGGGATAGTGGAAGGTGTCCCTGCCCATGGCAGAGGGTGGAGCTGGATGAGCTTTAAGGTCCCTTCCAACCCAAACTATTCCATGATGCTGGGATCCTTGGAAAGTGGAAGACTTTAACCACCAGTGTTGGGGTCATACAGGAAGAATAATTTTAGAATAAAGAGTCCCAACTATTGCATTAAAAAAAAAGTGATTATTTTTGCTACTTTGTTTTTGGAATTTTGATCAACAAGAAACAATCTTATCTAGAAACCTCAGAAACCACTTCTCTGTGTGTTGGTGGAATAACAGCCCCTTCTAACTCGATTCACAGCCTTAATAAGTTCTGTCATCTGTTCTTCCGAGTCTCACTCCAATGTGCAGAAGAGCCTTATTTGGATTTATCTGTGTAGGAAATGCCAGAGTGTAACTTGTACAGTACGTACATCAATCGATTCCCTACAACAGCGCTAAGATTGCACAAATAAGAGCTATCATTTCCTGAATTTCACAGATGAAGAGAGGAACATCATTCTGTCTACCTTTTAACTTGTGAGATGTATAGAAAAATCATAAATAATTTCCATAGGAAAGAAGAGCCGTTGCTTCACCCTCAATTTTCCTGTAACTTCAATGCATTCAATTTTCAGATTACTTTGATATAAAGAAAAGGGACATCAATGAAATGCTATTATCCATCTGACTTTCTAAGTAGAGCTGCAGCCATGAAAGATTACTGGAAATGATGTGGTTAAAGCACTGCAGTACATGTAGGAAATGTAGCAAGTAAGGTCAAACTTGCAAGCAAATTCACACGATAAGAAGGAATTGCTTTGATGATTTTTAAAACATCATAGTCATACTATATTGGGTCATCCACACTAGCTTGAATCTTTTTAAAAGTTATAATAAATTGAAAAATCCAATTTCTTGGATGAAATATTTTTATTTTTAAGTCAAATTCAAGCTTGATTGAAATGCACTTGCAGGATTTGCAAAGTAAGCCAAGTCTGTAAAGCAATCAAGAAATTTTGATGTAGGTAGCTGGAATAGTGTCATCCGTGATCTCCAAGTTCCCAACACAAAGTTTCTCAGCAATGTATGAGGGAGGGGAGCTCCAGGGTTCAGAGTGTCTGGTAGATATATTCTGTTCTGGTGGAACTAATGCATTTTGTTGCTAAAACTAAATAGGAAAGTTTTAAAGGTGTATTTGAAAATGCATTAACAAATCCCCTAGAAGCTGTTTCTGATCAGAGGAAGTTGAAATAAAATAATATAGCATTACAAATTTTCAAGCAATTTTTGGTGTTTCACCTACTTCTCCTACTAGTTAATGATATTATGTTTGCTGCTATGGAAACTCTCATTTAAGCAGAGAACAATAATTACACCAGTAATTTGGATGGGTCTAATCAAACAAAATTCTTGCACCTATTTTTCTGAGCCTGGTCCAGGAGTGGATCTGCATCCATGATCCCACAGCCTGTTCTGTCTATAACAGAGATAATACACACAAAGTATTTTCAGCAGAATACACCTTGGGAGGCCTGTCAGTACACTGCACTGTGCATATAATTTCATATCACTATTTGTTTTAAATTCAGCTATCTGTAAACTAAATGGGCAATCCCATATTTTGCCCTCTAGTGTCTACTGGCTGCTCCTTGAGGATTTCTGGATGTCAGCATATAACCAGCATAGTCAGACTTCCTGAGAAATAAAAGTTGTTTTGTTTTTTTTTTCTGCTACCTTCTGCTTGAAATGTGATTATCAGGCCAGAGACTCATTGTTATTTTACTGTCTGACAGCTTCAGAATAAAATTGAGATATTACATATCTGTTGCCCTGAAAGGCTTTGCAAGATTTTGTCTTTGAGAGCGTGTGAAGCTGCATTTCCTTTGGATCTCTGGCCACAAAGGGCTCTGACCTCTCTCTGCGGCAGCCTCTGTGACCTGTGCCTTGAAATGAGGCCGTGGCACAGCATCCTGCAGCCCTGCCCACAGGGTGCTCCAGGCCAGGCCTGCAGGAAAAAAATACCTGGCAGATTTAGGATCTTCCCCACAGAACTGGGGCGGGATGTTAAAACAGAAAGCGGAGAGCCGGGCTGGGAAGGACTTTAGACAGCAGGCTATTTCTGGGTGATGTGAACTGGAAAGAGCTTTTGTTTCTCTAACAGCTGGTAGAGCCACAGCTCGCTGGCAGAGAAACCCCAGAGCAGGAGAGGAGATTCTGGACAGAGGCAAAGCTCATGTAGAATTCCTGTTTTCCACAATGTTGTAGAGAGAGGGGTAAAGGGAATCATCCTCCAAGGAGACCCCAGCTTGCTCATTCTTGCAGGTTTTCCATGTGCTGTTACTCTTAAATAATATTGCCCTGTTTTCTGTATAATTTTAGAAAGGTGTAAAAAAGTTGTTGGCTTCACTCACACACTCTGCGATGTCACTTCAGCAGGCAAAACCCCCCAACTTCAAATGCGATCCACAAATATCAGTGTTGTTTTCCTTGGATGGGCTACCAAATATAAAGTAGCATTAAATAAATCTTTCATGTCATCAAAGAAATCCTCATACCATTAGGCATTTGCTGGGATAAAAATATCTATATATTGCTGGAGGGGATTTTTTTTGCTCTTTCTGTAAAAAAAAATTACTGCCAGAAATTCAGAGAAATGAAAACTTAGTGGAGCTCATGGCAGGTATGACATACACACCTTTTACAACAGGATCAACACAGGCTCTTCACTGCTTTTTTACTCTTAAAACTATTTTAGATTGTCTTGGGTCTAAACTGGATTTCCTCAAACCGTGACTCCAGTTCTGCCATAGCTTTGAAAATGAGACAGTTGGCAAAGCGTAGGAAAATACCTGCTGTGTCCAAGGCTTTCTGGAAGGCTGGGAGCCAACTCCACTGCTAGAAACCCACCTCGAAAAGGCTTCCTGAGGGACCGTGCTTGGCTTAGGGCAGAATCACTCCTGCACCATGGGCACAGGGGTAAAAAAGGTCATTACACCTCCCTGTGCCTAATTACTCCTAAGAGGGAGAGTCCTTTGGGGAAGAGGCTGGGATGTTTCTCACATCCTCATCACTCCCCAAGGTACCCAGGGCAGGGAACTCACGTGCAAAGGCCATCAGTATGGGGGCTTAGCTTTAAATTGCCTGTCACTCGGCACAGGCAATGGTACAGTTACTGGCATCCCCTGACATTAAACTGTGTTTTATACCGATGAGCATTGCTGTAGAAGGATTTCCTCAAGTTCTCCTTAAGGCAGAACATTACACTTTTCCCTTTAAATATCCTGATCCTAGATGCAACTCATGCCAACATTATTACTTTTTTAAAAATTATTTTTATATTTTTTAAATCTACCTGCAGTTTCTCTTTTCCATTATACAGCCACTCCCAACCCCTGTCCTCTTTTGCTCTTGGACGCTTGCACCAAGAACAAATGAGGTCTGTACTGGTCTGAATCTGCTATGAAACCTCAAAACCAGATTTTCTTACTAAACATCAGCTCATTTGATTTGATGGCAGGGGATTGGAATGAGATGATCTTTAAGGTCCCTCCCAATCCAAACCATTCTATAATAGCTAAGGAGCTACAGAATCAAGAAGTATGAGATCAATTAATGTGGAAAAAAGTTGATAACGTGACTTTTTTTGTTGCTGTAAAACAACAAAACAAAGTTTAGTATTGAACAGCCTACTAAAAACATCAAAGTGAATAACTAAATGTGAGATTCCAGGCAGCATTTATGCTGCCATCAGATATTGCACACAAGAAAGAAAAGGCTACAGAAAGAGGTCACTGATGTATGTAACCCTGAAAAAAAACTTAGCAACAAGTAGAAAACATAAATCATACTTAAGAAAGAAATCAGATGCTGAATCAGTCTTCTAAGTTCTGGCTTAAGGCGCAAAAACTTTACTCTCATATAAATAATTAAATAAAAAAGTGAAGCTTATTTTAAATACGAGTTTTTAAAGATGTGACCTCAATACACTTTTATTACACTGGCAGTAAATGATTAAAATGCCTTCTAAACATATTCCCCCATCAGTAATATGGGAAAAGCTATGGGAGAATTTCTGATTTAGATGTTCTGTTTGTTTTTATTTCCAAGTAAGACCGTGGGAACACGTGAGAAATGGACCCTTGTCGGAAGCACTGGGCACCTGAACAAATCCTCCCAATTTAGGAGTGGCTTCTGACAAAAGTAACTTACTTTTTATATTTTTTGGTTATTGGAATCTTCCACCACGATCCCACCTAGCACTGAGATATCTTGTGAGGGATTAAAAAGCTTCTACACTAACCGAGAGGCAACACTTTTAGATACTATTCACAAAAATTTGGTGAAATGAAAGCTCTATGGTCACCTGTAGTGAAAAACTCTATCCTATAATGACATGATCACTGTAAAAATGGTGGGGAGACATTTCAAGGAGAGGGACTCCATCTGAGAAAGCTGCTCTGGTATTTTGTGGAACCAAACGTGTCTGACTTTGGGATGCAGGGCAGGTACGTTGGTTCTGGCAGCCTTTTAATTGAATCTCTTCTCTGGCAGAGAGGCAGTTCTTGTGTGAGACAGTAATGTAGATTTATGGAAAATAATAAGGTGATCAGCTGCCCTGCAGAGTTATTATTTTGTTTCATTCAAAAAAAGAGAAGGCACTACGCCTAAACTGATGGGTTGATGTATGCAGTGACATGCAGTGCCTGTTTCATAGTTCAGTGGAGTTAATGGAAAAACTCCCATTGCCTTCACTTAGGAATCACCCAGCAGGTCTGTAAACAAGGCAAAACAGAAACTGAGAGAGAAAAAAACCCTAACGTTAGGTAAGTGCCAGAGCAGGGACCGTTTTA
This sequence comes from Cnemophilus loriae, assembly GCA_013397755.1. Classification (NCBI taxonomy): domain Eukaryota; kingdom Metazoa; phylum Chordata; class Aves; order Passeriformes; family Corvidae; genus Cnemophilus; species Cnemophilus loriae. The sequence goes on from VZTF01001738.1 coordinate 594,042, forward strand.
TAAATATCCACACAGCTGAAAGAATTTCTTTTGACTCCATTCTTGTCTCTTTGTGTTCCCTGGGTTTCATATTTTGGCAGATTTATTTAAGGCAAGATTAATCACTAAAGAATTGAATTTAAAATTAATATCCCAGAATATGAAAAGAATATAATTAGAACATTAATTTAAAATTTATAATCATGTTTATGCATAAATAATTATTAATTTTTTTCACTTATCTACCTCCTCATAATTATCTCATCCTAATAATAACTCTGTCAGATCAATGGAAGTTCTTTCTTTGACTTTGCTGGGCACAGGAACAGACTCCTAACCAGAGACAAAATACTCTACATGATCCAGTGCATCCAAGTAAAGCTGCTTGGGTTTCAAATATCAATCTACAAAACCACAGAACACTTGTGTTTTGTCCTCTGCAAAAAAATCCCTGGGAAAACACTTTAATGCAGTGAATACTAGCAAGAAATTGCCTAGGGCAGAAATTACTTACATGCATATACCCCCACATATATACCCCCATCTTTTCTGTTAAAATTACAACTAGACACAGCACTTTGTGTCCTTCCTCTTTTTGGTTATCAAGTCAGAGGCATTTTCAGGAAACCAGGCATTTTCAAATTTTCAATTAATATTTCCAAGACTTCTTTTCATGGACACAAAATTATGCTGAAACGGCTGGAAGTACCAGAAGAATCCAGGTGGCTTCACAAGAAATGGAACTGTGGTTTTCACCACATACAGTATCAGCTAAAAAGTATCCCTTGTTTAACCACAAGGAAAATATTATGGTCGCAGGCAGGTCAAGATTAGAAGGATCCTTTTCCACCAGGATACAGAAGACAAGATGCATCCCAGTGTGCAACTATCTCCACCCAGAGAACCCCCTCAGCTGAGCCCTTCTCCACCCAGAGGAAGCATTTCCATTGCTGCTTTTCAAATGCAGTAGTGTTTGAAATGGTGATATCACATCTTTTACCCAAAGAAGTCTAAATTCTGCACCATCCTTTGAGCCTTTGCACAGGTAAGAAATTTTCTAACTGAGGAAAGAGCAATCTTAGTGGTTCTACATCCGTTACTTCAGCTTGCTTGCAAAGGTTTTTCTCTTTTTCCCCTTGGAACACAAACACAGCACCTTTACTGTGAGACCCAACACTGGATTTGGTTAATCTTTGTATACTTAATTGGGGTAGATAAGACAAAGTAAAGAGAGCAAAGTAAATGAGGCAGAAGGGTAGTGGGAAGAGGAATGGTGCTCATGATCCCACGGGTAGAGCTGTACCAATTTATCTCTTCACATTTTGTCCCATGTCTCACCCAACAGGCCTGTTTGATGAGCAGGGAGGAGAACACCAGGCAAGGGCAAAACTACAGCACTGTGAGACGGAGACTAGAACTGAAGAGCCATCATTTTCTATTTACCCTTTCCCATCAGCACATACCTTCTTCATGGAAAAATCCACTTAGGAACGTCTAAAATGGCTCCCTGCTCCTTTTTAATGGATTGTGCAGCTGAAACTTCTTCTCTGATGGAGAAAGTCAGGGACGAGCAGCTCCCCGGAGCGCACTGTGACGTGAAATATTTCCCCCTCTCCTCTGCCTGTGTGAGTGGCAGTAACTATTTGGGATTGACATATGCCACCTTAACTTATTCCTGTAACTTTCACACAGTCAAGCACCAGCAAAACTTGGAGGCTGACACTTGAATACTTTGCTTGGTGCAGCAAGTCCTACGGCACAATAAAGTTTCTCATATTCCTTGTGGCAGTGCTACTTGTGGGAGAGGAATAATTTCTCTCCCTTTTCATTTGGCTTTTGAGTCTAACCCTGCCATTGATCAGCTCACCAAACTCCAAGTGACTCCAACGTGAGTTCATATACAGCTCCTTGGAAAAGTGGGATTTATTAGCACTCTGCTGGAGCTCCCAGGCTGCTGCTGCTGCCTTATTGATCGGATCCTGTGAAATGGCATGTCTGCCCATGGAGATTACGGATAGAATCAACTAAGGACCATCAGCCTGACTGATATTTTTACAAATTTCATATTGCTTGTTATTTTCCTGGTGCCGCATGTGGGGAAACAAAGGCGCTAACAACGTAGGAGGGAAATAATCTCTAAAAAGGGAGTATCAAATGAACTTACAAATTTAAGTGGCATTTACTCTAGGCAAGAGAAGATTTTATCTGTATCTTATCAACAGTGCTTTTCAAGGTATGAATTCCTACAACAGATATTCCTGGGTTTGGGGTTTCTTTCCTCCGCGAGTTTTAACCTTTCCAGCTAATCTAGCCCTATTTTTTTTTTCCTTATAAAAAAATCCCAGCTGACCCATGCCCAGGGTCCATCTAAGTCTTCTGAGATTTAAAAACTACGTTTGCTTTCCCATTCAATACTCCCAGGCTCAAGACATTGGGTGGACTTTAATCAAATGCACATTGACCTTTGCTTGATCTGAACAATCAGCTCAGAAAATTTCTCATTATGGCTTTTGAAAGAAGAAATAACAGCCTGTCTTCTCGCAAGCAAACACAATTTGAATGAGCAAAATTAATGGCTGCTTCTCTTATTTTTTGCCTCCTACTGATGTGATAGGTTATATATGAGGTGTAATTACAATAATGTCAAAGTCGCTGCTGAAAGAGTTAATCCGGAAGGAAAAATTCCCACCAGGAAAAATAAAATAACCTCTGGTATGCAGATGAACTGTTTACTTGGTAGCTCTTGTGTGATCAAAAAGAAACTAAGCTGAACTGCTGAAACAATAAAAGTAAATTGTTACTGGGGCTTTGCAAACCTCAATTACATAAATATTATTCAGTAAACAACATTCTGGATTTTAATTAGGATAAAACAACTGAAAAAGGAGTTACCAACCAGTTGTGTTATCTCACGGTAACCTTCAAACACTTCCTACAGGAGACTTTCTTATTATAAAGAGGTTTAGTCCCCAAAAAAACCTACGAAAAAACCCACTCCCATTTTACTTTTGTGAGCACCTAAAGTCATCTTATTATATATTTTCCCTCCTAAAAAAGTTTCTATAAAAACTTTAAATTAGATAAATATGGGTATTGATGGTGGTTTTCTGGCCTCAGCTTTTCAATTACTTTTAAGAAAGCAAAGCATTTTGAAAATAATGTGATCAATTTGTTGCACTTACTCTAACAAAATGAAATCACCATCTAATTATCCAGTCAAACAAAAAACAAGTGCTAACCGGGGGGTAACTAATTTTAAACGGCAGGTACCAGAATGGAAATCATGCCTCATTTTGCATTTTTTTTCTGGTAGGTATAATGCAGTGCAATACAGTATTTTCATTATTCATTTGGGTTTTTTTTTTTTTGTAGCGCTGTGCACTCTGTAACAGAGCTGAATTCCTTGCTGAGCTACCAGATCCCGGGATGCCTTTGGCAATGGTAAAGCAGATTTTTACAGAAACTGAAGCACAATCCACACTTTCACTCCTCGCCAGTCTGTCCCAGCCCTGAAACTGGGTGCCTACAGCAAACCATGAATTTTTCCTCCCAGAGCACAGCACGGAACATGTGTCACTATGGCTTAAAGGGGAGTAAAATGTCCTGTTACTTCTTCTAAAACAAGCCTCACCTCTGTCTCCAGCAGCCTGGAGAACATCACCTTCACAAACAAACATATTTATGTATGTAGACTCTTCAAGTGTCAAGTACTGTCAATTAAGCTGTCTTCGAAATGCTGGAATTTTAGCCTTCTTATAAACGTCGTTCCATTAATCAGCAGTGAAAGAGCCCATTCTCAATGGAGACAAAATTATTGGTCTAAAAATGAAAAGTCGAGCTTGTAAAGAAATAGCAATGACATTTGTAGGGGCTGACATTTCTGCACAACGTGGTGAGCTATTAATTTGCTAATTACTCATGTAACGTTATTTCAGTGCATACTTTAAGCAACAGTCTAAATTGAACCTGAAGATTAAAAATCTCGCCCTAAAGGTTTGGATTTCTCCCTTCGTTTTACACTACAATCTCTGAAGTAAATTAATAGGCTGCATTTTTTGTGGCTCTCTCAGGAGGGAAAGTGAGAAGCTCAAGGGTCAGACTCTGCACTGCCCTGGAGGAAGAGTCACCGCTGCCCTGAGGTCTCCTCTGTACCTGCAGAGTTTGTATATTTGATTAACCTTCGTGCTTCTGAGAGTTCCAGGAGTGGCCAGAAACACAGCTGGGCTTTGCCACCTCTCTCTCCTTTCTACCCTGCTGTTGAACAGCTGCATTCACACCTGGAGTGTTGCAATCACCCAGGTGCTCTCAGACCTCCTCCGTGGCAGGAGCTTGGGAAAGGATCACACTGGAGGTGTCAATACCTTCTGCTGCTGCTTCTTTAGGTGATGATTCCCTTAATCAGCTCTGAATTCCACTTTATTCAAACCTCAGCTGTTTTGTTCTGTGTTACTCAAAGGCCGAGTGCTGAAGGTGAAAATGAAAATTTTCCACCACCCTCACACACATATGGCCTTCACTTCCATATGACCGACAGCTTCCAGGTTCACAGAAGGAAGATTGACAGTTCTGTGATGTGGAACATCAAGCAAAATCCAATGTAATTCATTTAAAAGAAAAATCCATCTTTTAACGCTTCAGTTGGTTGATTTTTCTACCGGCATAACACAAAGCTCAGATCTTAGTCAGATTCACAAGTGACATTGGGCCTGGTACTTTCTCTCTTTGTCCACAGCTTCTCAATATCCAAACAAGGATAAAGTGTGTAAAAAAGAACTGAAAAAGCATCAAGGGGAAATCAGGGAGCTCCAAGTTACCTGGCAGTATGGTACATGGCACTCTCTGGAAATCAGCTCTTCCTAACTTCCTCTTATACCTCTGTCCTAAGTTTCCTGATGACCATAAGCATTAGAAGAAGAAAACCTATGCTTGGAGGATTTAGAGCCCCTCAATTATTCCTTTTTAAATTTCTGTCTCTCTTTTGAGGAATGCTGCTTCCTGTGTAAATTATTTTCTCCCCCAGCAGCCACCTCCCACGGCTCAGGGAGCCCCAGCCCAGCACTCAGGCAGCCACAGGCTCCTCCAAGCTCCTGAGAACGGGCACGCGGTGTCCCTGTGAGTTCACACAGCCTGAAATCAGCCACTCATCTGCAAATGGGGGCTTTAAAGGCCTTATTTGACCAATCTCCTCAGCCACATTCCTTAATGCAAAGCTGATCCAAGTGTATATAGGTGTATGTATGTGTGAGTGTATTCTCTGCTTACAGAATGTCCACACGCAGAACTTTCACAAGTTTTCATACTCATCCCCAGCCTCATCACCTATGTTTTCTCTCTGTAGATACAAGTTTGGGTTCCATTAGAGAATGGGATGAGCCTGACCAAAACCTCCTCTTTCCAAGCTACGTTCAGCTGGTCTAGGACACCTCCACTGCTGTAAATTCTGCTCTAAGAGAATTCTTTCATAAGGTACTGGAAAGCTGGGATGTAACCAAACTGTGACCAGCTGGCTGCTGTTCGTTCCCCAGATTCCTTGTTGTAGCCAAGCACAAACTCAACCATAACATCCCTGTAGAGTCCTGCAATGCTGAGAGTAACAGCCTGTGCAGAGCAGGATGCACAAACTTTGTTCATGGAGACAAAGAGGAAAGAAGGTGGATTTCACATCAAGTGCATCTAAACAGCCTGGTAGAAAAAAAGAAAGGTGTTTACAAACTCTAACCTATGAAAAATTACTGTTTAAGACAAACACAGTGACCTCACATTGGAACATGAAGGTTGAGTTCCTCTGGGTATGGGAAACCAGGAAAGACAAGAGTGGGATTCTGGGAGAGGGGTGGTACAAATTTATAGAAAATCACTGAAAGCTCACAAAGCTGCACTTAAAAGTTGGCTTTCCTCCTAAGTCTCTCAGTAGATGTTGCTGTGACATCTCATTGCTGCTAAGTGAACAAAGAAGCCCTGAATATATGGTTAAATCACACACCACAGCAAACATTAATTAATTGATATTTGAATAGCGTATGGAGAGCTTAAGAGTTGTACAACTGGGACATGGGAAGCATTCACTCAAATGTGACATCTCCGGTATTCCCAGTTCTCTCTGCAGCTCCCTGGTACGGCAAGAGCTGTGATTTTAGTGAGACACAATGCCTGGTGTCCTTGTTCCCGTGGCTGGAAGGTTACTGTGGGGATGGTGGTGGCTTTGTTTCCCATGCCACTGCTAAAGGTACTCATGCTCTCTGTGCACAATGAGAAGATGCAGGTGATCTTTTACTTTTGAAAGTCTCAAAGCATGTGTATTTTTATTCAATTTTTCTGAAAGGTCAATATACTACAGATCACTTATCAGTGATCCTTCCTTGCCTTGGCATCATTTGTACACTGTGGCATCAGTTTTCCTGGTTCAACAGTCAGCTCCTAATAAAAGAGGATGACATGTATTAGAAGTAAAGAAAAATAGCTGTAATAATAGCACTCCAATCCTACTTACTTGTCTCTTAACCTCTTTCTTTCAAAGGCTCCCACGCTGCAGTGCTCAGGAGAAAGTTGCCATTGAATTATCCACCGGAAATCCACTGGCATCTATTGCTGCTCTGGTGCAGCAGCGTACAGGGCAACAATAACTGATAACTCTTCTCACATCCCTGCCCCTCCTCTGGCTCAAAGTATAGCTCTAGAAATAAAACCCGGTGCAGACACCAAATATTTTTTTAAATTAAGCTCACAGCTGAAGACAGAAATCAGCTCCATCTGACAGCTCGGCCCTCCAGGACCCCGGCGCTTGCCCACTGCCCCGCTGCTCCTCACAGCATTGTTCTGGGGAAGCACTTCTACAAAATTCTCACTGATCATGAAAGGCAAATAAACCAAATCCCAGAAGCAAAGGCAAAAAGCATCAATATAGTTTTCTCTAGCAGCCTACTGCTATTTATACAGGTGACTGTGAACATTCGCACATCTAAAAAAACTGGTATTTTGGCATCTCTTCCAGGAACAATCATCTCCCTAATGGATAGCACAGTAAATACGCTGTCCCTGATGAGGAGAAGATGCTTGACTCATTATAGCAGCAGTCTGTAATGAAAAGGATGCAGATTCAGTTCCCTGTCAGATTTCTTGATACGAGATTTTTTTAGAAATCTCACAGGTACCTTTGGATTTCAGTACAAGGATCTAGGTGGCTTTTAACGCCACAATTAAAATTTCTGTGCTTTTTCTAACTTCACAGAGGAATTATCAAGATTGATACATTAAAGAACAAGGGATTCATTAGGGAGCTGGCAGCACAGAGCTTTAGTATCTAAAGTGGATGGAAATTCGGACTGGTTGAACAAACTCTCCAGCCTAAAACTGTACTGGTTCCACCAAGGATTGGTTCAAGGGGGCAGAGGAACAGCCATGGTCTGCTCTCTTTTAAGGGCATAGTAGCCACAAAATTGCTGAGTAACACCTCTGTCCCCCAAATGCCCTCTGAGAGGGGCCCAGAAAACTTCCCAGCAGAGGATGATTTGGTGCCTCTGCGTGACACAATACCGGAGTGCCTTGGGGTGGAAGGGACCTTAAACACCATCCAGTTCCACACCCTGCCACGGGCAGGGACACCTTCCACTGTCTCAGGTTACTCAAAGCCCATCCAACCTGACCTTGGACACTTCCAGGGGTGGGGCATCTTGCTGTTTTCACTGTAGAAGTGGGACAAATACATTCATCCAGTGTTTGTCACGGACAGGCAAGACAATTTCACACACATATATTTTTAAAGCACCTCTTGTGCTGATCTTGCAGCCCAGGCATTCACACTGCAATCTGTGCTATCTCATTTCTAAGATTAAGCAGTTAAATAGTCTTGGCCTGGATCTTCTTAATCACACTAATACCACTTTTACAGTGATCTGGGCTGAAAGGTTTAGTATGAAGGACAATCACCCTCTTTTACTAACAGCCAATGCTGAGCCAGTGCATTTAATAGGAAAGTCATTGTGGGCTTCAGAAAGAATAAGATCAGTTAGACTCTTGTTGACATGGAAATACTCTGAAAAGTCTGTTAAGAAGTGTCCCAAGCACTGAAGTTCTGTGTATTCCTTATTCATGTCCTGATGAAGTTGCTGCCACAAGTCTGAATTTGGAGCTTTTCTTCCTGTTGAATGTTAGTGTAAAGAATAAATAAGATCGATTAGAGTCACTTTGGCACTAAAAAAAGCCAGTGTACTCCATGTCCTTGCCAGTGCTCCCCTGTGTATCTGACAGGAATAGCTGCAAGGACTGGAGAAGCAGTAACTTTTGGAAAGGACTATATCTCCTACAGAAGCACCACATTAAGTGGACCATTTCCAATGAATCCCAAATGCTCATGTTCATTAGCTTTTCGTGAAAGCAGAATACCATGTAAAATGTGCATTGAGCAGCATGACTTGTACTGGTGCCCTAAACGGAGAAAGAAATCAAATGACATCCCCAGATTAAACATTTAAAGGGAAAAAAATTATCTGAGCAGAAGAAACATTGCTCTGTAGAACTGCACTCAAACAGAACTGGGAAGAATACAGTTTCCTTACACCAGAGCATGAAGTACATGTATCTTAAAATCAGCTAATATCTACCTACTAGGCCTTTAAACCAGAAAAAAATGTATTTTGCTATTTAGATAAGCAGCACAATATGAGTTTGGGGACTCCGTTCAGCATGGAATGAGATATTAAACATCAATTGAGTCAGTTATGTTATTAAATCAAAATCTTACCGTTTTTATATTAGCTTTTTTTCTTTTTTTCTTTTTCTTTTTTTTTTTTTTTTTACCCTGGGAGGCAGTGCCTTAGATAAGCAGTTTTCTCCATGAGTAAGGGACTACAGGAGCTCTAAGGCTTTGCTCAGACATGGGACCTGGTGGCTAAGTTGGATGTCCCAGTTCCTAAGACGGATGTGGCAGGATGAGGCCTCCTCATCCCCTCCATGCATCCTCTGGGCTGCAGCTAAAGAAACTCTCACCACGTGGCCCTGAAGGACCTGCAGCTTGTACACCTGCTGGGAAACTTTGTTCTGTGGCAAGTGTCAGGTATTTCTGCCTTTTACACAGACAAATCAATGTGTCAGACATCAAGGATTTCACAAACACCACTGTGAACGAGCAAAGAGATGGAGTTCACTTAATGGGATACGACAAATGTCATCGTTGACTGGAACAATTACTGGTTTTCCTCATATCTTTATAAAAGGTGACATCTATCTCATAGCTAGAAGAAATATTGTTTGCCATGTAGGTGAGCCAGATCAAAGTAGAGAGTGGATTTAAACTGGAATATTCCCTTGTTTTTACTGCTGCAATCGCTGTATAAATTTTGCACGTGATGTGCATCAGGATGCTCTTGCCTCCCGTGTGCTTATTGCCAGTTCTTTTGGTTCATTTATATGAAAGTAAAAAATGAACAGAAGTATTATCTAACTCACTGGGGAGTTATGATCTGTCACCGCTATAGATAACAACAGGAAATGAGATCTGTGCCTGTTCCCGTTGCTCAGCATCAACACGGTAAAATCATAAAACAACTGAAAAACCTGCGTTTGGCTGTGTTTGCGTCGCAAGGCAAGGGACCAGCTTCAGCACGGTGACATCTCTGTGGCTCCAGTCACTCCAGCTGATTCACAATGGAGCAGTCAATCACACCCCTGAGGCAACTCCTGCTCCTTCCTCATTTTCCAGCTCACCACAGGACTTTGTCCTAAGGCAGCCCTTAGTCCATTTTTGCAAGTCCTGGCTCCAATAAAACACCTCAGTGTCTGCTGAGCTGGTGTCCAGATCAGAGTATCACTACACAGTAAAGAAGATGTAAGTCATCCACTTAATCAAATCCAGGCAGCCAGGATGCTGCACTGGATGGACCACGGCCAAGGACAAATGCTTCGGACAGAGGCAGGCTTTGCAAAAGCACATTTAGATGTGGTTACAGATAAGAAGTCATGCTTTAAGTGTGGCAAATTTACCTATAAAAATATTTTTATTAGTACTTTTGAAGGGATTATAAATCTCTGCTAGCAGAAGTTCAGCAGTGGGGTTCTGTGTGGAGGGGAGACAGTGCTGGCTACCAGCATGGCCCATTGGCTTCTCCCATCTGGACACCTCACGGTGCAGGATAGACCCCACCCTCCCAACAACCACCAGCATGACACATCTGGAGCACATCCTGCACATTCCTGCTATGATTCTCCAGGCATCTGTTGGAAACATCCTCTCAGCCCCTGGACAGCACTGCAGACTCATCCTGAATTCCAGAGGGAACAACCAGAGACAGAGCAAGGAAAAACATAGGTAAAGGACAGTGGGAAAGAGAGGTGTGATTTTGAGAACAGAAGGAAGCCAGCACAGATGAAGGAAGAAAATCCCTTTTGAGTCATCAGGTGACGGAACTGCCAACATGAAAAGCAAAAATCAGTGGCTGCTGCCAAGGACTAAATACTCCACCCACACAGGATATTTGCCAAAGGAAAGTCCTCAAAACAGCCTTTAAAAGCAGCAATTCCAGGGCCTTGATGCCCTCTTGTTCTCTAGAAGTTACAGAAAGCAAAGAGCTGAAGTAACTCTGTTAACTTGCCTTGGAGTACTGAAAATACCTGACAACAAGCAATACAAGCTCAGGACAGAATTTAATGTTTGGTCCCTCTAAGTCATCCATGCTCTTGCAGCAAATTCTCTTGCCCCTAAAAAGATCAGAGAAAAGCACCTTCCTTCAGTTCTGAGCGGCTGATCACCTAAACAAGATTTATGTCAGGCCATGGAGTCAGAGTGACAGAATTATCCAGTTCTGGAAGGAAATGCTGCAGGATAATCTGTGGCAACCCAGGGCAAAAGTCTAAAGATGAAGAGGTGCACAAACCTGCTGTAAAATGTTAGTCCTTTCCCTCATTATTTCCTTGACTCCCTTTCCTTATGACCCTCCATCAAGCTGAAAGCTCTCACTGGGAAGAGGATGCTTTGCTTCCAGGCAGAGCTACAACTGTTCCTATCAAGTTTACATCTTGATCAGAGAAAAATCACATTCATCCCAAATCCTGCCAGAGGACTCCAGCCTTCAGCTTCCATTTGAGAATGTTTCTCATGGATCTCTCAAACTGTTCTAGTGCCCACGGCTGGGATGTCTCCACAAGGAAGATACAGGAATGGCACAAGTCCAGGTGCGTGTGTATGCTGCCATTCTGCTCCAGAAGCATCAGCTCTGCACGGCAGAAGGGGAAGCACTTTGCTTCAAGTAACATTAGAAAAACCCCAAGCTTGGAAAGCTGTGCTGCCAGACAGCTCTAGGAACACAGCTTTTACCCTTGTGTAAGTATAGCTGAAGAAAGGAATCAAGAAACGCAGATAAAATGGAACAAGCACTAGAGCCTGAAGATGTTCTCAGCTGCTGCCTGGGGACAGCCACTCCAGCAGGCACACAGGTACTGAGCTGAGCTGGTTCCAATTAGCAGGGTCCTCACAGTAAAACTACCAGTGTCAGCTTGAACTAACTGCTGGAAACCTGTGAGGTGGATTAAATGCAGCAATTTCACCCTCTCCAAAACCATCCAGCACCCATGAAGCACTTTGGATTCACGTGAGTGAGGGGAAAGCCACAGATGCAGTGTGTGCTGGTGCTGCCTCGATGCCGGAGTTCCAGCACATCCTCTGCCACATCCCTGGCAGCCGTGGCCTCACAGAGGGTTTTGAGGCCTCTCTGCTGTGTTCTCTGACAGCTCCAGCAGCACGAGGCTCTTGGAGGATGACGTGCTGTTATTTAGCATCTTGTTCAGCTGTTCGGTAGGGAAGAGAAGCATTGGCGTTGCTTCTATCTGTACTTCAGCCTTTTGAAATCAAATATTGCCTTTTTTTCCTTTCAAATCCAAGTCCCCTCAAAAAGCCCTGTTTTCCATTTCCCATCAAAACCACAAGGTGCCCAGCGACTCATGCATAAAAATTGGTAACAAACTCATGCAGTGTTTGTGTAGCTGCACTTGATGAATGAGGCAAGAGATTTCCAATTTGTAAAGTTATTATTCCATAAGCACATTTTGCCAGGTAGCAACTGTAAAATTCAGAAATATTTATTCAGATAAGATCTGGTATTGATCTTCATCACATTTCCATTCTGGCAGGGATTTTTAAGGACCCTACCAGCTATCTTCTCCCAGTGATAGATAGCACCAAGGCTCCACCTATAATGAAACAAATCCCTACCATCTTTGCAAAAGCACATGTGAATGTGAATTCCACAATAATCCTTAAAAAATGAATACATTCTATGCAGTGTTAATAAGGCAATTATCACACAAGTAGCACATTTTTTTCTGTGATTTCCTAATTAACATGATTATCAACTGCTTGTTATTAAAGCAGTTTCCTATGCTTTGACTTACAGCATACTGTAAACAAATTTAAGATGCCATTTCCTGCTCCATCGTTTACATCACACTGTTCATTCACGCTTGCATTTGTTTTTCCTATTTGTTAGTGCACTTCAGAGAAAACCTCGCATTGTGATGGGGAAGAAAAGCAGTATTAGAAACAAAGACACAAAAAGCAGATTGGTGGATTATTTCCAAATAAATCATGCACCCATGGATTTTTTTCTTCATAAATTTGTGAAACTACATATCAATAATCTGGAAAAACGACCTCCTTGTGCATCAGTATTTTATTTGCCTTTTCTCCAACAGATGCCACTGACAGTTTACTAAATGGTGCACTGCTTAATAAATTTAGTGGAGGAAAAAGAACACTTATTTTCATACAAATTAAATCCTGCACCAACCTAACTGGAGCATTTGGGGAAAAAAGGCTTCAGTCCAGTAAATGAGTGGGAAAGCAGGATTCCTCCTCTTTCTGATGTTAACACCAAGCAATTTCCAACACGACACATTCTTCTGGTTTTCTGTTTCCTGTAAATGCCATCCTGTGGCAAAATTTTTCCAGAACCAGCAATTTAAATATCCAGCTCTTTGAAATGACATCTCACTGGTGGTGCAGCTGTCTGAGACCAAGCACAGTACGGCTTTGATACACGCAGTGTTCTGCGAAGCGGTGTCCTTGAAAGGAAAACAACACACCTTTGCACATTCCTTTCTGGCTGACTGTTTAATGGGAGAAAACATTTCTGACTGAACTCCTGTTGAGGGTTGTAAGAGGATTTAAAGGCTGGGGAAATGGTTTCCTGTAGTATATAAGCTGCCCCACCACAGGCTGACTAATGAGTCAGAGAGTGCTGAAACCCTCAGGTCCCATAAACATCCACTAATGAGAAGAAACAAGATCTAAAGTGCTCAAATGTTGATAAGTACAGAATGTAGCTCACGATGTACTCTTCACAAATTAGTGAGGGGTTGCTATGACTCCTTAATGAAATGTTATTATGTTTTAAAACTGAAACCAGACATCTGGGGACGGGGGGGAGGAAATGGGAGCGAGTGTTTGAACACCGTTGTCTAGGCTTCCTTTCATCAGCCAGCTGAATTTGCTTACTTGTCCTGAATGAGTGGATCCATTTCTTCAGCTGGTGCAGTGCCTTGCAATAAAGCCGAGCAGTGTGTGCCGTCTTCCGCTCCCTGGGAAGTAGAAATCACTGCTATGGGAGAGGAGGCTTCTGTAGGAAAGGCTACACGAGCTGCTCTTTCTCGGCTGTAAAAGTCTCCTGTCCGCCTGCAGCATCCAAAGGATTTGACAAATGAAAACATGCCAATGTTTGCAGCACGTTCTCAAAATGACCAGTCAGATCTTCAAAAAAATTAAGCACTAAAGTGGTGAGAATTGCTTGTTTCATGCTAAACTCAGACGGAAAATTATTTATTCTAAAGTTCTTTATATGATGCTATTACAATTTCTTCCCTTACTAACCTTGATACACGTGCAGAGAGAGAGAGAGAGGAGTACACATATATATATCTACATACCTGAACACAAAAGTGCAAAATTTAAGTGACAGACAAGGACGGATCTGGTTCCAGCTGCAGATTTCTGACCTCATGGTAAACACTGACTTTCTCAACAGTGCCCAGCACTCAGAGAGCTATTTCCCTCCTGAGTTACAGAGCAATCACTGTATTAGCCACAATAAGAAGTAAATGCTCCATCCCTGGCTCTGCAGGTGACTCCAAAATCACTTGCCTGGAGAGGCACGGGTTAAACTAGAGCCGGGAGACACCTAGGAACACCCTTCCTCCAGTGAATCCTGAAAACATTTCTTTAAATGCATCCTTTAAAACTTTCTTTTCAGCGGATGAAGTGAGGGAGGACCACGCTGACAGAGATTAAACGAGCTGACATTCACTCCCCGGCACTCCAGGACGCTCAGCCTGCTGCTGGCACTGCACATCAACACTGCACGTGGGTGGCTGGCCCAGCCTCCACAGGTGGCTCTGGCAACTCATCCCATCTTTCTTAACAAACAAGCACACAAATGTATATCCATTTTAAATCAGATTCAACTTAAATCTGATCCATTGAACCAATTTAACTCTCCCGCTTGTCTTGTCTACCTTACATGTGGCAACATCTCCAGGCTGGGGCCCCCTCGCCCCACGATGGGGCTGTAGCTTGACATCCTGCATCACTATTGCCTCCCCAGGGCCCCCATTTTCCAAACTTAGCGTAGCTTTAATACTGGCAATTCTGGTAATAGCTCTTGTAGAGAAAAATTTAAAAATGGAGACTAGAGCCATGCAGTTCAGACGCCTGACAGCTGCCCCTGGCCTTGGCAGGCCTACAAATGGCACAGGGGCCTGTGCCGCAGCCAACGGTGTCAGCCCAACCTGCAGGGATGAGTTCACACACCTCCTTATCCATCACTCTGGCTGCTGGATCAATTGAACCCATACATCAGAGCAGAGACCCGACCCACTTCTTAGTACAGTCAGAGAGATATTTCTTACATTAATTACTGAACACAGAATCACAGAATCGTTTAGGCTGGAAAAGCCATCTAAGATCGAGTCCAACCATTCCTCCAGCACTGCCAAGCCCAGCACTAAACTGTGTCCCCAAATGACACATCTACACATCTTTTATGTACCTCCAGGGATGGTGACTCTGCTGCTTCCCTGGCAAGCCCATTCTAGTGCCTGAAAAACTTTCAGAGAAGAAATTTTCCCTAATATCCAGCTTGAACCTCACCTGGCACAACTTGAGGTCATTTCCTCCTGACCTGGGAGAAGAGACTGACCTCATCTCACTACAATCTCCTTTTTGGGAGCTGTAGAGAGTGATAAGGTCCCCTTGAACCTCCTTTTCTTCAGGCTGAGCGCCCTCAGTTGCTCCTGGCGATCCAGACCCTTCACCAGCTCCGTGTCCTTCTCTGGACACACTCCAGCCCTTCAGTGTTTTTCCTTGTAGTGAGGGGCCAAAACTGACCCGGGACCCAAAGTGTGGCGTCACCAGTGCCCAGTACAGGGGGACAGTCGGTGCCCTGGTCCTGCTGGCCACGCTATTCCTGGTACAATCCAGGTGCCATTGGCTCTTTTGGCCACAGCGGGCTCATGTTCAGCCTCTGCTGACAACAACTACCCCTACAAATACTTGAGGTGGACGTAGAACAAGCAGATGACTTTCCCTGGACCCTAAAAACTTGAATGTGACTTTGTCATTTGAATATAAATGTTAAATTGTAAAACACCTCAATAAGACCCAGCTCTCAGTGCCTGGGCAGGAGCCCTCAACCCCAGCATCAGTGAAAACCCAACTTTTGCAGGAGGAATAAAACACCAAGATCACAGGGGCAGTTCATCTGATGAGGCCTGAACACAGATCTTCCCGGGGGAACAGCTCTGTGTGAAGACAACCAGTCTGTTATCAGAGGAATAAAATCTTGCCATTTAAAATTAATGGTAAAAATAATAGATTGGATTAAAATCAGCTTTACTCCTTATTAATTATACTATTTCCTTCCTCTAATTGCAGTGTTCACATCATACAGTGTTGTGCATGCATTTTGAACATTTTAAAAGAAGGATAAAGAAAAGTGAAGGAAGATTTATTTATGTACACATATTTATGTATTTATACACAGCCTAATTACCTTCAAGTCATTCAAATACTGATTTCAACAACCTAGTACTGGAAATCCCAGGCTGGTACTACAGTTCTGTAATCAATAGTCCCAGAGTAAGCACTTTACATTTCCACAAGAAAAAAATAAAAATTAAAAGACTCAAAGTGATTTAAAGAGAGTGATTCAGATGATACATGACGTGATTTCTGTTTATTACTACCTACTCTTTCTGATTTTTAATACCAGCATAGAGGTTTCAGGACAAGATTTCCAACCAATTTGGTCTTCTTCCATTTGGCAAACATTGTGTCTAATGGAGCTTGAAATTAAACCAGCTTTTTTTGGTAAGTCCCTCTTTGCAAAATCCCAGCAGTGATGAGGGACTCTCCTGTTCATGGGCTGCAGCAAAGGATGCTCAAAATAAAAGAGCATCTCTCACACAAACAGCTGAGCCACTCTGTGAGGCTCCAGTCCATGAACGAGGTTGGCAGGAGCTAACACCTTAAAAATGGATAAAATGTAATAGTACGCTGTATTTTGATTTTTGCTGCCAGTAGAGATGAGTGTGATTTATGTCTTTGACCACCTATGCTGGGACAAATGCAAGCGCTAAACAGCCACTCTAAATGACAAAGCAGTGGATGTTGTTACCTCCTGACTCAGAATCTGACAATATCCCCTTAGAAATCCCTGTCTCACTACATTAGGAGTGCATGCAACTTAATTAAAGAGACTTCTTCAACTCTTATTGAACATTTCAGTGAGTCAAATAAATGCACTCACAGGTCTGTTTAAGTTTGTCTTTTTCTTCTTAAGGGTACTTGATCTTTTCTTGCATCTCAGAATCCATTTGGACAATCTAATCTGCTCGAAGAGATGAGTAGTTATGAAAGCCATGTTTTAAAATGTCTAAAAACACTTGACAGCCACAACTTGGACTTTTCCTTGTCCATTTGGGAAATGAAATATGTATTTAAATTGGAAGTTTCTCATGCTGAGCCTTTAACACATTAGTCTTCATCCAGACTTTTTGTTTCCACATCTAAAGTAACAGTCACATCTCCTCATCCGTACCAGCTACAGCTACTCAGGATATTTCAATTTGATTTACAGTCTGGCACTAGGAAAAGTATTTTGCTAATTTTTCCATTTGTTTACCATGTGCCATCTGTTAATTCTTCATGAGTACTTCATTCCACTGCTTCCTACACTACAAATATCTCCCCCTTTTCCCAGTGCACGCTGTGTGTCAGCGTTGAAAAGCGGCTGGGTTTTGCCAGAGCCACCTCTCATGGAACAAAATCAGTGTCCTGCACTGACCAGCTGTGCCTTCTCAAACCATACAAATCTGCTGTAGGGCAGTGACAGATTGACACTGCCCAAGATTTATGCTCTATTTTCCAAAATATTCCTGGGAGATCATGACCTTGTTGTGGATTTTCTTTGAGGAAAAACTTAGAATGATTAACTTCAGATGATATGTAAATATATGGATCAATGCTCCTCTCAGCAGGCGATTGCCAGAGTATTCAATGACTGCTTTTCTTGGTACAAAAGACACCTTCAACTCTCTCCTTCCCTGAAAATCTCCTCGTAAATGTCTCTGATGGCAGATCGTTAAATGCTGAGCTGTGGCATTTCCCTGAAGATATAATTATAAAGCTGTGGGAGGAAAAGAGACAACTCTTTAGACCACACTCTTCATTCTTTTATGGCTGTGTAGTTCAGTGGCTAATGTGTATATTGAATTTAATTTAATCACTTCTGTTATTTCTACCAGTTAGATAGCAGCCATTTCATCCAGACATATTATTAAATTATTTATATGGGACTTTCTACTAGCTCAACTTCATTAAGATGGAGTTAAAAGTTTATAAGCTCCAAAATAGCATGGCTGGCTGAGGTCATGGCGAGAAAGCCGCAGTACAAGAACATTACATTTCCATGTTGGAATTCATAAGCCTGTCTGTGAGCCAGATGCCTAAAATCCATTGCCACTGGAGATCCAGCACATGGAGGCACAGGCATCTGCAGAGTAACACGATGGGGAGCAGAGCCCAGCCACTCCCCACGGCTCTATGGCTTCATGGATCAATCTCCCCCAGCACGGCAGATGAGACACACTGGCTGAATGTAGATGCTGATATTTAGGTTAGTTTCATACTGAATCCCACCCAGACAGCCTGGAAGTGGAGCATCACTCAGGAAGTTTTGAAAAGTTTGTTAGTTTTATTGTTGTTTTTATTTTTGTTGTTGTTGTTGTTTTTTTCCTGGAAAAGAGTCACATTTTTCACGGAATTTTTCTGAACTTGTTTTTCCCCGGTATTTGCTTGAATAGTGTTCGACTCCTTGGAGGATAGTTTGGGTATTATTGTGTTCATTTTTGCTAAGGGCATCACAGGCTGGTTTTAGATGCTCGAAAAGAAGACACGGATGCTAATCCAGGGACGCTAATCCATCCTACTCCCTGGTACCACACAATTACTGTAACACCTGATTCCCAATTTTACTTATTCAGTCTGCCCACTTTCCATACATAATCCTTGCTAACTGCCTGCTTTCAATCCCCCGTTCCCACACACTGCACAGTACCTCAAACCCACAAAGCACCTCTCAGCTATCCCCTGCAAGGGGAACTCAGCTGGTGGGATCCAGGAGGCAGAGCCTGTCCTTGGCACTGCTGGCTGAGCTCAATGAAAGTCTCTTTCCTGAGCATTTTTGAATCCAAAGATGCCTCTTATATAACATGTGAGGCCACTAAAAAAAAAAAAAAAAATGTTCTCCAGAGGTGGGACAGCAGCAGGATTAAGGGCCAGGCCAAAGAAGCAGGCTGTGAACAGAATGGGCTGGAAGCTGGAGCAATCAGCTCTCTTCAGCACTGACATCACTATATACAACTACTTAAAGCTCAGATTTCTTCCAAAATTACGTCTTTTTACTATGCTTAACTAGAAATTGGCTGTGTTCAATTGACAGCGATTTCGTAGCCCTATCTTTATTTCCACTACGGGAGCCATTCAATAATTACCTGTCCCACAAGCACATTCTTCCCATCACACATGCACCAATTAGACAAACTCCATGTGCAAATATCCCTAGAAGTTTGAACTTTGATTATGAAACTTCCACCCACAGATCACAGCAGTGTGCAGCAATATTATGTAGCCAGTCTATTTCTCTTCCCAAATGTTGTATTGCTGAAGTCAGTCAGGTTTCAGCCAGTTATCAAAACATGAACATAAATTAAATCACTGTGTTCTGGATTTCAAAGACTGAGATATTTCCTAGACATTTAGCTGACTGGGCATGTGGGCAGTTTCCATGAGCTTTAGGTACTATAAGAACTATTTTTACAACAGCGAGCTGCAACTATCTTCTTTCAAAAATCTGGCCATTTCCTGCAGCTTCCAGGGAAAAAGCTCAAAAGTTCTTGTTGTTAAATTATACCAAAATATGTCATGCAATATACATCATCATAAGAGATTATAAGAACAAGGGACATGTGAAAGAGAAAGATAGGGAAAGAATAAGGCCTTATCTACCCCAAGTTGTTATTTGACTTAGCATGATTTTAAATTAATCTAGCTAAACTAGTGGAAAGACTTTGTAAACCTCATAAATCATTTTTACCGTGGTTTAAATCCATTTTTTAAAAAAGCAGATTAAAGTTGTGGACACGGGAACTCGTTACCACGAGTAACAGATTTGTGCACCACAGGCAATCTGCGGTAAAGTGGAATATGTCACATGAACTGAAATAACACTGTCTGTGGAGATGCTTGTTTTAATTTATCTGAATCACCTAAGCCTGTAGGAAATGGAAACCTCCTGTAAAAAACACCAAGAGCGTGAGAGGCAAAGCAGCAAACGTGTGAAAAAAGAGCATGGATTGTGTTTCAAATTATACACTACATGCGTAGAGGTCTGGAGATAAACATTCATGTAACACAAATTTATAGCTCTGCTGAGGGCTCTCCATCACATCATAACACCAAAGAACAAAGCTGGAGTGTTTTCTTGCCAAAATGGGATTTTCTAGCACTTTGCCGATTGCTTGTTTTTATAGAACAATTGGTTTATTTGACTTGTTTCAGTCTTCCTGCATTGCAGCTTCTGAGCCTGACCTGCAGGAACAACAGCATTTGAAAACTTGGTTAAATATTGCCAAGCACATCAAAGATCACTGCAGTCAGCTGAAAAATGACTATTGACCTCCATGATCTTTGGTGTATGTGCTCACCATGCTCCTGTGTCTGGCACAGAAAGATGCTGCTTTACAAAGCATTTTAGAAGCTTGGAAAAAAGAGGCAGGAAAATTGAGCTGCTCTCCATCCCAAAGACAGCGTCGTCACATTAAAGATAATCACATTTACCATTAGAAATGTACAAAAGTAATCAAAGCGAGTTACTTACTTAAGGATCAAAAGGCTTCTGTAATTCTGTGTCACTAACATTGTGTTAAAGTCACACTGCTAATAGTCTTAAGAACTGAGCAATTCCGTTTAGAAGAAACTCAACAACTTGCACAAGTATCTCAGACTGCTGGATGCTTGCCATCTATTTCTTCTGCTATTTATACTCTTAATTTATAAATAATATGGATTTACAAATTCTTTTAGCACATGTGGCTGGTGTTCTTCCTGCTTTCCAACTGCACTACAAGTTGGAAGAATTAGAAACCATTTCCACAACAGTACAGGGCAGTGCCAGCCTGTGCCACTGCAAGGTTTTCTAAGCAACTTCTTCCCCCCTTTTGCCACAAAAGTGCATTTAAAAAAAAAAAAAAAAAAAAAAAAAAAGTTACTAGGAATCCCATCACATCAGGTTTTCTCATAAAAAAAAAAGTTTGCAAATTTTTTTTCTAGCTTGACCCCCACTCTCCAGGGAGTTCAACTGGACTTCTTTGAAAAAAGCAGTGAATATAACTTTTTTCTAAAGCAAAGGAAATGTTATGGTCTTGCTCCCTGCCACAAAAGCAGGGACATTGAAAATTAAAAATGACATTCCTGGCTTTTATTCACACTACCAGTTTCTTTCTTGATCTTATGCAGCAGCCTTGTTTTGTCACTGACCTTTGTGGTGCTGTAAGAAGAAAGAAATGGTTTGACACAATAAATCATGATGTCACTTTTGCTGTAATTGTGTAATACCTGGCTGGATTTTTTTTTTTTCTCTTTAATCAAGGTGAAATATACAGCTACCCTCTCTTCAGTGGGCTCAAATCAACTCTAAATCCCAGTAACACTTAATTTTCTTGTCCTAATCAAATCCCCAGTTGATCTGGGCTTGTTCATGGCCAAATTTAGTTTAGCATGATAATACTCAGAAAACTGGGTGTTGGGTACATCAGAAAACAAGCTAAGACTTTGCATTGCTCAAACCAAGCCTGTCAGGTTTACCTGCAGTTATTTTGAAGGAAACCCCTAATGCAGGGTTTTAGCCCTTAGGGCTAAACTATGAGCAACAATTTTGAAGCTTATTACTTTATTTCTGACTCACAACTCTATGGTAATTTCCAGGAGAATTCCACCCTTATGGGGTTAAATGAAGTTGGAAAGGTTTGGACTGGGACTAAATGTTCTATGTCCTTTAACATCTTTGTAAGCGTTTTATTCTATGAATATTTCATACTGAAGAAAAGCCTTGTTTGTGCATGCCAGATAAGAAAGGTTTCAAGGATCTGCAATCTAGCCAAGAAAATAAGAAAATCCATCAGAAATCCTTACCAGGGAAAAAAGAGGAAAATGCAGCTCCAGGAACAAGAGTCAGACACTTGAAAATGTTTCATCCTCCCAAATTTACAACCTTACCCAGCAGAAGAATGTGCTGCTGCTGCTGCTGCTGCTGCTGCAGCACACTACCAAAGCCTGAGACCAACAGTAAGGGGGTAATTAAAAACCTAGTTGTGTTGAAGGGACTTCTGTTGCTTGTTTGATAAACTCAAAATTGTGTCTCTGTGTTTAAATCTCATGTGTTTATTTAATTAGGAAAAAATTAGCAGTGGGAGGTAAACTCCTTTCGGCTGACAGGGAATTCCCATAGATACTGGGATCCAGGCCTTGGAAAAAAGGGCAAGAAGACAATCCTAAAAAACCCAAAATAACCAGGAGCAACTAAACCAGAGGAGCAGGGCTAACAACTGTCTTGCACCACAGGCACAATGAGGTTTTCAAAAAGCCACTCCAAGGAGTCAGATTATAACCCATTCTGCACAGATTATTCTTGCCTTTACTCTCTCAAGTTTATTGAAGTGAGCTGTTTTATTTTCCAACCTGTGAACTGAACGACGACCACATGAAATCCAAACTGGCTTGCATGGGGAAGTAATTAGCAGTGAAAAGACAGAGCTGCCAGATTGCCTTGGTCCTAGGTTAGGAATTATATTTTAATGCAAAATTCCTTCACACAGGAGTGTGAAGAATCAAGTGTGTGCATGGGAAAGGCTGTTCAGTACTGAACAGTGATTCCAGGTCTCATTGACCTGATCCTACTGCAATACTTAACTACTACTGCAGTATTCTCACATCCCCTTCCTAATAAACACAAAATAAATATATTTATACTTACTAGAAAGGGGAGGTGAAGATTTATGGCACATTTTTTGATAGCTATTTATATATTTGTGAAACCAACAACTCTCATCATTTTTTTAATTAATAATGTGTGTCATGGCCTTGATATTTATAGGTACAGGTTTTTCGCAAGAAAATGTTAATTATATTCACCATCCATGAGCAGAATATATAAGAAGCAATTTATAAATTAAACACAGTAGTTTAGGGTTTCAGGAAAGCAGAAGTAAACCAAAATTATATTTAGATTCAAGGATCAGAAATAGGTACTGATTCACTACAGCACAGCAAAATATAATCAACAGATGGCAGAACAGTACTGGACTTGGGGGGGTTTGTGTTGTTTTGTTTTTTTTTTCTTAGCACACATTAATCTACATTAGGTTTATAAGACAACAGTGTCAGTGCTTAATAAGGGTTTGAGAACAAATTTGTGGTTTTGAAACACGGCAATTAGAACACCTAAGAAATATGAAAAGAGGTGAACTCATGCAACTGGTGATTGGAAAAAGAAAGTTTTAACTTAGATCTTGGGGTAATAGTCCTAGAAAGCAGAGAGATTCAGAAGAGAGTAAGTTGCAATATGAAATTAACTTTTAAATTAAACTGGCACATGCACAGAGAAAAAACCAGAGGACAAGCCTAATTATTGTTAGTTCATGCTTATTCCAGAATTGACCCAAACCTGAGGTCATGAACCCAAAAAAGCTGTTCCACAGCATCATGAACTCAGGGAAAACCAACAGTGGCACCTGAGAAAGCAACAGCAGAGCTAAATCCCTCATCTGATAGTATTCACTAGAAAAACAAATACTGAAAAAACCCACACCAAAACCAACAACAACAAAAGAGAAATAAACCCACCTGCTCTGAACGAACTCACCACCAGAGAAGGACCTGCAGGTAAACTGACCTTCTCAGTAGGAACAAGCCATGTTAATGAAGAAAATCACTTTTTGTCTCCATCTATCAGTCAGAAGTCCATTTAGCTGCTGTTTGGGTTTGTATTTTGCAATACTATTCCAGAAAGGACATCTGTGTAGCAAATACCCCCAATACCCCATCTTTTCTATCTTGTGATGAGCCTTTTTGATGCCCAGGAGCACATTCTCCATCTGCCTGATCAAAGCCTTTTTGTACAGAATGCAGGTGTCCAACTTCGTTATTTGCAAGGCTGAAATAATGCAGCAACTTCTGACAAACCACTTTCCTCCCAGAGAAATAAAGTATGTGCCTTCACAAAAGGAGAATATTACAGATAGGACCACGAACTGAAGAGGTAATTTGGGTTTTTAACTAAGCACAGGAGTTAGAATAGCATATTGATGGGATCATTTTGACCTGGAAACCAGAATGGTTTAGGGATTTTTATTTTTTTTTTGGTATAATAAACATAAATGTAAATGTCTGAACTGAAAAGAATTAATGTTTTAGGAATTCTTCAGTCAAGGAAGGGCACTAGCACTTCAGGAGAGAAGGTGCAAAGGGAATAAGTAGCTATTTAAATGTGAGCAGCAGCCCTTGATTTTTTTTTCCCTTATTTTTTAACATTAGCTTCCACAATAAAACGACCTGTATATAAGTTAATATTGGCATACTGTCCCTGCTCAGAAAGCATTCCTGCTGCATTACAGAAGGCAGCTGGGCGACACAGTAAATGTGTCATTTGCTATTTAACATCTCTGTGACCTGGATTTAAATTCAGAGTCACACAAAATGAGACTTCAGTTCCCTCAGAGGACTATTAAGGCACACACAGAAAGACTTGTGAGGCATCCAAAGCCAGCGGGAACGCGCTCCCCGCGCTCGCCCCTGCGGACACACACCCTCAGAGCCCACGGGGGAAGAAGGAACTGGATAATTTTTATTAAAAGGATGCCTTCAGTTTGGAAGAAAAGCACCCAACTACTGTGAATAAATCTTCTGTTTATTTAAAAGTTTACCCACAAGGCTTCAACCTCCCCGTGAGAAAAGGCATTCGATATGTCACTTTATCCCAGAGCCTCACCACAGAGCTTTGCAGGTCTAATTGTTTTCCTGTCCACAAAGAACAAAAAGGAGAGCTGTGAAAAATTCAAAAATGTTATATTCACTCCCTTAAAGCATCATTACCCACCATCTACCACATAATACTCCCAGCCTTGCTGCTGCATCTGTGTACAGAACGAGCTGCCTGCCTCACAAGGCAGGCCAAGTGCTTATGATGAGGCTTGTCTTTAAATTCAGCTCAAAACTCACCTTCTTAATTAGTTTTACATCTGCCACCTCAAAACGATTATAACTTCAGGTGTGGCATGAGTCAATATTTAGGCCCAGTTATTATCTTTATGAGAACTGGCCCAGCAAGACCTGGAGACCAACACACAGGTGAGCTGGCATCTGTGTACATCACACATCCCAGGCGATGTGAGCCCGGCACCTCTCACCCCACTCCTGTGCCCTCCATCCCTGACCCCACACCAATCCGGATCCCTGCAATGATCCTGCTCTGCCCCTGCCTCCAGCTCCAGGCTCCTGTCCTCTGCAACCAGCTACATGCAGCAGCTCTACCAGCTGAAATTGACTTTTTCTTTTCTTTTCTTTTTTTTTTTTTTAAATATTATTTTTCTTTGGACTTAAACAGATTAATTCCTTGGTTCCCTAACTACTACAGTGGTATTGGCACGGAGAATGAGGTACAAAGATATCATCTACATACATCAAATCTGACCCCCTAGACATGAACCCCAGAAACTCATCTGAAAGAGGAGATACTTGTAAAGTTTCCAGGTAAATAGTTTCCATAGAGTTTGATTTTTGCCATCGTTTCCTTGAAAAATGGAAACAAATAATTTTGTTTCAGAGAGCTGAAGTTTAACCGAAGCATCTGAACATGTCAATCTAAATCAAATCACTCAGTATTAATGTACACCTGTCAGAACCTCAATAGGGTCTTTTCACTTTCCTTAAAAAACAAAATATTGTGAAGCCTTTCTGAATATAAAGACAAGGATGAACTGAGTCGTAAGTAATGTTGAAAGGTTCCTGAGAAGGAGCAATCAAAACCACAGCTATATCTTTCTGCACACTTTTATTGGTCCTTTTACTCTTCTATGCAGAAGACAGATTCAAAGGCGAAATTTAAGCAGGATTTGGATACCTGTGTAATGTGTGACAAGCCAAAATTAACTCTTCAAAACCCCCTTGGCCCCCTTGGTGGCTGTCTTGCAAAGTACCAATGGCCCTGCCAGTCATCGCTCCCCCTCGCTGCCACCCTGCCCTGCTGCAGGGAGAGGACATTGTCCATATTTAGCATGACTCTCTCCCCCTAGAGCATCTTCTTCTTATTTTTGTTATTATATGAAATGGCTTCCACAGCTCAGGCAGGTCCCAGAGCACTCTGAGGTCTGGGAGCACCAGACCAGGCTGTGCCCCCGCTGTCCTTGTTCCCCACTTCCAGGTATAAAGGTGCCACCTCCATCATCTGTCTCACTCCCCCTCTCCAAAACTATTTTCTTATTTTATTGTACTGACCATTTCAGAAGGAGACCTGTCTTCAACCTTTGGCCATGCCAGGCATTTTCTGCTGGCAGCAGCAGCAGATCTCACACCCATGGACTTCACGTGGACCCAGTGAAGGCTTCCTCATCTCCCCATAGTTTGAGCCATACACGCACAGAGTTAAACCCGCATAGTTTTCTATTTACATCCTCAGTTTTATCTGTATTTTATCACTGTCAGCAAGAGTTACATGTGCTAAAACACCTGTGAGCCCCAGGTTTCATCAAGGATCTCTTTTTTGGCAGAGTTTCCTTTATTTATCTTATTTCCCTGCAGAAAACTCTAATTGGGATGTTATCCGCTGCTTTATTCAATTCCAATAGGACTCTTCGGGGCTAGGGATAACTATAAATCGAATGCTTCAGAATAAATCAAAGCATAAAATTACATTGTCTCCAGCAAGAAAAAGATTTGATTATCTGCATTTCCGTACAAAGAAATTACAGAAGAACTTGCATTGGAGTTTAAAGGCCTGACTTGCTCTCAATTGAAATGTAGCGAGCAAACAGGTTTGTCCCTCCAATCTCATCCTGATGGGAATCAGTTGGAGCTGATTTGTCCCCTCCCTGGTGACAGGGAGGGAACGCAGAGTGCTTGGCATTGCAGATGGAGCTATTCCGGTCTGTGCAGACCGGCGGGGATTTTATGTGTAGAAGGAATTGAATTGTGCATCTCTCCCAAATGATGGGAAAATCACTCCCCATTGAAGGTGGTGAGGCTGTGGAAGGAAGCTTAGAACAGCACAAAGCGCACTACAAATAAAGGTCAGCCTCTTGCTGTATTTTCTCCAGTGAAAGACTAAACTTGGGGACGTGTTGGAAACGGGTAATTGCATTATCTGATGAGTATTTGTGGTCTATACAATCTTGTATCTCAAAAATGTCATCAAAGGTAAAAATGGGCTATATAAGGATTAGCTATAAAAGTCAGTAGTTAATGATTCACCATAATACATGATTTAGCTGTAAGCTAGGAAAAAAAAACATTAAAATAGCTCAAGAAACTAATTTCTTATGCTGTTTCAGGCATACAGATGATTTAAACTCTATTTCCATATTCTTCAGATCCCTGAGCAATGGTATTTGATGAGAAACCAATCTGTTTAGACATTCTCTTTTAGGGTAAATAACGACACTTTATGGCATCCCAGAAAAGATTGTGTAGTTCCATGATTGGTAATTTTGTACAGCTTGCATGAGGTCCTTGTCATTTCACAAATTTCCCAAAGCAACTGCTGTGACTGGGGTGCTATAATTGATTACACGGAATTGCTGGGAGAGAGAAACGAGCACACAATCAATTACATTGATAGAAAATTGGTGGGGCCGAAGAGTGATTTATAGCAACCACAGCCGAACTCCTGTCGGCAGAACAGGTGCCATGCTGGCATTGCGGGCTCAGCGTTTGGTTACAGAGCGACTAAGGAGTGATTCTGGGTCAGCCTGGGGTGATTTCCAGCAGGACAGCCCAGCTTTCCAGTGAGAGAAAAGCCAGAGCTCAGCATTTCAATGCTAGTGTTTTGCTCCATGAAGCTGAACCCTGAGCTGTGTCCTTGGCTCTCCACAGGTGATGCCAACCAGCTTTGCTAGTGGTGCCTTCACTCGGTTCCCTTTGTCCAGAGTTACAGCCCTCAATCATCAGAAAAACTTCTGGAAATACAAGATCTGCTTTCAAATTCCTTAACACTTCTCTCTGTGAGAGAAGTTGAGTTATAGCCATCGAGTGCCACTTGTGTCAGATTTATCTCTAAGTGAGCAGAGCGCTTGTGATTTCATGGGCTCAGCTGATGAGGCTCAAATGAACTCAAATGGTTTTCCATGTGCTACAGAGAGGTTCTATCCTGCCCCTGCTTCACCACAGCAGCTCAGATCCTGTAAGGAGTCATTCCGCTTCCCACCTACAGCAAAGGGAAGACTGGACCGATGCTGTAACAACAAACTCTCACTGTGCCTCATGGATTTTGGTCCTACTTCTACATCCGGTATTATCCTGGGGTTTGTCCTGGTTTCTGAAATTTCACCACCTACTACCATTAGTGGTACAAGAACAAAAGCTTTTCTACACAAATAAAAATGTTCAGCTGAATTAATGTCTGACCCTTGAGGCAGAAACATTGCTACATGTGCCAGAGCACGGCCCCAGACTCCTTCTCTTGCATTGCTGGGAGCCTCATGTGTTAACTGAAGCAGCCATAAGAGAATTAATGAGCAGAACTAACGAAGAAAAATCTTAATGAATAAAATTCGTACACTTTTTTTTTTCTAAATATAGAAAGTGGATATGTAATTTTATTTATTATTTTTATATATATATATACACACATTTCAAATATATGTATATGTGTGTACTTCATACTGATGTGTCTCAGACTGATGTCAGCAGATGTGCCAGTTCTTGAACTCAGACCCCAGTGTTTTTGTAAATACCACAAAAAACAATCTGAAAGTGTTTGTAATATCAAATTCCTACACTGAAACCTTTTATGTCACTTCAGAGCCTCCCATAAAGACATTAAGCACAGTTATGAAAAACAACAGTCTTCCAGGAACTACACTACAATGACTCTTTTCCGACACCAGCCATCAGAAAATCTCTTTAAGATGTTCGATATGGTAAAATATGTAAATGACATACAGTTGCTAGGAGATAAAAAACTACATGAACTTGTGAAAACATTTCAATCTGCTGCCTTTGAATCTGCAAGGTCAGCTGTATTTTTCATGATGATAACTTATTTATATTGTCTCTTTGCTAAAAATGAGGTTCTATGCAGGTTACCTCTTTACTTAATACCAGCTGACCTACTGTACCTATAAATTGGTATTTATTACAAGGCTGGTTAACTTCTTCATGGAGTTTACAGCCCTTTAATTACATTTTGCCAGACTAATTAATTAATACACCGTACACTACTCTTGAAACAAGCGAAAGATTTATATTCAACACTTCTGTATCCATTTATTTATTTAAGCATTTCATTAAATGTTAGATATGTCTCTTTTTAATGAAAAACACTGGAAGAGGAGAATGAAAGTGTGGTTTATTGTCCAATTAACAAATCTAGTAGCTTACTCTGTCACTCAATGAATGATAATGCCTGGCTCATAAATCAGGAAGAGAACTACTTAGGCATGGACCTCATAATCAATGCTACAAGTATTGGCTGCTCTCCACATAATCCAGCCCTAAATGCGCAGCATGATTTTATTCCAGTAACACATTAACAGAATGTACAACCATTTTGACTTTTGAAAATGGGCTAACGGTGTCGCGGCAAAAAGCATTTGTCCATTTTTTTAAAATAAATGTCTCCCAGTGATGAATGTGTTCAGCAATTTTAGTGATGAAGCAGCAACATGAACTAAGTGTGGCCTCGCAGTGGAGGCTCTTTCATCCCCATGTTTCAGATGGGATCTCCACCAATCAAGGTGTGCTGCCTGGGATTCTGTTTTCATACGGACCTTGATTGTTCTGTGTTTCCATGTATGATATTGGGATTCCCATGTTTCTGTATCTGCACAGGAAGACACTGCTTTTCCGCGCAGCATCACTTGCTCTGTTTGAACATATGAGTGCCAAAATACTGTAGGTTGTTGGGGCAGTGGCCAGAGGCTTTGTAATATCATTGTGCCAGAAAGCTCGAAATGAAACCAGCAGCTTTCTCACTTCCATCCCCACTAATGCCTTCCAGGCATTGTCCTGGTCCGAGGACTCGCCACTCCGCTATGGAAAGATGGCAACATTTCACTGCTTGTACTTGTTATAAACCTTTCCTGATGTAAAGCTGCTGTCTTTTGAATGCTCAGAGGGTATTAAACAGGGTAAGTGCTAAAAGCATCTCACAAGAAACATAACAAAACCCCACTAAAAGACTTCACAAAGGCATCGACAGAAAGCAAAGGGCAAGATCCACGGCTTCTGTCACTTTTTGGTTGACAACCCATTTTTGCCGACGCAGGCACTGCAGGGAAGCCAAGGAACTGGAGACCCCAGCAAAATGACATGCGGCACTGACGTGTCAAACATAAAAGCCTGGTGAATCCAACAATTTTATGTTGTTGGGGTTTTTTTTCCCTAAAGTGAGCTCACTTATTTGCTAAGCAGCTTTGCCTGAGCTTTCACAGCTAAAGCTGTGGAGCAACAGTAACGGAATTATGAAAGATCCCCCTGGGATATTTGAAAGGGTGAGAAGGTTCCAGAGTAGTCGGAGAATAAATCCTAATTCTCATCCAAAAGAGAGAGAATGGGATAATCATGAAAATATTAGCAGAATAAGCATGTTGAGTAAGAGCCAGAGGATCTTTTACCAAAGTCATCCTAAGCAGGATTGAGGAAACATTTAAATTAATAATATGTGGATTAGTACATTTTCAGGATGAAATGGTGTTTATATACCAAGTCTTTCTGATCACACAAAATGGAGAAATAGAAGGATTCTCTGTGATGTTTTCTTGCAGAAGTTTTCTTCACTTCAAGAAATGATCAAGATGTGCAATAATGGAAAATCTCTGAAACAAGAGAAAACAGGTTTGACTTTGTTCCACTGTACTGTCTACACATGTACTGAAGCAGATAATTTAGATTGTTTTAGAAATATAATGGAAATATATCTTTTTTCCTATTTTCTTCTCTTCCTGGAAGAAGTAATGCCTTTCCTAAGGGAAATAGTTGATGTACCGCCATGGTGATCTTGGCACTACCAGAACAGAACAATCAATGCATGTTATTGTGAGAATTAATGGGATGTAGGAGGACAGAGGAAAGAGACAGATCTGAAATATATCTGAAAAAAATACTGACAAAGAAAATAGATATTCTGTTCAAAAAAAAAAAAAAATCAGATTATTTTTTAGATGATGTGAAATGGAATCAGAGAAAATTCCCAACAGAAAAAGCCTCTAGCACTGACGAAGGACTGAGTCTTCCTTCTGCAGCAGAGGAGCTGTCGTGCAGGCAGAAAAACTTACCCACAGTTCAGTGAAGTAGGAGAACTATGATTTATCATCAGTGACCAAACACATATGAGATGAAATACAACCTTTCTGAAATGTTTTAACAACTCCAACGCTGTTTGAATGCTGAGGAATGATCCTATGCACGTGTCTGACCTTTCCAGTCTCAGGTCCTATTCCAAGCTCTGGTTCAGAGGGCACCATCACGGATTGCACTGCAACAGCCCAACCAGTGCATAGTTTCAGAGAGCTAAAGAGTTCTTGGGAATGAGATGAGCCTCCCTTTGCCTTCTCCAACCGTCTTTGACACTCTCCCTTCTCTTCAACCTGCTAAGGTATCATCTTGCTGGCTTTTAAAGCGCTCTCCAGTTGCCAGATTTGATGGACATGGCTACAGGATGAAGGTGTGCCATTACCTCTCTTCTTCAGACTGTTCGTTTATTAATCGAGGTTTGTAAATATTATAACTCAAGTGTAGGTGGTTTATTCAGGCACTGGTGTTAATCACCTGCAGTTTTCAGTCTTGTGACTGGATGTCTGTGAGGGGAATATGCTGGAGCTGAACATGTTTGGAATTAGTCTGCTTCTTTTAATGGGACAGCCAAGGTAAAACAGAACTAGGCAGAATGGTAAAACCTGAACAAACAAAATCTGTCAAATCCATTCTGATGCTTCCCATCACAAATATCACGAGCAATCAAAACCGGTGGTCCTGCACAGGTCACCTCTGTGTCAAAGGCTTTCAGCAAGTTCTAGCTGGAAGCATCTTCTCCAGTGCACCATCACAGGAATCCAGTTCACAAATGTCATAGTGTTCAACACTCAGAGCACTAAGGGCATGGATGCAAATTAAACCCATAAACAAGAAAGGACTCCTTAGACTTTCTGACCTTGTCTACCTCAGTGATTGCTAAACTGGCTGTAAAATTCATGCCCTCGCCTAATTTCACAAAACCATCCTTGTCTCGGTCTGCAAAAGTCTGCAAAATATAAAGATACCATTTTTGTTTGCCCCCATTTTTTCCACTTAATAATTTAACTTCTGAGATCGAAATTGTCAGTATGTTTAGAACTACAAAGCCTTGCAAAGTTTTATATAATTACTGTACTTTTCTAATCAGGTCATTTACACCAATGAAGGTTTTTTCCTTACTTCATGTACCTTCCAGAGCAGGTCTGTTTTTCTTTCTCCTATTTTTAAACAAAAGGCAGATTTAATACTTTACCTAAACAGACTAATTAGTTGGTTAGATGTTTGTAGGCTGACTGCTGAACGAATAAGTAGATTGCATTTCATTAATCAAAATCAGCTTTAAAACCCTATTACTCATAAAACATTTACATTTTACAAATCAGCTGACACATTCCCAGACTATCCGTTAGAGATTTGCTGGTGCTTATCTAGGATTCTACTCCTTCCCAGGGTTGCTGTGTATCTAATGAGAACAATGTGTTCCAGTGACCTCCGCAATGTAAAAAATGCTGCCCTTGTTTAGAAACAAATTGTTTCCCTCTACTTTACTTGACGAACATGAAAGTGGTTAGCGCACTATTATGCCATGCATAATTTAATGTTATATTTATTATTCTCCTGTTCTGCTTATACGGACTTGGGGTTGAAAACGTCAATATTTATGTACTGAACTCACAGATAATGCTAGGAAAAAAAAACAAGAACAAACCATAACACAGGCAGACATAACACAGTAAGAGGAGGTTGTCTTTGAACAGTGGTTATGGACTAATATATATGGAACTTTGCAAACATGGGGAAAAAAGTTGTCAAGGGACTTAAGCAGAAGTTTTTCATTAATTGAACTGTAACACCAAGTATTTCCAAATAGCAAAGGTGGAAAAGGCATGACTTAAAATGGCAGAATAGTTCAAATGCAGTCAACAAAGCGTCAACTGGATTTCCTCTTTGCTTGCTAACAGCAGGGCAATGCTCTGCCTCAGAATTCCCAGGAGCCATTTCCCAAATTGCTCGATCTCTCTAAATCTCTGAAATGAGAATAATAACAATTCTTATCTCCTGCCCTAAAACGCTGCAAAGGTCGCTTGTCAGGTGTTTGTGTAAAGACTTCCACGGGGGCTCTGAGCTCAACTGAAGTCTCTGGGCACTGTTGAAATTTAAATAAAATTATTACCAGCGAGTATTACCAGTGATCACCATCTCGCAAAACTTAACCATCAGCTGCCATACGAATGGTCGGTCTGAACACAGCAATTATAATTCTCCTTATTCCAGAAGTGATTTCCATCTATCATTTATACGGCTATAAAATTTAAATGGCTCAGCCTCTCCTCCTCTGAGTTTGTGATTCACCTGATCGAACAGACACAGTGTGCCAGACAGTGAAGGGATGTTGTTTCACCCACATCATGGACTTCTTTCCTTCTTTCCTTCCTTCTAGGGCACAGTTCTACAAGGATTTGATGCCATTCCTGAGGAGCTCTGCTGCTGCTTTCAAAGGGTGAAGGAGGAAGCAGTGTGGGCTTCATCCACAATAGCCAAGCCAGAATAAGCAGTTGAATGTTGTATCTTACTGCTACCCGATATATGCAGTTTCTCCCTCAAAGACAAGCAAACCCTGAATTCATTACAATATTGTGAGCTTTAAGTAAATTAACACCCAGCTTGTGTCAGGACTCTGTGCATGCTGAGCAATTTGCATTCCGTGCTTCCACGGATGTTTCTTCTCCTTTGCAACTCTCCTGTTGGCAGAAATCAAATCAGGACACGAAAGATTACACCTAATTCTAATTCTTTACATCTTTTCCTTGAACTGTACTTAAAACTAATATGAAAATTGTAAATTGAAGTTTTAATAAAAGTTTATATTAGGGCAGAAATTAAATTAAGCAAGTGTGACAGAACAGCCGTCAGACTGGGCTGAACTTGGCCATCCTAATGGCCTGGGTTAATGATCAGTCCCCCTCCCCAGGCAGGCTGGGTCATGCTCTGAGAATCACAAGGAGTTTGTGACTCTCCAGCAGCATGGAAACCACAAAAATTCAGCTCAGGGATGAATGCTGGAGCATCAATGCTGCTGCGGACGCTGGGACCGTTTCTGCAGCACACCTTGGTGCAGCCTCAGTGTGAGAAGTACATCTGCCTCTTTCAACCAGCAGTATTTCCTCACAAAGCAGCCCTGGAATACCCCAGATGTGATTTAGAACTGAACACATCTTGCTGCAGAATTTTTGTATTTATGACACTCGGGTTTTCCAACTTTAAATGTTTTTTACTTGCTGCACTAACTCGGTGCAGTCTTGCAGAGAAGAAGGAAAAAATGCATGAAGAGTTTTTACCTGCAGGCACCTCTATGTATCCCACATGTTGCACACATGCACAAGCATCTTGATCCTGTCTGTCCTCTGTTTCTTACACAGAGAACTTGACAGCTCCTATGAGCTTTCTGAACAATGCTACTAAAGAAAATTATTTCCTAATTATGAAGAAATAAAAACAACAAGGGAAAAACCTAATGTTTGATCTTTCTGTTAATTTAGGACATAGCCTGCATTTTTATAATAAAATCTCAAAATATATAAAATCATTCTTTCTTAATTTTAAAACCAAATAAAGCTCTCCTTGCAGACAATCAAATGACCAAAGTACAAAATCATGCAGGGCAGTCTCAGTGTTCCTCTTACAACTCATCTGGGACACCACGCCCAGGACTTTATTGATGAAAGAACCACAAAGAGATTGATCTCAAAAAAGGGATACCCCCAGTTAATCCTGATTTTGGGCATAAAAACTGTGCACACCTTCCTTGCGTGTTAAAATAACAAAGGTATTCAGTGTGAAGAGTTGTTTCACAGCCAGCCGTAAGTTTCTCATTGCATCACGATCCCTGTGTGCTGTGTGCTCCTCCTGCCCCTCCAGCTTCCTCCTGTCAGTGGTAAATTCAGAAGGGAAGGTGCTCTTTCATACCCTGCCCCCCTCCTTCAGTAGTTACAGCACAGAATGTCCTGAGTTGAAAGGGGCCCACAAGGATCATGGAGTCCAGTTCCTGAAGTCATTCAACAATCGCCAATTTTTTGTAAGATGCTGCTACTATCAACAAAGTTCTCCCATGGCACTAAAATGACTCCTCAATCACGAAGTCTTGCAGTTCTGGAGAAACATTTTCTGATTTATCTTAGTTTGAATTTAATTGAATTCAGTTATTTATAAACTCTGTTACCTTCTACCCTACTCACACTACTTTACCACAATCTGTAGATTAAAAATCCATCTACTGCACAGCAAGGTCATCTCACCCATGAAAGCTGTTTATGTATGGGATGCAAGCTCAGGGCATATTGAACCATAGGATGAAAAGTGATCATAGGGCAAAATGCCCTGACTATTTTTAGTTGGGTTAATTTTTTTCCCCGCTATCAGATAAAAGGAGATGACTGCTTTAACGCACTGTGCTGGCTCCCTTGCTTTTCAAAGGAAAAGCCATATATGCCTGCATGTGCTGCAGTTCCTCTGTCAGTTTTATTCTACTTCAGTTTGCATTAGTGACACCAAGAAAGGATCTGAGTGCTGGCCATCAGATCTGATTGATGGCCCACACTCAGGAGCTCAGTCTAGCTCTGTGGTGAAACAACAGCAAGCATTTCTAGCCCCTAACACACTCCTGGACGGCCAGGGATGGCTTGGCTCATGATGTTTAAATTGTATCTAAAAACTATTTGCAGAAGCTACTCAACCATAGGGTGAAGCCATCTAACAGAAAAAAATATATTTAGAAAAAAAAAGCATCAGTTGTCCCATTTACCTTCTGTTTGCAAATAAAAAACCACTTCAATTTATTTGCTGAAGCATTTCCATAAAATATTAAAGGAACCACTGGCATCAATTTTTCTCCTATTGCATAGAAAAATTTGCAACTTTATACAACTCCAGTTAGAAAGCTTTTATTGCATTTATTTCCATAAGATAAAATCAGAATCTGCTCTCTTTTACAAATCTGATTGCTTTTGCCTTCTGGTCTGCTTTATCTCTTTAATGTTTATTCTTCCAGTCAGCACTTTGCAGCGCTGATTGCTTCGGCTGTTTTCCCCCCATTAGACAAAACTTTTTCCCAAGTCACAAGCTCTGAGCTGGGCTTGGCTCTAGTACCAGCTCTCACCTGCACCTCCAGGGCTGCGCTGCCTCCTGCTCACAAGGAATCTATTTCTGAAATACCTCATCATACATGGCACTCATACAACAACATCACCACTTTTCTTTTTCATGTTTGGATATTCCTTGGTTTTGATGGGCAACAGAGAGACCAATTCCAGCCATGATCAGAGAAGGAGTGGAGGGCTCTGCAGGTCCCATGTGTCACGTCAAAAGATGCTGGGTTTGGGACAGGGGGATTTAAGAAAAGGATTGTCAGACACAGAGTGACTGAAGGCTTTAGATGAGGAATACCATCCATGCCATCGTCTCCTGTTTTTCTAACTCCGGTTACCTGCCTGCTCGGGGGTCAGTCTTTGCTCCCTCAAGGCCCATCCCACTTTTAATGAAGCCGTCAGCTCACAAAGGCCAAAAAAATAGCCTGAAGAAACAATCCTTGGGAGCAGCTCTGCCACGAATCAGCCAGAAGGAAGAGACACAGAGAAACTTCCAGGTGGAGGAACGCAGGGAGCTTGTCATGTCAGCCCTGGGGCTGACTTGTTTCCAGGCTTTCGGGCAGGTAATGCTGAAGAAGTTTGTTGCAGATACTGTTTTATGCTCTGCAGAAAACCCAGCAGAGGTTTAGTTTTCTTTTTAGCACCTTGGTTTAGAGAAGCAGTAAATACTGCTTGAACCTGCACAAAGAAAGAAGTAAAAGAGAAAGGACTTATCAACAATGCTGAATACCTCAGTATTTCAGTCTGGGAATGGGTGATATGGAGCTGAAGATGACACTGCCTTCCACTAGACGATGCTTAGAAATGCTTGGAAAAAGGAAAACCCCACCACTTTCCCACAACCTGAGCCCATCTAGAGGCCTCAGCACATGAAAAAACACTGAAATTGTGTTCAGCACAATTTCACGCATGAAATATATGAACATTTTATTGTCTGAAAGATGTGAAGCAGAATTCCTCTTCCTATTTGTCCTGAACTTCATCTATTGCAGCTATTTAGGGAAAGTCTTTCCAGGATGAAAGGTTAATTGTCTTTTCTGCTATAAGCCCCAACAATATGATAGAAGTTCTCGAGATGTTAAGAATTAAACCATCTGTGCTTTTCAGGCTCATGGCAACCCCCTGCTCTCTCTGCTTGGGGGGGAGGATTTGGGAACTGCTGTCTGGTCTTTCTAAAGCTTGTAGAAAAAAGCATGGAGATGGATGAAGTGTCTGGTGCCCACTCAGCAGACACAGAGGGGACTGGTGGTACTCGATGGAAATCAGAGAGGTCCCCAAGTTGTGATAAGTGCTCTAGGAAGGAGCTAAGACAAAAGCAAGGAATAAGAAACCTTCTGTCATGCTGCAAGTCTCTGAAACAACAAGGCAAGAGGCACTACCGAGGACCTTGCTTTGTTTTGTGAATATAAAAATACCTGACATTAAGCAGCTGAGCATCCACAAAGGGGAAGTCAAAGAGCATTTCAAATGTTCTGCTAAGTTATGTACAGCAGAGCCTTCTACATTCATTACAAGCCACCTTTTCCCATGCATCTGCTTTACTTATTAGTATAATGAAGCCTTAATTTATCAAAAACCCCCACAGAACAATCCAAGTACATGGCTCCCCTTGCAGCTGCAGTGTTAAAATCATGTAGCCAGTGTATACTCAGTATCAAAGCTCTCTCTGCTGTCTGTGAATATATCTCAGAAATCATCCCTCGTATCACACAGCCAGTGATCCTGATGCAGAAGAAACACGGTCTCTGAAGGATGTTTTCATTTATTTCCATTTTCCCCTTTGTGTGTGTTAGAGTTGCTGCTTCCAGATGGAACACACCGAGTCGTGTTTGACTTTCTGTGAGCTCCACTTTGAAGCTCGCATTGATGCAACAGCCTTTCAGAGGGAAAAAAATCCCTTTGACAAGATTATGCATAAGCAAATTGAAACAAATACAGGAACGTTGTGAATTGTACCCTGACAGCCCACGACTCTTTGCCAGAATCAAATGTACGTATATCCTGTTGTTCCGAAAAGCTCCATTGCCATTATTCTCTGTATTTCTGCCTTCCAGCCCAATTCTGAGCCAGAAGGGATGGAATGATTGCATAAGTCTCACTGCACAGTGTTTCAGTGCACAGCTGGATTAGGCTGCAGCACATTTAGGAGGCAGCTGAATTCGATGCCAGGGGCAGAGAGGGGTCCAGGACTCGTGTAGGAATTTGAGGTGAGCTGTGGAAATGCTCTGAGCTACACTTTTCTGGTCCTTCTTAGTGGGGAAGGTCCTCCTGTCACAGTGAATCTGGGTGAGGCTGCTCCCTGAGCAAAGGGCTGTCACCGCTGGAAGTGTTTATATGCAAGCAATTTATGGAAACGCTCAGGGATCAGCTTCTGAGCAATTTAGCTAAATCCCCCAAGCAAAAATCTGCAAAAATAGGAGCCTCTGATCTTTCTGATAATTGCAAAATGAAAAATAGATATATTTTCTGCTGCAGATTGTGCCAGAACTTGCAATCTGTTCAGCAGCATAAAGTTATAGGATGGAAAGTTCTTCTGTTATTGTCTCTGCATTGCCCTCTTTCTGTCATAACATTTCCAAACCACTATGTATTTACTGAACTCAAAATTCTTGCTCCTCTATTACCAGCCATAAAGAGCTCAGCTTCATTATGCAACTGTAATTTCGTTTAATTTTTTGAGACTTCAACATGATTTTCTTCATGCAGAATAAGAAAAGTTATTGAAAATGACAACATTTTAGTTAGGTTGAATGAGCTTATCTCAATCACTCTGCTAGGATAATAATTTTTGTTGCCTAATGTGAAAACTTACCTAGTTTCTGTCTAAATGCAAAAAGGAAGGAACATTTGCTCTTGGTTTCACGTACAGATTTTAGGTAAAACAATGAAACATTCTAGACATGCTCAGATCTTTTCAAAGTTAATCCATGTATGAGCTTATGTATGGAATAGTATAAGCAGAAATAACTCTACGTACATTTGGTAGCAAATTCTAAGAAAACCTGCAAGTGTTTTTGGAGAGAAAACAAATCTCCACTGTTTTTAGAAAATAACTATTGTAATCAGCTTCTGTTATTTATGGGGACAATTACATTTCACATAAGCATGAGGCCAACCCAGCTTGTTTTAGGGCAATGGTCTGGGTACAAAGGGCAGAGTGACAAGGGCAAGAGTGTCTCGATCCATTCTTTGGCCAGTTCTGTAGGAGCCACAATTCAGACGTGGTCTGCAGGATGCTTTTAAGGTCTTTTACGAATGCTCCACACCACAGGTAGAGAGAGCTCCTCTGTCACAGCACAGGGTGTATGACTGGCCACAAAAATGACCGTGGTCTATGTTTTGATTGAAACCTTGCCTTGAATCTTGAGCCTGCAGCTACGTCAGGCTTTGTTCATAAAATAAAGATGAGCTGATTAACACGGACACCTCTCGGTGCCAGTGGAGTGATGTTTGTGGGAGAGAGCCTGCCACGACCAGTGCTGCACGAGCACCCTGCGAGCCTCTACATCTTCCCAAAAGCCTGGTGCAGTGTTATTAAACACTCGCCCTCCCCAGAGCAACCTGGCAGCAGAGGACATCGGTCAAAGGGGGATCGGCTTCAGCCAAGCAAGTCACCTCTCCAGCTGGAAAACTTTCCCTCAGCTCTGCTGGGGACACCAGAGGCAATCCCTGAACTGCTCACAGTGGTGACCACCTCACCTCCCACTGCTGGAACCCGAAACATAGAGAGCCATTTTGGTGACTATCCCACCTGGTTACAGGGAGCTGGCATCTAAGGGAGAAGCAAGGTTTTAATGCAATGTAGCATAAGGATGATTTCCTCCTCTATTATCCATTGCTAACAACCTGTACAGGAAAATGATTTTTTTTTCTTAAAACCACACTGTTCCCGGTACTTTCCCGCAAGTCTTTCCATTAGAAGCTACGATTGCTCATTCATTATTATCCTCACAGCAGCGGGCTACAAGTAAATACCAGATTTTTGGAACACACACATGTGCAATGTCCTAACAATTCAGACTGAATAAAGGGAAATGCTGAAAATATGTTTCACAAATGGGATATTCCCCAAAGTCTTAATGGTTGTTGGTTTAGTTTTAACTTGTCCATTACCAGCTCTTAAAAACTCTTGTGGCTTCATATGCAGAAACCCTGCAAACATGTTTCTGCACACAAAATGCTAAAATATTCTGAGCTGGGAAGAAATCAGGAAGATGAAAGAGTCACATTCTAAAGTGCCTGCCTTTCCCTTTCTCCATGTTCACTTTACTTATAGGAGAACATGAGTTTCAGGGTAAAAGGAAAGAGAAAGAAAGGCTAAAAGTAGGCCGAGATGTACAAAGCAAGATAAACCACTTCAGTCTAATGAAGCCAATTGAAAACTTGGAAACTGTCTTACAAAAAGGAGTCAAATGAAGCCAAACTGCTGCTCTCAGACTCTCTGTGCTTGGCATGCCTTTCCCTGCCTTGTCTCCCAATGGTTTTTAATCTATCTGACTAGATAAGCACTGCTTCCCTGTCTTTAATATATCTTTATTTTTCTTCCTCCTGAAAAAGACAGACAATATATTGTGAGTAAGTAAAGTCTAGAATTTTAACTCCATTCGTCTGCTCTGGTTTTTGAACTAATGTATTTTGTGTGAGTATCATCTATGACTACGCTGGAAAATTGAGACAAATGACTCTCAGAGCCAGCGGCAGAAGAGCTGGAATATTGGACCTTCTTTTTCTGTATCTTGCATCTCTTCAGAGTTCACCTGAAAATGCAGTAAGAGCTAATTTAAGTGTATGCAACACACGAGGTTCTGTACAAGGCTGCCCTCCTGCAGACCTCCCAGACATCACCGGGTGGGCACAGACACTTCCATGTCCTCTGCAGTTATTTTGACGGCCTTATAAAAAACTGCTACATTGCAGGAATGCAAGTTTGGCCTCCCCAGTCCATTATGCTCCAGTGTGGAACAGTTGCCAACAGCCAGCATTTGCAAGCAATTAATATAAAGCACTGCGAGGTTCAGGATCCCATTACTCTTCCTTCATTAGCCTTAAAAACTTGCCTTTGACAAGTCTGTGGTCGGCAAAATCTGACTTTTAAGAGCTTCTATAGCCCGCAATTTTACCTTCTAGCATGCTGAAATCTTTAAAGTGCATATTGAAAAGACAATGCATCGGTAACAAGGAGCATCCTAGGATACTGAAAGGGTTACTGAGTGAGCGTGGAGGGGCTCACAGGCTGCATGGCAAGACCTGACACAGGTAATTAGGACAATCCTGGAATGCTGTGCTGGTAGGACATACAGACCTGCCATCTCACAGAAACTGATGGTTCTGAAGAGAGTAAAAGAAAATTTTAAAGGTAAAAACTTAAATAAAGATGGCTCTACTAGTATTTCCCATATATATTTTATACATATCTATATGTATATATATTCCTATATAGATAGAGGGGGGTTTCACTTGCATGAGTCCATCATTAGTGACATAAAAAAAAATGTTTTGGGAAGAAAAGCAGGAAAAGCAGGGAAGCACAGAGAACAAGCGCTTGTCCATTATTAATCCCTGTCCCAAGTAGTGGCTAGAACAGAAAAAAGCAGTAAAAGATGCCACGTTCACCCCAAGCTTGTAATTCTGGGAGTATTACCCTTGCTATGTTCTTGCTAACCTCTTAGAACCAGTGTGTCACGATTAATTATTAATGAAAATTGGTTGAAATATGTCCTTCGGGGAGTACAAATACTCCAAAATCTCCATTCCAATCAGCACATTCCTCCTTTGAACTACATGGTTATTTACAGTAAGAATTTATGGTACAATTTATAGGTCACCTTGCAAATGGAAATACGAGATTTCATTAGTTTATTGTTATTAAATAATGAAGGCATAGGTTTCAACAGATAACACAAGTGGCACTGTAGCAATGCTCAGTCCTTATTTCTGTGTCAATATTCATCAGGTCTCGTGTCTCACAGAAAGGTGCTGCAGACCCACAAGGAAAACAGATGATTTAAACAGATGATTTCTAAACAGCTAGTTTAGAAATCTGCATTTATTCCCCAGTTGTTTACTTAAAGGAAGCTCTTTCCTAAAAGGAAAGCATAATACTCAAAGATTTGCAAATCAGAAGGATTCAAAGTCTTATTTATTTTTTTGAACCATCACGTAAAAGGCACCACGGCTGCAAAGGCTGGCTCTGTGCACAGGGATGCAGAATAGAGTACCAGGCAGAAACAGTGAGGAGGAGTGAGTGAAATGCTGATTATTTGACTCACAACAGGGGTGACACTGATGTGTGACCTTGAAATTACGTCCAGAAAGCTCAAATTGCTGAAAGAGCAGAGCAGAGCCTCTGAATGTTATAGTGAGTCTCGGTGCTGCTTCAGAACAGTTATTGACAGATAAGAGCATTTCTACATGCAAAGTTACGCTCTCCTGTTCTTCCTCAATGACTTCAGGAAAATCTGTGCTACTGCTTGAAACTTACCTGCATCCATCCTGCCACTTTCTGACTCCACAGCTGATTCCGTCCTGTGTCATTCTCTGCAACAATCTTTTGCCCATAAACATGGCTTTATTTACTTTCTTTAAATTAACCCAGAGATGGCCTAGCAGTGTCGATCACTACCAAGTGACAAAGTTCATCCTAATTCTTCACTACCTTTCCAAACGATGATGCTGAGGCGCTTTGCAAATTTTGCTAACAGGCACCATCGGATCACTGGGATGCGGCGCCCATCGTGAGCGACTTGGCAGCCCCTGAACTGGCACAGCAACACCACGCAATGCTGACAACAACAACAACAACAACAACAACAACAACAACAACAACTGCTTGAGCATGTTCCTGATGGCTCTATGCAGGCAGAACAACAGGAGGAGTTATTTTCGGATTACCTCTGCAAATATGTTTGTATTATTATGCTCTCCTTTGAGGTGCAGATAGATTATGATCAAAGACGGCGTCAGGCGATTTCTGCCTTTATCCAGGTTTCCATTTCATCACTTATAATAGAGATGTCCATTTGTCCACAGTTGAACAGGGTTTTGTTGAATCACACTAAGGCTGATCAAACCTAGTCTGTAGAGGAGTATTACGGATAATAGATCACTGCCTCCTTCCCCATCCCTGAAGAACTTGATGTTTGAGATAAGAGATTCTCCTCATCTCATCTTAATAATACTTAGCACTTTACAAGCTCTGCTTCAAAGCGTTATACAGGCGTGAATTGTCACAAAGCCCCAGTGAGATAGCAAGGCATTATCTTCATGTAAAAGATTTAAGGAAAAAAAATATAACCCAGACCCAGAGAGCTTTAGTGACATCTCATGATGGACAGAAACTCCAGGTCAGAGCTAGAATTGGATTGCGGTGGTTCTTGGCTTTATCTTTAATCTCTAAATATAACTTTACCCCATCTGCCTCCTCTGGATATTAAGTATTTATAGATGTATTGTGTCCTCCTCTCTCTACCTAGATTCTTTATTTTCA
This sequence comes from Cnemophilus loriae, assembly GCA_013397755.1. Lineage (NCBI taxonomy): Eukaryota > Metazoa > Chordata > Aves > Passeriformes > Corvidae > Cnemophilus > Cnemophilus loriae. The sequence continues at coordinate 637,693 of VZTF01001738.1, forward strand.
AGATTACTAGCACGATAATTACACAAAATTGAACTATTAGCACCAATTTCTATACAAATCTATAAACTGTGAAGCATAGCCTCAGTGTCACATTGTCTAGAAGAGGAAAATGGCATGATTTAATTGAATATTACTTTTCTTCTTTATCTAATTTATTTTGTAACAACCTCACTGCACTGGTAATATTTCTTCTCTCTAAAAGGCTGATAAAGTGCCCATCCCTCTGATCCCACCCCTGTTTCCCTCTCCTCTTGCATCAGTAACTTCATATAGGATTGAGGATGCCCAGCCAAACCAGACAGGCCCTCCTGAGGGACTGGAAGTGACCAGAGGAGATTGAGGCTCCCATTCCCACAGCTGGCCCAACTGGCAGCATCTTGCATCTGGTGCCCTGCCTTGGCCACTGAATTCATTGGCAGTAGGGAAGAGAGCAACAGCATGATACAATTCCCCAGCCATCTGGCTGTGGTGCTGATTTTCTTAACCTTGTATATGTTAAATAGCACAATAAATTTTGAAATAAGACTTTGAGAAGGCTCAAGGGAGCCTTTATGATGACAGGATGAGTCTGTTCTAAACAAACATGACCAGCCATGTCTCACATATCTCTGTGTACCTGCACCCTGTTATTTTAGCTGTAGGTTTACTAGCTAAGTATCTCCTTGTGTAAACTTTTGCTGTTGTTGCTGTTGTGTAACCCTGCTCTGTGCACTCAGAGCTGTGGCTGTAAAATAAACACATCAGTCTGGGAGCTGTAACCACATCATATACAGAGAGCAGCCTTCTCGGGGAGTCAGGAAACTTGAAAGTAATTTCTGCTTTCCCCACTGATCTGACCCTATTACTTCAGCAGATGAGAAAGCAAGTGAAATGAATTCTCCTGCACGGTGAGAGTCTTGTTTTGGGCCATGGAAAGGGGGGAGGCTGTGCCCTGAATTCCTCCAACTTCATCAGTGGCAGAGCCTGCCCAGCACAGGCTCTGCAGCATCCTCAGGGGTGTCACAGCACCGTGGTGCTCTTGGCTATGCACTGCCCAGCTGCCAGGTGGGTGCTCTCAGCACCACCTGCTCAGACACTGAGATCGTGGTAGGCAAGAGGCAGAGAGAGATGAGAGAGGGAACAGCACATCAGCACAAAGGGAGAGGGTTCTGCGTTTGTTTTTAACTCTGCCACCGCCTTTGGCCTTGAAGGAATCCATCTTGAATCTACTCCATCCCCCACCTCGCACATCAGCGAGCAGTCTTGGCTGGAAACTCACTTCTAACATTTGCCCACAACATTTTAGGTTGGTGCTTATTAGCACCACTTCAATGCTAATAAACAACTGTCTCCTCAGAGCATTGAACTGGAGAGAGAAGGACATGGAAGAAGTGCTCCCAGTCCCTCCCAGTGTCAGTCCTGTTTCAGTCCTGTTTCTGCACCCCACAACACAGACCCCTCTGAGAAACCACCTGAACCAGACAGGCTTATTTCTGAGAAGATTCTTCAAAAGCAACTGAAGGCAAAAAAAGAGCCTTCTATACTTTTCACTACTGATTCAGTATCGATTTTAATCCAAAAAGAAAAGACCCAAAATCAGGGGCCAATCTCTCTTAAAATCATCCTCTATTTGTGAAGTGCATTGATATGGTCTTGCTCACTGCATCCTGTACAGAACTGCTAGTCTCTACTTTCCTAATGAAAATATTCTGTTCTTTCCACCACACCACACAGCCCCTAAATTAATTCTCAACTGCAATTATATTTGTAAATTGTCTGAGTTAAGTTTGCAAACTGAACCTACTCAGAGGGGAGGAAAAAAACACATCTGCAAGCCCAGGATTGTTCCATATGGGTTTTTCCTGGTTTTCCTTTTTGTTTTTCTTTTTTTTTTTTTTCTTTTTTGGTTTTCATTATCAAATTCAAAGCTACTGTTCAATGCTGTAGCACTTCACAATTAATTTCAATTAATTAACCTTCGAGAAAACATGTAAGTTGCTGCTATATGCTCCTTTTTTTCCTGGTCTGCTTTTCTTATAAGGCTGTTTTGAGGAGATGTTAGGCTAAGGAAGGATTAAGAAATCACGGCTGCTAAGGCTGAATACTAATTCATTTCATGTTTCATCTGAATTTCCCAGCTCTTTCTGAAAGCATTTTAACTTTCAGAAAGCACAATCATGAAGAAAAATAAAAGAAGTAATTTCTTTTGGTTGCTTTCTTTATCTTTCCATAACTAACACACCTTATGGGTTAGCAGTATTTCTGTAACTGCTCTTTTCTAGTGAAAGAGCCTAATCAACAAATACAGACTTGATGGAAACCTGGCCAGGAGCAGAGATTTGAGGGTATCGGTGCCATTTACAGATAGCAGAGTCCATGGAGAGAAATCCTGCTCAACACAGAGCCCAACAGCCCCTCTGATAGTGGGACACGATGACCTTTTCCCACATCCATCCTGCCGTGTGCTGAGCTGACCTTCAGCAGTACTGCCTGCAGATCCTCAGAACCAACACTTTCCCTAAAATCTGCTGTCCTGATGAGCTCCCCCAGAGCTCACCTCTGTGCACAGCCCTGGCACAGGGCTCTGACCCTGGGCACACCCTGAGTGAGAATACAGCAAGTGTGTGGCAGCCTGGTCTCTCACGGCACGGAGGAGAAGTGTGATCAATCCCAAAGCGGGTGTTCTCCCACAAACTCTAATCATGACTGGCATTAGCTGGCATCATTACTTACTGCTGCTGTCTATGATATTCCTCCAGGGAAAAAAAAGTTCTTTACTCTGAAGGCTCAAACCTGCGTGTGTGGTCCCTGTCAGTGTCCACACATGTCAAAAGGTGCACAGGATTTTCTACAGTACTGGAGGGAAGTGTACAGCATTCCAAAACTTGAATATTCCCAAGCTGCCTCTGCACTGGCCCATCAACAGTCTAAGCTCAGGAAAGCAATTTCATTGGAACAGAGGACACCGGAAAACCGTAAGTTTTCTACACTAGATTGCAAGTGGGGACACTTCTCATTTGTCTTTCTGAAAGAGATCTTGGCTTGCGGCGGAACAACGAGAACTTAAGAGTTCCCAGACATTTTTATGTAAATCAGACTTCGTGCTTTACGTAAAGACACATTTTGGAATGTAATTTATTAGTGGGTCATTTTTTCCCTTAAAGTTGAGATTCTATTTCATGGAAGACTGGCTTCTGTCAAAGCCTTTCTGTGTATCTCAACTTCCACTACTGTTTTACCTCTCTAATATGAACAGAAGGAGACAAAGGCTCATTAACAAGCATAAAGAAATTACAAGAGACAATGCTCTCAGTTTTAAATTCACCAGCCATTCCACCTAACCTTTTCAATTATGGTAGCCTTCAAATCTCAGGGGAAAACAGTTGCTATGCACTCACAGGTGCATGAAGGCAAAGGAATCCTTTACCTATGATCACTGGCATGAGGATTATCCATCATCACGGCTCTGCCTGTCCATAGTATTTCCATGAGTCTTCCCAAAGGTCTGGAAATGATAAGGCAAGGACCCTAAAGTGGAACCCAGAGAATCTTCTGAGCCACATCTCAGCCATGCTCTCTGGCTTAGAGACATCACTGCACAGCGTAGAGCACCAGAAATAAACCACAGGAATAACCTAAATGGCACAGAAGTTGCTAAAAGCCTACAGAGCTGAAGCACTGGAGACAGAAAGAATCATAGAATAGTTTGGGTTGGAAGGGACCTTAAAGATCATCCAGTTCCAACCCATGTTCCATTGCAGGGACACCTTCCACTATCCCAGGTTGCTCCAAGCTCCATCCAGCCTGACCTTGAAAACTTCCAGGGATGCCCAGGGACAGCATCTCTGGGCAACCTGTGCCAGGGCCTCACCACTCTCACAGGGAAGAATTTTTTTTCAACTGAGGGCACATAAACAGAATTTCTCTCTGTAAGTGAAGGGCACTGGCATCGAGGGAGACAGACAAAAGGTGGCTTTAATTTTCATAACATCTGGCCTGACCTTGTCAATACATTTGCACTGCAGCAACAATTAAAACCTCTGGTTTGGGATTAGGACTGGAGCAGGCTAAAAGTGCTGTACAAACAGCCATCCAGGCAGATGATCCCCACAACAACCATTTCATAACCACAGCATAAGGTGAGGCACAGACAACAGATGGGTATAACAAAAGGTTAAAAGCTGCACACCAGGACAGCGAAATGATGATGATCAGTGCCACAGTCAGCATCTACAGCATACAAATGCATATTTGTTATTCAGGATGCTGCAAATACCCCGCCAGAGGCAAGTGATAGGAAAGAACATGAGTGTGAATGCCTACTTGTGGTCAGAGGTCTACAGAGCAGCCAAGGAAAAAGCTGGGAATCGCTTTAAGAAAAATTGAGTAAGACTTAAGGGCAATGATATATAACTAAAGACATAGGAGGTGGCAAAAGGGAGACAGCGACAGCACCTGGAGAGTAAGAGAACCCCTTAAAGATGAATAGTTGATATTTCATTACCCCATGTCCCTCTGCTTCAGTGTTTCTTCTTCCAGGAACACCAGCCCCTGCTATCTGATGTCTTTTATCCAGGAGTTTTTCAGTGGAAAATACACCATTCTTTCAATATTCAGGAGAAAGCTACCACTAATAATAGAAAAGAAAACCTAACAGCTGTAGTATATTGGTTGTCATTCTTTGAGACTCACATAGCACCTGACCAATAAACCATCTAATAGCAGCGTATTTTAGTCCAAAGGAGACTACAGTGCCATATAATCAGTGTAACCATGCTTAGAACTCAGTCTGTCAATATGGGCTTTCAAAAAAGTATTTCCAGGGGCTGCTTTCAGCCTGAAGGCTCTGGCACTTAAAGCATAGATGCTTTTCTGTAGATTTTTTCCAATTGTAGTTCCACAAAGCAGCCTTCCATGAATAAAGCACACGATCATCCATATGCATCATTGGAGAGGTGATTCCAGGGACTGCAGTTATGATCTGGAGAGGGGGGGAAATCCACATTTTACTGGTTTTTAAATAAATGACATCATCTTTGCCTATGAAGAGCCATTCTCTTGTCCTGCGGACATCAAAATGTCAGGGATACAGGAGAAAACAGAATCACCCATCAAGTGAATCATGTTGATTTCCATCTCTGACATATCTCACCTTCAGATATGTTTTTACAGGGAACTTTGTAACTGCCTTTACTCTACCAACACCTACTGCCCTGCATGTTTCAAAACACCCTTCTAACCTGAATTTATAGCAAAGGGGATGGCATCAGATGTCTTCAAATATCAAGTTTTCTGCATATTTTGGAAGAGAAGGTATCCCTGTTGAGGTAACTCCTCACAAATCCTGGAAAAGAAGTGCAGTTTGATGAGAAGCAGGAAAACTGTACTGCCATCCACAGGCATCTGCAGCCTTTCCAGCAGCACAGCATTAAAAGCACAGGGCACATCCCAAAAGCAGAACTGCTTTGTTGATACTCAGGTGATGGCAGAGGAAATATTATTTCCTGTCCTAAAAATCCACCAGCTCTTTTCAGGTGCGATTCCATCAAGGTGTGCGTTCATCAGCTAGCTTGATTTTCCTGTATCAAAAAATTCACACTTCTTAAATGTCTGGTTTGGGGATTTTTGAGGCATGTACTGCATGATTAACTTTATCAAAACAGAAATCCACTACTACAAAAAGCACCTTCCCTTGTATCTTCTGTTCAGCTAATGAATTGTGAATAAGGGAGGAATTTCCTAATCAAGAGTGGTTCCGATTTCTTCACAGCACCTATTACAAACAAATTACAGTCAAGTGGCTGCTTTCAGACCATTTAAGACAAGAGCTGATACCTGCTGAAAATTAGTGAGCATCCTTCCACTGACTCTGGGCACAGCAGAGAGGACAGGGGATGGCAGAGAAATGACCACTTGCCATAATGGCGATGCCCAAGCCAGGTAGAGGGAACCCTGGAGTGATGTTGAAAACGTCTCTGCTCCCAGCAGCTTACGGTTCAGGACAATCTCCTGCGGCCTCTCACTGGTACAGTCCTGTATTGATACTAATTCACATGTATTGGCTCAGTCTGAAATGCTAAGGAGTAGTCTATTTCTGGCAAAGCAGCATTCAGCTTTTGAAAACGCAGATATAATTTCATGCGCCTTTTCTATCTGTAAGGGCACGAACACAAAGGAGAGCATCACTTAGTGCCCATCTCTAACAGAGAAAAAGAAGAATCTTAGTAATTCTGTACCTGTACTCAGTCACCAACTATCACCAGCCTGTGGGTGACCTTGGGGTTGTCCACAGCCAGCTTCCCTCCCCTCTCATGCTCCCAAGTGTCCCCTAGCCCAGCACACAGGGGCAGGCAGTCCATGACACCTCCCTGCCACCGAGCCTGACCTGCCCCAGAGGAAGATCCAACACCCTCTGTTCATCCCAGAGGTCACTCCTCCTCTCAGCCAGAACGGAGCCCTGAGAAGATGCACAGGCAGAGGTTAAAGCACAGGGCTGGGTGTCTGAAGACACTTTTTATATAAAGACCTGCCTCGTGTCTTGGGGCAGTGTCATGAATTTGGCACCTCTGCAACGTGCTCCTGCAGAAACTGATAAAATGCCCCATATTCGCTCCGAGACCTGCTTGCCATGAGAAGTTCGACTTCAGCACAAAGAGCACCGGGGTCCAGGTGAAGAGACTGTGAGTGATCATCTCAGCTCTGCCACTGACTGCCTGTACTATTTCTCTGCTCTTTCTAATTCTTAATAACCAAGGTTCCTTGCCCCTGCCAGGGCCCAGATAACTGTAATTTACCAAATGTGCAGCTGCGGTGACGGAGGGGTTGGGCAGGTCACGGCAGGCAGACCTGGAGCAGAGTCCTCATTGCTGCCAGACAGACTCACCTCTTATCCATTTGCTCTTTCAGGAGCTGACAGAACATGATAAGATCACTGAAGGGCCATGGAGCTGCCTGGCAGGTCACCTCATCACCGCCAAATGAGGGCACGGAAGGAGATTCATGAGTGCCTTTTTTTTCACTGTACTTGACATCTGAGATTTTAATACTCATTCACAAATATTTATGCAATCTGGAACAACATAAACTATGTTTCGTTGCACTGGGTGAAAATCCCAGAGGACAAAACCAGGACTACAGTGAACGCTGTCTAATCACCCAATTAGTGAAAAATCGTGTTTAAATGAATTTGATGAACCAGATGAGGTGTCAAAAGGAGCATAAGATGCAAAATGAGCAACAAGGAGGTGAAACTGTAACTTTACGGATCTTATCACACCCTGAAGAACTTGTCCTGTGCCACGGCTGATGAAATTAAGGAGGACAGAACAGGAGCTGTTTTTCTGTTTATAGCAACTCTAAGCCTGCTTAGGATGGCTTTAGACCAGTCACGATTCAACCTGAAAACTGCATCCCTGTGGTGAAGATGCCTCTTTTTGGAACAGAGAGCAATAAAGCTAATTAGAGAAATCGGAGTTCTCAGAAGCTTTGGCCTGTTTGAATGCAAAGGCTCGAGTCCAACCCAAGCAATTAGGCAGTAACAGGCACTGACATCAAACAGATATTCCTGACTCCAATAAGATTTTTTTTTTTTTTTTTTAATTAAATTGTGAGTACTTTCTCTTATTTGCAGAATTTAGTAACAGGTAACTCCTGAAGGTAAGTTTTGAGCAAAGACTAGACTGCCACAGAAAGCATTAGCAGGATGCAACGTGAACCATTCCATATACCTTGGTTTGCGAAAGTACAGCCAAGTCCTGGTAGGATGATTAAGGAGGAGGAAATTAAAAAGAGCTTGGTCTGTTTAGCCTAGCAAAATGAAGTCTGAGAGGGGATACAATTATTCTTTATAGGTACATTTGGAAGTAAACAGCAGGAAAGGAGAAGAATTATTTAACTTTGAAGGCTGATACTTGTACAAGACCGAGGGGCTATAAATTGTTCATGAATAAATTTAGACTGGAATTTAGGAGATTTCTGACAATTTGCAGACTTCCCAAAGAAGGTGATATAGGCAAATTGATTTGAAAGGAAGCTTGATACATTTCTGGAAAAAAAAATAAGATAGAGCAGAGAGGATCTTAGAGGCAGAAATTAAAGTTTTCAGGAGAGGATTCAGGAATTTGATTTGTTGTGATTGCTCCGATCTGTCTAAAACAGACTTGAAAGCCTTGTGTGACCCTTTACATGGAAGTCCCTGAGAGTCTGATTTTCTTGACCACAAAAGACAGCTGCTCTGAGTATCAAATGCTCAAGATCAAGAAATAGTTTTCAAGGTGAAATGCTGTTTCTGAGATGAAAGTGGCAGGTTAGTTTTGGAAGTCATGTTTCCTGGGATTTAGTAACCCTACTTTCTATCTTTGCAAAGACAGATTTTCCTCTACTGTGTAAGAAATTTTCCTGCTTTTAGTGATAAATAAAAGCAGACTGGACAGTTGTGTATTGGCCATTTGTGGAACGAATATAGATTTTTTTTTTTTTAATGGTTACATGCACATTTTCCACACAAGTTAATTAATATATGGAGCTGAATAAGAGTGGCCAATGCTATATTTGCCAACAACAAATTTGACAATCTAAAAGCTCATTTACTATGATTCTGTGCTTTGTTCCTCTCTAATTTTTAGATACAAATCATATATGAAAACTAATTTTTCTTCTACAAAAATGTTTGCATGTAGGATGTTCACTCTAAGTACTTCTAAGCAACCCCATGTTTTAAATTTACTGATGAGCCCTTTAACTACCTCCTGTAAAGGCTTTTGTGTGTCAGACACCACTAAGATTTTTCCAAAGACTGTCCACAATACGTTACATTTTTTATTACAAGATACAAAAATTAAATTATAAAGGGATGCATCTGCAAAGCTGCTGGTTTTTTTTTTTGCAAGCTCAGTATAGGTTTTGATCTAATGATTTACGCATTTGTTCAAACATATGTTTTTTCCTAATATTCCCTCATCTCTTCCAAACGCAGCACGTTTCACCCAACATCTTTAAATATTCTTGCATACCCCTGCACTAAACCTGTTTTCTCTTCCAGCGGGTTTCAAAACGCACCATTGCCACGGCGGGGATTTTAGTGCAATCCATCAATCTCCCTACATTATGAACATCAGTAACGACAGAAAAACCTTCCTGGAATTTTTCTTGCTTATTTGGAGAGGAGAATTGATGAATACCATGATATGTTTGAGCAGAGCATTCAGGAATTGATTAGGGCAGCCAGACAGAGGAGGCTGACTCAGGTACGCTATACACCCCGCGAACCTCCAGAAGGGTTTGAGGACTCTTCCTCAGCTGATGGAAATTCTGGCACCGTGGCTGAAATTGATGGGTTACTCTAATTTATATGACACAAGATTCCTCTGTAACTAAGCCTGAATGGAGGAAAAAAAGAAAAAAAAGAAAAGAAAAAAAAAAGAAAAAAAGAGAAACTTAGGGAGAGGGAGAGTGACATTGACTTTGTGCCATTCTCTCCTCCAGCAGGAATGTGGGTCACATTGGGCTGAAGGAGCCTCCTACGCGAGCGTGTGCTGGGTGTAACACCCATCCATCTTCCCAGGTTTGCACAGCCATCCTCTGGAAACCTTGCTCTTGCTGTCTCCCCTCTTTCATTCCTCCAGCTTATTTAAGGAGCACGGAGGCACATAATGATGGAGATAACTCTCTCGTACCCTGCGCGGCACGTTCAGCAGACATCAATGTCAGCCCGTGTGTGCTCAAGGACTGCGGCTCAGAGACTGAGGAATGTGTCTCGTGGCAGGATCTAAATATAAAATTGTCCATCTACCTAAAAAGTGTTAGCACATCGATAGCAGAATCTGACTTTTGCACCTATTAATATATGGTAAGATTGTAGTGAGTTTAAAATGTAGGCATGCCTGCAAGTTTTATTTACAGATGACTGGTAAATACACAGACTTCTATTATTTTTAGCACTGGAGATGAGAAATTCAGAGTAGAGTAGAAGAAAACGGGAAAAAAAAAGTTGTGGTTCTAACTTTTGTTTCAAATGACGTATAAATGGATGTCAGTCTTTCATGTGGGATACAAAAGAAAATGAATCCAACATCATTTACTGCTCCACTGTAGAAAGAGAAGCAAACTAAATGCAGCAGTAACAACTTTAAAACTGCAACATTTTCCAAGGCCTTATCATTACAGAAAGTGCATCCCTTTCAAGTGTCAGCCCTCCGGCACTGCAGGTCCTTATATCACGTTGTTATTACTAACCTCTGATCCTCCTGGATTCAGCAGCACAATAAAGAGAGCTAATTAAGTAACAACAGATCCATAGATTTTTTTTCCTGCCACCATGTTAAAGACATGACATCATACCATCACTGTCTAAATATGCACAGGGAAGAGCCTCATCTCCCTAGCTCTGTGCACTTAGTGGAGTGCAGAGGCCCCGAATTCCCTAGGGAGGATGACAGGAAGGTGGAAAATACGAGTGTTATTCTGCCTGCCGCAAGAGGAACAGACACACCAAGTTTTATTTTTTCACCCAATTCTATTGCATCCTTTTAGTTTCACTACTATTAAATACCTAATAAGCTGAAAGGTAGTAGTTGAGACTCATTTACTTTAAAATAACCACTTAAATAGTTTTTCTCATTCCACATAATTATAAATTACTCTTACAGAGCTGTATTTGAAGCTTTTGTGTGATTATTAAGCTTACAGATAGTCCTACGCATAGAATGACAGAATCACAGACTGGTGTGAGTTGGGATCATTTTGTTCCAACCCCCCTGCCATGGGGGGTTCCAACCCCATCTTCCACTACCCCAGGTTGCTGCAAGCCCCATCCAACCTGGCCTTAGACACTCCAGGGAGGGGGCAGCCACAGCTTCTCCGGGCAGTCTGTGTCAGGGCCTCACCACCCTCACAGGGAAGAATTTCTTCCCAATATCTCATCTAACGCCACCCTCTGTCATTTTAAACCCATTTCCCTTTGTCACTCCAGCCCCTTGTCCAAGGTCCCTGTTCAGCTCTCTCAGAGCCCCTTTAGGCACTGAAAGGGTCTCTAAGGTTTGCCCAAAGCCTTCTCTTTTCCAGGCTGAGCAACCCAACTATCTCGGAGTGTCTCCAGCGCAGAGGGGCTCCAGTTCTCAGAGCATCTCCATGGCCTCCTCTGGACTCACTCCAGCAGCGCCACATGCTTGTACTGACAGCCCCAGAACCGGACAGAGCCCTGTAGCTGAGGTCTCAGGAGAGCAGAACGCTTATCATCCAAACAGAACTACTCAGCAGCAGGCAATCCATACTCAGAATTCTGATTTTCTCACAGGACAGTAGCTCTCAGGAGACAATCTCTTGAAAAAAACGCCAGGTATCCAAATCCCAGCAATCCATCAGTTATTCCAAACTGCCTTCCATCACTAAAATGTTGCTGTGACACACCACTAAAAACTGCATGCTTTTCAGTTGCCTATTAATATCATATCACAGACAAAAAAGTATTAATCTAGAAATGGTTTCAAATGGGTAGGACTATAGGATCTGAACTAATGATTCATAAAATCATTTGCAGCTATTAGTCTACAAGGATAAGTGCAGCTACTGCTTTTATTTCAGTGCTTGGTATGGTACCATCAATTTAAAATCTATCTCATCTGCTGTGATGGATTTATGTATGCAGTGGAACCCAGAGCAGCCTTGTCAGGATTTTAAAATCTAGATTGCTATATACAATTACAGGTGTCACAATACGAAATAACAATTGGAGGCACCGAGAGGAAAACTCCAAAAATCCTCATGCATGCCACGCGGGAAGGCAGTTGTTTAATATTCCTGTATCATACCGTGATTATTTCACTTGATGGAAGTGATGTATTTTTACATAACTTGATCTAAGGTTACATCTCTCATAAAAATGATTTGCAGCCTTGAAATCCCCGGGGATAAGGAAAAGTAAGAGGGATATTTTTAATGGGCAGATGTCATTTCTGTGAATGTTTCGCCAGCTGTCAATACAAAATGTGTCGGCTGGACTCTATCTTAGAAAAACAGTAGAAAAGACCTTAGCTGGCAGATATTTTCGTTCTTAACCTTTTTCTTGAGCAGCAGAAAGGCAGAAATATGCAGTGCTAGGCATAACTAGCAGTGACTGTATTATGGAGGTGAAAACAGTCACCGAGCTGAAAAGAATGAGCAGGTTTAAGGACAAACCTCTCGGAGGACACACCGCGGTCCCTCTTGGTGGGGATTGGGTCTCCGAGACCTCACAGCACTTTGCTCCCTCTCCCCAGTGCAGCAGTGAAAGCAGATCTTCATTTCTATCTGCATAATAAATTAGATTAAATGGTTGGGGTGTTGAGAGACCCGTGAGCCCGAGGGATTGCCAACTTGATGAAGATTTTATTTTTAAGTTACTAAAAGACATCCAATTATGGGAAGAGTAATGAAGAAATCATAATTTTCTGGAGAGCACATGGGGCTGATAGACAGGTTCAATCCATTTTCTGTAGGACAGACGTGTGAAACACAACACAATAATACAATACACACAATTATTTGGGGCAAGGGCAGCCTGTCCAGGAGAGGACTGAAGGGGCAGAGAGAGACATAATCATTTCAGCCTTTTCAAAACGATGTCCATCCAACACTGTAGGGAATCACTTGTCTTACACGAAGAGCGCTTGACCCCCTTCTTACACGTGCAAGGGGCCCTCACCAGGGTTTGGGTTTTTGGGGGCTGTTCATATTCTCTGCCACTCCCTTGTGCTGAGCATGCTGAAAAAAATAATCTCCAGTGAAGACAGAGAGAGTATGTCTGGCATTATGAAAACGGCAAATGTGCTTTCTGAGGACTATAATTCAGCAATGTTTAAACTTAATTAAATTATTTGTATTGTGCAATTAATTATGCTAAACTGCCTAAGCCTTGAATGAATGTACTTTGCCTTTTAATCTAAATAAAACACATGCATAGAAAACCAGCAACAGCAGAGAAGTCCACAGCTGCTGCCAAGACCTGCAAAATTTGAGACTCACGTGACCTTTCAGAAGGACTGCTGAAAAAAACAAACCAACCAGGGAAAAAAAATCCAACTGCTAAGAAAGGAGAAAGTGAATATGACATTTTGTCAGGATATAAAACACCCTGTTATTCAGTCACCAGGAGAAGTTAAATGGGCTTTACCAAATCCTTCAAGCTCCAAAAAAGTTCTTTCCAGTGTCAGTTAAAGTAGTAATAAGAAAACAAAAGCTCGTTTTGAGGTTCATCAGCTTTGTCCCTTACAACTTGCCCACGGAAGGAAACCCAAAAGGCCAGAGCCACTGAGCTGCCTGCTTTAACCAGCTGGTTTGCTGGGAAGGAGCCACCAGTGATTCAGAGTTCATCTGGATTATAAGAAAGGACTCAGTGCTTACTTTGGGGAAAAGGAAAGATTTGGGAAGTCTCCTCTTTTTTGAGTGGGTGGAATGAATCAGTCTATGCAGGTCTGTATGCAATTTGAAATTACAGAAGAGCTTTACACACACACAACCTCATTAGCCTTTTACAAGAGTAACTGTCATTTTTATTCTAATATTATGACTGTAACGCTGAGGCTGCTTAATGCTTCTGATATTTAATCACAGAGTACAAACCGTAATTGTTCTATTTCTAATTTGTCTCTGACCTCTGTCCTCCAGTGATGAACTATGTGATTGGTTTTCAAAATACCTAAATGTGCATAGATTTTCACAGACATTTACTTAAAAATAGATATTTGAAAATATTAAGTACTTACATTAAGCATTTTTGTTAAGACAAAAATATTTCAAGGTTTTGAGCTATATATGAGGACATTCAATATTTTTAAGAATATTGGTAAAGAAATAGAAGTTCCATTTGCATATTGAACTGGTCATTTCTATACAGGCAGTTTGGGGATGATATTAAAATGCCCTCTGGTAGCTCTAAAAGAGGCAACAATGTTAAGATCCAGTAAAGTCTTTCATTTTCTTGGGCACACTTGGATCTTGAAACCAGTAGTGAATCAATGTTTGTGTAAAAAGCCTCTCAACATCTCATTCACTTGATAGGTCCTTTGAGGCATAATATTGTTCCTCCTGCTATAATGGACCATTGCCTTCAAATACTGCAACATCTGTGGTACATGATTACCAACTTCCTGGGCCAAATTAGTCCCTGGTGAAAATTCCTCGAATCTGATCAAATCATGCCAGGGTGAGCCTGACTCTTTGCCTTTCCACATTTCCTCTCAAAACTTAAGAGAGCAAAAGGTGCAATCCTTCACCTACTTTTTGATTTTTATAAATAAATAAGCCAAGAAAATTTTAGAGGCCCAGAAAGGAACATTCAAGTAAAATCCAATTTATTATTATTATTATTATTTTGTATTTAATTCCCTGTTTTCTACATGGAAGCAGTCATTATTAATTTTCTCTATCTCAGAACGTAAAGCAGAAAAAAATCAAGATGTTTCAGACTAATTGGAGCTTGATATTTCTTTAACTCTTTTGGAAAGAGGCCTAATACCCCAACTGTGCTTTCGAGTGTGGATTCCTTGGGAGGCAAAATGAAACGCAGAAATCCAGGTGGGAAGGAAGAGGAGATGCTTCTCACATCCTTGGGGAGTCTTACACATCTCTTTAAAGAATACTTTGGGAAGAAGGCTATGTTTGGAACCAGACAATAATTTAGGTTGTAAGGACCTCAGGAGGTCCAACCCCCTGCCCCTCCAAGGGCTGGCTTCACGTTAGATCAGGTTGTAGAGCTTTGTCCCCGTGTTCAATCCCACCCTGGGCTTAGAGAGAGCCAGCCTGCAGGGGGAATCCTAAACAGGGCTGTAATTGTCATTAATTGCCATGGCTGGCTCATCAAGAGGGGTATTTTCCACAGCTGGAAAAGCAGTGGAAAACAGAATTTACTGCCAAGCTTTGCCATGGCTGCAATGGGAACAGACCACAGTGAAGGGCAGGATAAAAGAAATACTGCCCGGGGCTGAGCACAGCCTTGAGCAGTTCACAACTGGAGAATATACGACAGGCTGAGGAAGGCAGCATCCATCCAGAGGAGGAAGGAAAAATGAGAGAAATAAAGCACGGCAAAGTGGAGAAATTTGTCAGAAATGGCAAAGAAGGATCACAGAGGAAGAAGAAAAACCTGGATGTAAATGGTGGAAAACAGATTCTCTGCCACACGGCATCTGCTGACTGCAAGTGTCTCATCAGTCCTGACTTCTATCGATTTCCAGCATCAAAGAAGAAAAGAGAAAGGTGAAAATCCAGAACATAATTCATATGATTAATCTAAATATATGCGTGTGTAGAGCAGAATATGCCAGTGATAGCACAGGCAATCATAAACCTATCCCGGTCAGAGACCCAACTGGAACTTTTGAAGGCCTCATTTGTACAATCCTACAGATATCAAAAGGAGAATCAAAACCTTTGGATGGCAAAAGTCTGAAGGTGAGTAAATAGCAGAGAGGGAACTGGACTGAGATGAGCCAGGACTTTGCAGAGAAGGTATCGAGCTGCTGCCACTGGAGCACTGTGCCTCTGAGAGGAGATTTCTGTCTGGAGATAAATTGTCTTGATTGCCACAGGCACCGAGAAACTGTCCCTTCTCCTGCTACCAAATGAATATGAATGGAGTTACAAATGAGCAGCACTGATGAAAAAAATCAGACTGATAATCGATAAGACTCTTCTGCAGTGGGCACACAAGGAAGGCTTGTAAAATTCACCCATACTGCAGTTTATTGCTCCATAAATTGCCATAATGATTTTTTTTTCCCAAATAAATACATAATAAACATTGTAAACCGTGTTCTCAAACCATTTGAGAAATACATTTCTCCAGCAAGTACCTCCCACCTGATTTCCAGTAGATACAGTTTGTAGTCCCCATTACTGCTGTAAGATTCAGGGGTGTCTCTTCAGTCCACTGTGATATTTTAGGTGTTATTCACATAAATGATGGTTTCTCACAGTCACTGACAAGACACCAGCTCCTTGTTGTTTCATAAGAGTGCCTATATTACTCTATAAATTATTTAATGTTGTCAGATACTCTCATTGAGGACTAACAATTATTGCACCCTTGTAATGATGGATAAAAGTAAGCTATGATTGATTAGGAATTACAGAGTTATTGATTAAATCAGGCTACTGAAATCCCATGACTCATTTTATTTTCATGGTATGCAGAAAATAATTTATCAGTCGCCCAATCTTGTCTTTTTAATACCTGTAGCGTAATTTAACTTTCATTGTTAGCAAGAGTCTTCAAGAGCAGTTTATGACCTTGGCTAGCTATAGCTAGAAATAAAACCACTTAATAAGTTCTTAGAATTTACATATTTTTTTCTAAAAATAGGCTATATGCTATATAATATGCAGATAATATATGCTAAAAAAGATTAACTAACTTAGGGAGAAGAGAAGGGGGAAAAATGAGAAGAGACTTAAAAAAAAATAAAATAGGAAAAATTAGCTTCTTAAAGATATGGGACATAGAACAGAGGTTCATAACATCCTCATGGCTTTTTTTAACTGATGCTTCCATTAATAAGTTATGTGGACAGGCACAAGGACACAGAGGAAATGAGACAGAACTGGTCTGCTGAAAATTCAAAACTCTTCCAAACAGCAGCAACACTTCCACTTGCTTCAGAGGATGATGTTGATTTTTCCTGACTATTCTGAAATGATCATATGCCTTTCAATAACATTTTTGAAACATTATTTCATTGGCAGCACCTAAGAGTTAACAAAGTAATTTTTATAGAAACATTATGCATTTGCTTAAAATACAAAACTTCTTCATGACAAGCAGCTCGTCATACTTTTGGCAAGGTTATCCATGATTGCCTTTTTATTTTTTGGCTATTACAGAGGCTAATGGCATACTAAAAATCTTCTTTCATGTACAAATTAATTGTGTCCTTTTGCAATTCATATTAGCCTGCCTTACTTTTCGTTCTGAGGCTTTTAAAAGGTTTATACGGAACCAATGGATGTTCTCCTTTGTTGTGCACACCACTTCAATTACCCATTTTCCACGAGTTGAAAGCAAAAAGATTGTAAATGCTGGATACAGACCATTGTCAACATGCGGTAATTTGCCAGAAAAATTAAAAGAAAAAAAAATTCTCTTCAAAATAAAAAAAAAGTAAATTTAAACTCTCAGCTTTGGAGATTGTGGGCAAATTATTTTTATATTTAGCAACTACAAAGAAGCGTGTGCTCCTTAATGATGGAACAGGGTGTTAGCAATTTACAAAGGTCTGAGTTTCATTCCTCTTGTTCCTGAGAAAAATATATTATCCACTCTTCCCTCGCCGTTAAATGAAGTTCAGCCTTCTCCTTTCTGCCAGTTCTCTGCACAAGTGAAAAGTAGATTGCTTTTTTTTTTTTCCTTTTTCTTTCTTTTGCTTGTTGAAAACACTGTTGGGCCAAGCGTGGCCACTCCCCACGAGGAGCCAGGGATCTGAGGGACACCCTGAGCCCCCATCACCTCATTTGGGCCTGGGAAACAGAGATATTTGGTATGAACCTAAAATTTCTGCAAGAGCTGATGAGATTTCAGCAAGCAGACAGCAGACAGAGGTGGTGCAGGAAACAGTGCAAGGAATGGGTTTGCCATCACAATTTTGAAACCTGAAATTTTAATGATGCACCTCAAGTTGCTTTGTCTAAAACACCTGCGTGAACATAGACTCAGCGTCTTTGCAGGTTCACCTCCAGCACTGTAATCAGAGTGAAATCACACTTTATTTTATGCTGGTCACTGAGATAATGCATCTTGTAAACACTGGTAGGAAAGCTAACAAGAAAAAAGTCTATGCTTAGAAGGCATTTCTTCTCCTTGGATGCAAAGCACAAATTCCTCAGGCGTATATTGACTATGCTATGAGCAGTAAAAAGAAAATAGAGTAAAATACAGTAAAAAGAAATTTTTTTTTTTTTTTTAATTTCTTTTATTCCTAAACAATACCTTTTATGTTCTATAGGATATTGTTACTTTTTCAGCAATTGGCTAATTTTTTTTCATGTGTTCCACCTTACCAGGCAGAGAAGGAGAAAGTTTCCTTCCATGCAGTCACTACTCCTGCAAATGCATCAGCAGGAGATTTGGTAAACTTGATTCATTTGGGTAGAAGGAGGCATTGCATATCGACCCTGGCAATTACGTGTCAGGGTATGAGATCCTGAGTAATAGATATGTGTGATACGAGGACCGATACATTATTATCAGCTAGCACTGGCTTGTCTCATTTCCTATGCTCTGAAAAATATTTAAAAAAAAAAAAAAGTTATCAAAATATATAGACATATACATATTACCTCAGCTTCTTGTTTTTATCTCCACCTAAAAAATGTAGGGTTTTGTACAAGAATGCTGACATTTTTAAGGAAGGAAAAAATAATTTTCTGTTTCCTTCCCTCTTAGCATTTCATGCTTTGTGTCATTTGATAATATACATGACTAGGTTTAATACTCAATCGTTTCCCAAATCCAATTTGACTACCTAACAGGGTTTAATTTACATGACGATACAATTTCTCACACCAGAAAGCATAGTAACCCTTCTTCTTTGGAGGTTAATGGTGATCTAGCTTAAAGCCCAAAAGATAATTACAAGGAATGTGCTTCAGGTGACAAAGTATTTTTGACAACCCCAGACTGTTGATAGCTTTTTAATTATACTTCTTCCCACCATAGGAAGCAGTATGCTTTTTCCTAAATAGTTTGCAGGCATTTGGGGTTTATTTATTTATTTTTCAGCAAATTGTTATGCACTGTAATCAATATTTTAACTGACTGCTACCCCAGGCTCTGCTCTCTTCTATTTGGAGCAGAAATTAAACTCTGGGTTTTTTTGTTGTTTTTTTTCCATAGAAAATGAGATACAAAAGAGCATCAAAAGAAGAATACAAACATTTATTGACTTGCTTCTTATCTTCTGCACCCATTTGATATTTTCTGACATTTAGAAATTGAAACTTTGCAGGATTTTTAGGTGTGAGCTTTGCTAACAGAGAAGGTCAGGCTCTTAAGCAACAAGGAAGTTTATGATTATTAAATATGACCAACTAAAAAGGAAAAAAAAGCAAAATCCTGTTGCTGTTTTTGCATTTTCTGAATATTTTCTGCCCCTGCCTTACTCTGTGGGTAATAAAAAGGGCTGGTTTGGTCAAGAGCAGAAAGTAATTGTTGTAAATAACTGTGATACACAGCAGGAGCAATAATGTTCTGGGGAACCCGTTTTCCATTTACGTTATATGCAAGTGTTGATTGTTTTTTATGCCACTGAAATTAGTTTCCCACTAGTATTTATGTGTCTTACAACAAATTGTTTGTCACTTTCCCTGATTAAATGTGCCCTTAATAACACCCAACTTTAAAAGTCTTTTCAGTTCGGAGCCCACAGCTCAATCACGACGCCTGCCCCTCCCAGCACCTCTCACTTGTCCTTAAATAAACACCTCTATAACTTACAGAGAATGGCAGAAAAGTAAAAAATGAGACCTGGGTGTAAGTGCTCCAAAAAAACAACCCAAGTCTTGGAATAGAACTAAAATAGCAGAAAAACAGTAATTGCTGCAGAAATTAATTAAAAGTGTAACACTACCTGTCCCCCCAAGCTTTCCCTGCATCGTATTAGTCCCCCTGCAGGTTCTTACTAACATGCACAGAGAAAACAAAGTTCTCTGTTGGGGCAGATAGGAAATGAAAGAAATCCAGCACAAAGTAAATCCTCGGACAGCCAAGGATTTTCTTGCTTTTGTTGTATGCTTTTCTTAGCCCCACCTCTTGTCTAGCTCAGACTCAGATCTATTTCCAAGCCTTTGAGGAGCCCCAGTTGGATGGAGCTCCAAGCAATCAGGTCTAGTGGAAGGTGACCCTGCCCATGGCAGGGGCTTGGAACAGCTGAGATTTAAGGGCCCTTCCAACCCAAACCATTCCAGGATTCCATGATTCTGTGAAATACATAATTTTAAGGTAATGTGAGAAATTCTGGAAGCTGGAATAGTACAGCTCAATCTAGTTTTGTCCTATTAATTGTCAGTCCACATAATTAATCCCTGAGGTACCTGAGACCAGCAGGGAGGCCCTTCAGGCTGAATTTTGTGGCTTTGCAGGGAAGCTGTGCAGCTCCAGTGCTCTCATTCCGGTGCAGGAGCAGCTTTACAGTGCCCAGTCTTGTCAGCAGCAATTACAGTGGTGCAGCTCTGCTAGCAAAGCCTCTAAACATCACTTTAACTTATCCCAGTTCTTCTGTTCTACTTTTCTTTCCCCCCCCAAATATAGCTCGTTTTGCCTCACTTAGTGAAATAAGTGCTCCTCAAGCAAAAAGTTTAAAAATTTAAAAAGCTCAACCTCCCCCAAAAACCCAATATCCATCTAGGCCAGCTCCCCCTATGCTGTGATTGCACAGGATCAGCTTAAAGAAGCCACAGTGTCTGCTTCTGCAGACAAAAAAACAGAGGACAAAAACTTCAGCAAAGTACGAAATTTATGAAGAGTAATATTTGTTGATAAGCAAATCTTTTAAGCTACTCTACCCTTACAAAAGCTAGACTGGAATGAACTCCCCCAACTAACTCCAAGGCATGTTTTTGCTATGGATTTACCATATATTTACATTCTTGTCATAAATGACCTTTTACTTTTTTGTGTGATGTTTGCTCTTATTAAAGCCTAGTAACAGTGGAGGGCAGATTTTAAAAGCACGTCATAGAGAATATTCAGCATTTCTATTTCTAAAAGAAAAGAAGCTTTGCATACAGCATTGATCACACTTCAAAAGATGTGTTATTGCCTAGAGTGTGGTTACAAGGGAGTGCATTATCACTGATGCTACATTTTAATCTGAAAATAATAAAAAAACCCTTTTGTAAGCACACTGCGGCTACACTGAGTGACTGCAGTGAGACCCCCGCTACTCACTCCATGTGAAACCCAGCCGTGTGTGGTGCTAGTGGAAATCAGAGTGGTCTTAATTCTGTCTGATTTATTTGAAGTTTCAAGGGCGCACAGGAATAGCAAACGGCAGATTTGCACTCTTTTCCCCAGTACGGACATATGTAGGTTAATAGATAGATAGAGCAATTGGGACTGAGATGCATCATGTAAGTTAAAAAGGTACTGAGTGTGGGGTTTTTTTCAGGGCCACAACAAAAAGCTCTGTATGGAGGGCTGATACTGGAGCTCACATTTCCCTCCTGACTGTAGATAGAGCAGCACCTCTGAAGTAAGTAACACTTAAATTAGTCTCCACTAAATTGCAGTAAGTAGAGCAAATGAGATCTAGTTTAGGCCAGGACACTGAATTTCCTTTTTTTTTTTTTTTTAATTCTCATGTAGTTCTTGGCTTCTCCAGTAAGCTTTTTATCAGTACTGAATCTCAAACAGACTAAATGTATTATGAGAATTGGAGAATTGCAGGAGTCAAATGTTTGGATTTGGTTTTATTTTTCCCTATTCAGTTTAATCTAAAAGCAAAAGGTCAGAATTACAAATATTTGGTAAAATCACACCAGTTCTTCCTTTCCTCTACCCTTCCTCTAGACATCATTTTCTCTTCATATATCACATTGTCAAACACTTTCCTGTGGTCATCACAAGAATAACACTTGATTTACTGCCCTCCAACAGTTGATTTTCTACACAGGTCAACATTTTCACATTTATTTTTTCTGTCACATTATCATCGTGTTTTCAAGTAACTTAATGACAGTATACCCAATGTATCATCTTGCAGAAACAGAACTCCCTTCTAAACCAGACTTCAAACATGATGGCTTTCAATGTCACTTCTGCCGACACCAGGCAGCCGTGAAATCTGCACGGGATGTTTCAGCTCTCTCCAGACAGCTGTACGGTTACAGAGCTCCATAAATCAAAGCAGAACACAGTGAATTGTAAGACTAATACAGATTTCTAACCCCAACAGAGATTTTAATGTCAGGTATTCGGGTAGCTGCTTTGTCTCATTTACACGGAAAATAAAATTTGCATTATCTGAGCTGTGCTTTATATAAAAGATTCTTACAATTCATCCATTTACTCAAGGGCCTGCTGCAAGCCCTGCATTCAGCTCCAGCACAGCCTTCTCCTTTGAGAACAACTCTTCCTCCGACCCTTACTGACTTAGAGCTTTCCTTTCCAAAGGTGCAGACAGGCAACAAGCTACTGAGTAAAGTCCTTCTAGATATTCCTCCTTTAATTTGTGTAGGTTAGGCATAGGAGCTGTATCTGTTAATACAAACATTGCAAGACAGAGCTGCAGTCTGACTAAAAGAAGTTTGTTTTATCTGTGACTAAATCATGAATGGCATCAGCAGCAAACGTTCCGTGCAGGAAAGCTGCAGGAACAGAACCCCTCGCACCCAACACGACTCATACAAGGCAGCTGGGCAAACTCCAGTGATGTCTGATTCCTATTTCTGTGGGAAGAGACGGGATGGAGTTGCGGGGTGTGGGACGCGCCTGCAGGAGCACATGGCAGCACAAGAACAAAGGACCACATGGCTGCTCAGAGAGGCTTGTCTGGACTTGTCCCAGGGGCGCCACGTGGTGGGATCCTCCGGGAACGTGGTGGGGCCCCTCTGAGAAGGAGCCCACCGCGGGCATGACCACCCCATAGAAGGGCACTGAGGGGGCGTGTGTGCTGACATGGCAACGTGGGGTAGGTCGATACCCTGTAAGGAAAGATGGTGCTTGAGAAAGAACCCGCTCGTTGCTCTGAATAAACGATCTTCCTGGGGACAAGCAAGGAGGTCCGTGTGTCTTTGTTCCCCATTGTTATGTATTTCCATCTCTGTTTCAAACGTAGGGCTCACACCTGTTGAGCCACGAGCCTTACGCCTGCACAAATCCATATTTCAATCAAATTGCATCTTTTCTGATTTTTTTTTTTTTCTTCTCTCTGCCATATGCATAATGATGGGGTGACAGCTGAGAAGAGAATAGGCTGACATGTTCATCACTGTGAAGGATGGCCTCCTGTCACCTCAGCTGTGACAGAACGGTCACAGCCTGAAAGGGCCTAATGATGAAGGAAGGCTGGATTTTGTCCTTCCTCCGTGAAAAGTTGCAATAGTGCCTTTTTCCCCCTTTATGCAGCAACACAATGTCACAACGAGCAATCCTGCTTGGATCTGCTTCAGCAAGACACTCAGTGTCTATTTTTACAAAAGTGAAGAGTTTAGTAAAACAAAAGCAGCACATTTCAGGCTGCCCCTCAGCAGAAGAGAAACATACAGGATGGGTATGTCAAAAGGCAGTTTTCACCCACGCCTCCCAAAGAGGCCAGGAGAAAGGTACAGTGCTTCCCCAGTCAAATGGCAACTGTAAACTCCCACTTACTTTCAAGGATACCCTTCCTGGAGCTGTTAAAGCCTGGGAAAGGTCATTTGTCAGGACATAATCCAGCAGTACATCTTGTCCTTCTAACAAGAAGGATTTCTTTCCTCCCATAGCAGTGAAAGAGAAACGAGTACTGAGCTAAAATTCCTCAAATTGGCAGTAACTAGGATGTTTATGGGTGCTCTAAGAATGTGATCTGCACACTGCTAGCAGCTAGAAACGATTTTGCAGTTCATTTGGTAGTGCAGAAGGTCATCCCTTTGCAGATGGAGAGCATTTGGTGTGTCCTTATGCACCCAGGACTGTAACTGTGCATTTGTTTGTCTGTGTATGCGTTCTGATTTATGTGGTTTACATGTATTGTGTGTGCACGTTATCCAGAACTGGGTGCAGTGCCACTGTTAATGACTCATCATGTGTAGTTCCACGTATAAATCACAATTAATTTGTGACAGAGCGATGGTGATGGTAGGAATGAAAACCCTGTATTGCCTGATAAAGCAGACAACTGGTTCTCTCTTCAAATATAGAAAGGTTCTGAAATGTTTGTAGATGTGCAATCTCTTATATTTTTGCTTTTTCAATTAAGTATCAATTCAGTCTCAATGCTACAATGAGTCTAGACGCAAGTCAGACACGACCAATGAGTTTTCTTCTTCTTGATTAAAAAAATTCAATTTACATTTATAGCACATTCAGTAAAATGTTACAAATATATAAGGCTGAGACTGTTTTATTGACTTGCTTGGTTGGGAGGGGCACAGAATAGTCTCAGCACAACATAATTTATTCAAATCAGATATGAAGCACAGCACTAATACCCTATATAACATAGGTACTTGAACTCATTTTTTTCCCAATTATGGACAAGCCTTAAATCTGCAAAATGTGCGTAAATTAACATTCTAAAGAAAAAAAAAATTAAGTAGTTCCAAATAATTTATTTTAAATCAAGCCTGTCCTTGTTGTGTTACATTTTCTTGTAAACACAAAATAAACCACTTAGCAAGGATAATTTGCAACTGAGAACCAAAATCAGTTTTTAAAAAATTATCAATTAGGATGTTTCAGCATTGCCTCATAGGAAAAACTTTCCAGGATTTCTTTCTGAAATAGTGTCCCAACGTGGGAAAAATCCACACAACCCAACTGAGCAAGTATCCATAAAAACTGCTTTTGGAGTAGCTTTTAGCAGTGGTTTGAAATGAAATAGAATTAATAAAGCAGTTGTTTGGAGTTCCTATCTTTCCTAGTTTTTTCTCATTTAAAGTAGTCCAGGGCATTCAGTGTGGAGGGTAAGTTCTCCACCATGCAAACTGTATTATAAATGCACACTGTGCTCTAAACTACAAACCATTACCTGATAGTCTAAAGATCTGAAAATCCAGCCCCCCTGTCTCACAGGAGTTTGCACAAAATGAAGGGAATTTCAGTAGGAACATGGGTAGGGTGGATCACTATGAAATACCAGTGTACATCACTGCTTAAAGAGTGTGAAAAGGTGGCAACCAACTAAAAGGAGAAAATAAAAGAGTCAAATTTTATTTTGCAGCAAATCATGGAAAATATGCCTATAAAGAAATTACTTGCAGATGTTGCTTTTAGGAAGGGAATTAAAAAGCAGAGAGCATGAGGGCAATATACTGCTCAATGTGTGAATGACGTAAGTATAATTTAGAAACTTGCTATTACATAAAATGTGTAATTAAGGAGTTAAATTGCTTCCAAACTTATACAATATAGTCTAAGTAGCCCATATATCTGCTGTGCTGAAAATGCCAGGGATTACACGATATAGAAATGTGTTAATGTTGATTTATATCTGCACACTAATTCTGCGTACGAGTGCTGTACGGAGGGGCTGGGTGCTGCTACAGCCTTTGGTTCTTAGACTTGAAAGGGGCTATTTTGCAAACCATTAGTGTGGCAATTACACAGAAGTTTTAGGAAAACTCCCAGACAGATCAACAAGGAATTAATTTTTGCTAGAAGACAAAATTATGATATTTAATCGCTCTGTTGTCTAAATGTGCAGAATTATTCCCTTCCCTGAGCAGCGCCTGTCAGAGACAGGACGGGTGATGCTGAGGGATTCCCAGGCTCCCAGTAGCCAGCAGCTCTTCTGCTGGTCTGCCAGGAAGTGTGGGAGACACTGTCAGAAAGCAATTGCTTCTGTCTCAATTCCACCTCCATTTCCTTGCAATCAAATTATTGCTGTTAAATGTTTTCATTCCGGCAGTTCAGTCACCTTCTGCTACCGTAGAACACATGAAGTGAGTAAATTCCCAGCTGCATTTTGTCACGACTTGGAAATCTGGATGATTTGGAAGTTACCCTTTGGGATTACACTGCTGTTGGTTTAGTAGGATGATTAATTTAAAGTAAGGAATGTGTTTGGAAAAGGGTGTTTGGCATCAGGAATAACCACTGCTGGACCTGTGAGAGCAGAGATTTTTGTTTTCCTTAAGAGGCAACCCTTCATTTGGGGGAATATTTTGAATTACATGGGGCAGCTTTCTGAGGCTGAAGCACTCTGAATTTATTGCAATATGGAATTTGCCCATGGATATTAACATACTGATATATCAGTTAATTATTCTGCGGGTTCTTGGGGTCGACAAGCTGGAGTCCAGGACCAAGTTTAGATCATAATTTATTTTTTTAAAGGAGAACATAACTTTTTCTCTGTCGTTATTCTTTACCTTCCCTAGTCCTTCTTAAAGGATGGATTTTTTTTTTCCCATTGCTTGAAAAATATTGGTAAACAACCCATCTGTATAAAAAAGAGAGGATGTACTTTTTAATGGGACATGTGGACTGCCAAAATAAAAGGTACTTTGCAGAAAAAAATCACACTGCAAAGACGGCATGATTTAGTATAGAATGTTCATACACGAAGAGAAGTCTGCAAATTAACTGCGAATTAGAACATTCTTATTGTATTTGTGTACATCAGAAATTAATCTTATGATTGTTCACCCTTATTTTGAAAACAGTTCTAAAAATTAATGAAGGCAAGAGATGACCATAATCTTCAGTGTACTTAAAATTTTACAAAATACTAACGAAATTGGCTTTCATGAGATTATACTCCAAATTTTCATAATATTAAATTGTATAAACATCTAGTAGGCACCACACTGAAGTTTTAAGATTTGAAAGTCACGCATTCAGCAACACCCGGAATCGGTGATGTTACCCACACCCCTGCAGGTGTGTGAGGTGGTGAGGCAGGTGAGACAGGGGCTTTTTAAACACTTGATTAAGAGCAAGAAGAGTTGAATCCAACAGCAGCTGTACTGGAAAGCAGCAATGGCCATTCCTGCTACGGGCTTGGTAGGAACAACACGAAACTGTCCTCTCCTCCCACACTGCAGACAAAGGCTTGTGAAGAACCTTTGGCACAGCGCTGCAAATTAAGCCTGTTAACAAGTGTGTATCTTAGCTTTTGTGGCTAATTAAATGGAAAAAGATTTCCTGGGGAAGCAAAGAGCACAGAAATGCAAATGGAATGAACAGACAAATAAAGCTAATACGCTGTTTCCACAAACATCAAAGACTTTCCTAAGTGACATTTTGTACACTATTGAGATTTTGTGCTGGTTATATCAGAGTTTTACTACTGTTTTCTGCTCTGTTTTAGGTACAAATCTGACACTACCTATAATGAAGAGCAGGGAGTCAACAGACCTAATTTGTAGCCAACACAGCTCAGCCATTTATCAGATCCCTGATAAAGCAAGTACGAGGTTTTAACTAGTAGAAAAATCTTAGGCTTTTCTACGGAGCAAATTATTCCCTATTTGTAGTAAAGCTCATTCTTACAGGAATTTAACTGTTATTTTTGCACCACTAGCACAACAATTCTGTTCATTTCAGATTTGAACTCTTAATTTGGCAACTTCTGGTTTGTATCTGAAAGAAAAAAATCCTTTAAGTGTGAGTGCCCATCTCTGGAAGTGTCCAAAGACAGGTTGGACGGGGTTTGGAGCAACCTGGGATAGCGGGAGGTGTCCCTGTCCATGGCAAAGGGGTGGAACAGGATGATCTTTAAGGCTCCTTCCAATCCAAACCATTCTGTGATTCTATGAAAAGCTGATGACATCATATCAGTGCTACCCAGTCTTTAAGAGTATTTTTTTTTTTAATGGTTAAACATTAAATAATGGAATTTTAAAACTCCAGCTTCAAAGTTCTGTTTAAAACACACTGTGAGCTCTGAGGAGTTCTTCATCAGTTTGTGCCATATTTGATCTCCATCCTGTACAAAAGGCAATGGACTAAAGCATTTTGGCCTACAATGAATTCTGCATACCACCACCCCTGCATGCAAATAACCAGCTCTGATTGACAGTTCTTTAAATTAACGGCATTTGCACAATAGTAGTGAAGATGATCCAGTTTCAAAAAAACATAAAAATTAACTGCCAGAAGGTTTAGGCCGCTGTAAAAGCCCCCAGGTGCCCCATAATGGCCAATATGGGTGTCTTTGTTCCTGCTGATGTTTGAGTTCACTCGCCTGTTATTTTACAGACCATTCTGCAGCACTATTTTGGCCAAGATCTCTCTCTTTAGGGCTTTCCTTCCATAGCATCTCTTATTTACCATTTAATAAAACCTCTGTAACATTTGACAACCAGAGGCCACAGGGAACTTTGCTGCTGCCACCAAAAACTTCCTCAGGAGCATCACCTTTGACACGAAAGTCGAGAAGAAAGAGCAGAGCGAGATCTTTCTCAGCACAGCCGCCCACCCCCAGCCGAGATAAGACAACAGCCCCATTACTGCTGACAGTGTAGGGCCTGCAGCACAGGGAGAGCAGGTGTTCAACATCACCTCAGCTCTGCTGGGAGAGCCCAGAGTGCAGGATTTGGCATTCAGCATCCCCCCTTTTATCTACACGGGAATTCCGCACAGAAAACGCCTCAACCCCAACGAGCCCCTACACGAGCACCTCTCCAGTGCCCAACAGGATGGATCCCCCTCTGTAACCCCGGTTCCACCTGTGGTTTGCAAGGAATGCTTCTGTTGGATAAGCACTGTTTGACATTCCTCTTTTCCCCCCCGGCACGTGCCGGTCCATCCCGCTGGCAGCATCGATCGCAGCCGCCGGAGACAATTCATGACTCCGAGCTGAGCCCCTGCTCGAGTCGTTTGCTAAAGCTGCTGGGGTCTGATCATGAATACGATAAGCAGCAAACTGGAGGAAACAGCAAACACCAGACAGTTCAGCCAGAAGTCAGGCTTTTCTTCCAGCCCTCTGGACAGACGGGGAAGAACAGCTTGTACTGATTTTTTTAACTTCTTTTTTATCTAGTTCATCACTTTTCCTAACTAATTCAGCCTTCAGAATTTTATAAGCAATTTAAGCTCTGCGAGGTCACTACTTCCTAAAGGGATTTTAATTTTTAAAATTTACAGATGGTTATTCAGATCAGACCTGTGAGTTCATAAACAGTTTCTGAACTGCGTGGTTTACGGATGTATTCTAATTGTAGCAAGATGAAAAAGGCCTGACTTCTTTTTTTTCCTAGCTTCAGGCAGAATATTTTTCCTTTCAGCTATACATTTCACCCTTTCTAAAAGCATCTGAAAGGTAAGAGAGCTAATATAAAAAAGATTTTCCTCCCACAACTAAAGTAGCAACTCTTTCTACCTGCTGCGAGATGTGTCATATTAGAGTTTACAGATATTTTGAAAATATAACATCACTCTCTCTCTTTTCCCTGACACCAGCAGGCACCTGGATTCATGGTTTAATTGCAAGTGCTTTCAGTTAATGCCAGTGTGTAGGTGTGAGTGGGGATCAAGAGCTTTAGCACCAGGAGAAGTTCACAGCCATCCTTATTCCAGTTATGTTCCCCATCTCGCCCATTTTTGTAGCATTTCAAAGAAATGCTGACCAGGAGACAAATGATCAAAGAATGCACTAAAACATGCTACTTGTATCTACATTTACTGCACTTTTTACTGTTCTTATTATTTTTATTGAACTGGTAATACTTTAATTAACTGGGAGCAATAACAAAATTCTCCTTGGGTTCAATTTGCCTTAGTGGTAATGCCATTCCTCAGTTACTGCTCAGTTACCAGGGATGACATCCAACCAGCTGGGGCACCCCAAAAAGATCCAGCCACAGTGATCTATGGGCTTTAATGATAAACAATATTTTACTACTACTTTTCTTGACCAGCTGCACCCAAATTCTTACATGTGACACCATTTGGTTTCCACTGAGTGGAAATGTGTGATCCTTTTGCCAGCAGGCCTTGCAGGGCTATCTCCTGTTTGGCACAGAGGCTGCTAACACAGAAATGGGAATTTTCATTGTGAAACATGCTCATTTATGAGAATAACCTCTCTCAACTCCACAAAGGATGTATCTTCTTGAAGAGTACTTCAAATAGGGCTTACCCCAAAATTATTTTCATTTACCCTAATTTCCTTTGATCTCATATTCAAAATGATCAATCCACTCTCATTCTCAGCACTTATTCCAATCTCTCCCTCAAAAGCACATCAAAAATTTCACATTTTTTCACCTTTTTGCTGACATTTCCAAACTTATGATCTCCACAGCTTGAACAAGAATTAGTGATGTAACCTATTTAATTTATCTTCTGGTACTTCTAAGAACTTGAATTTTTCCTAAAGAAATTCTCTGCTCCATAACTACAGTACTTTTTTTTTTTTTTTCCCTAATGGGGATTTAATATCCTTTATTTTTAACTGTATTTTATACATGTATTACTGCGTATGTTAAAAATACATGCAGAGCAGGATACTGTCAGCAGTTTTTGCAGTGAGTCACCAGCTTCACAGCTGCTGTTCTGAAATCATATATTTAATCTCCAGTTTTTCCAGCTGTGTCCAAACAGACCACTGCTCCTGTGCTGAAATCCCTTCACTTTAATGGGTACTATGCACGTATTCCCGTCAGGAGCAGACTGCAGAATTAAGTCTCAGTCTGGCTGCCTTTTGCACATGTCAGGCTCTCATGGAGCTGTAGAGGTGAAAATTGAGAAAAGGTGCAAAAATTACATTGTTGACACCCTGGGCACAGTTATAGCACCTGAAAGTATGTGCGGAGTACTGGAAAAATGTAACTAATTAATTAAATTTCAGGCCAATGATGTCTTCTAAAATAGAGCATAGAATCAGAGAATCATAAATCACAGAATGGTTTGGGTTGGAAGGGACTTTTCGAAGACCATCTAGTTCCAACCTCCTGCCATGGGCAGGGACACCCTTCCACTATCCCAGGTTTCTCAGATCTCCATCCATCCTGGCCCTGGACACCTCCAGGGATGGGGCAGTCATAGCTTCTCTGGGCAACCTGTGCCAGGGCCTCACCACCCTCACAGCAGGGAATTTTTGCCAATATCTAATCTTATCCTGCTCTCTGGCACTTTGAATCCATTCTCCCTTGTTCTGTCACTCCACCCTCTTGTCATTTCCTCCTCAACCAAGAGCAAGGGGCTGTCCTGATCTCATCTCCACCAAACTCCTTCCCTTGCTCTGCAGAACATGCTGCATGCACAGACTCTGTTTCCTTCCTGCAGAGGATGAAATACATCCCACAATAAAAGTCAATGAGGCTGTGCAGCACAAGGCCAGTCCCGGTGCTTTCCCCAGGGGGGTTGTGATTGACAGAGGCAATGGGAGACGCTGATGGCAAAGGCTTATACAGTCCACTAGGAATATTTACTCTGCGTTTTGTTTTTGCCACACAAGCCTTAAAACTTGTTGCTGAATGTCACTGTTTCACTCCATCAACACCCAACACAACGATCAAACTCTCTGCAGTAGGGATCTGGTGTTTCCCTCCATCCTTCCTCCGCTGAGCAGCATGGGTTAATAAACTGGGAAACGACTCATGGCATCCTGTCTATGAACAATAATCATCACTTTACCTTTCTAA
This sequence comes from Cnemophilus loriae, assembly GCA_013397755.1. Lineage (NCBI taxonomy): Eukaryota > Metazoa > Chordata > Aves > Passeriformes > Corvidae > Cnemophilus > Cnemophilus loriae. The sequence continues at coordinate 668,929 of VZTF01001738.1, forward strand.
ATTTTGAGTTTCAAAATCGGGCACAATTATTTGAATAAATCAATATTCACATGGAGGAGTGGTATTTCCAACCAGGCTTAAACATTCCTTATCTCTCAGTTTCCTTCTAAGTCATCAGACTTCTTAGAAGCCACGTAAAGGAGACTGTTTCAGTAGTTGCAACCTCAAAAATAATCACTCTCTCTTCATTTCTATGATAAAAAATTGATTAGTTAGACCCCAAATGAGCTAAATAGACCTGTTAAAATATCTGCTGCTCTTTAGGAAGTTCTATGATACCAAGATTAAAAGTAAAAATAATTTAGAAGATCAGTTATTGCTATTTTATTTACAGTTTCCCTTCTTATTTACAGTGAGTGCTTAGGGACATCTGGAATTAAAAATCAAGTATTCTTGAATGTCTATTGCAAACAAGAGTGATGTGATCAAGAGGGCTGGGTTTTATTCACCCAGCCTCGGTGTCACTCCTTCACGTGTTGATTCAAAATAATGTTATCACCAGCACGTGTCTCCCTTGTGCTGTCCCCGCCCTTTGTTTCCAGTTTGGGATTTGGTAGCTACGAGCACGTTGCTGCCAACAGCCTCAAGCTCCAATGGGATCTTGGTACGTGCTGGTGCCGATTCTGTGTCTGAGTGCCAGGAGAAACGTGTGGGGTTCACTGCCCATCGACAGCTGTTCACTTTGTGCTTTCTTGAACTAGAAGACTTCCTGTTCATATTCATCTGCAGGCAGATAAATGGGAATAAAATTGACTTTCCATGGAAAAAAACTTGATTTATCTCGGTGTGGCAAGCGTATACAGACCACTGTGTGAATGTGGGCCAATCCGGGCAAAAAATGCTGGAGGCTTCAAGAGAGACTTCCCAAGAGGATGTCCAGCTGCTTCAAAGCAGAGACAGAAAGGCCCGGCATACAGCTTGGAGGCATCGGGCTCTCCTGCTCCAAGGAGGCCAGACCTGGAACCGCCTGGGCCCAGAAGCAGCTGAACTGGCAGCAAATGAGAGAGGATGAGCCCAGCATCTCTCCCTCCACCCCCACGGACACAGAGCACATTCCTCCCCGGCACATACACAACATGTCCTAGAGAACATCCACCTCTTAACAAAAGGAGGAAAAAAGAAAAACAAACAAACACACAAAAAAACAAAACAAAACAAAACAAAAAACAAGATCAAAAAACCAGTTGCAAGTGTTCATACAGCACAGGCTGGAACTAAGCCTTTTGGAGCCACTAATTATTCAAATAAAGCAATGATGCTTTCCTTTCCACTAACATTATCTTCCCCATCAATACCCAAGGCTGGTATTTCTTAATGCTGGCCGTAAGACAAAGTTTAAAGGCTCTCTGAAGTCTCAGTCCCCAGCTCCTCCCCTGCTCTGGTGCACTGACTTGGCAGGTTCCTGCACCTCAGGAGCCCCCTGCGAACCGAGGCACTTCGTGGATGTCAAAAGCTCCCCGTGCCAGTACCGCTTCTGGGGAGAAGCTTTGAAGAGAAAAGGTAAGGAAACCCCAGGAGCTGTGCTAATTGATTTTCCATATAAACAAATAAGTCATTAAATAAGCAACTCAATGGCTTTACTTGCATAAAGTTAATAGCTAAATGCTCAAAAGGAATTACACTTAAGTCCTGGTTAACTCTTAAATCTATATATGCCGCTTATGCTGGAAACTCAGCATTTGCTAGTAAGGAACAACCATAGCAAATGAAAATATTTATTTCCTATATTCATGTGAAACAAAAGCAAATGGAGCTATTTGTCCTAACAAAACTACATGTTTCAGAATAAACAAAGCCAACTGCTTATATTTTAGGTTTGTTGGGGGAGTTATTTCAATAAAAGACACTCTGGTTTTAAGTACACTACACATGAAAAGAATTATTAATTAAATTAAATGTTGTCTACCAAAAAGGAGCTCAGTGGCAACCTGAGCCAGGGATCTATAATGTCCATGAGATCTCTGGAGCACAGAGATATTCTGCATTTACTCTCCCAGGTAAACCTCCAGCACTGGGGAGTCTTCACCAAAGCACTGGCTCGATCAACTCACTGCAAACACAGTCACACTAACACGCTTTTCAGCCCAACCCCTCCTTTCAGTCTTTTTCCTCCCCATAATTTTCTAGACTCTTAATATCCATAATTCTAACTTCTCATTTTCTAAGCATCCAAGACTCTCTTGGACAAACCACAAAATTCCAGGCTACTAACCCCCTTGCTGAGCACAGTGTTTTCCTACTAAACGCTGTTCTTCTCCAGTTCTTTGGCTTGCCTCCAGTTGCCAATCTACATTTGCAATGCCACCTATCTCTGTTTGCAGTGGCCCTCCCTATCCCCCACCCAGTCCCTTCCCGCAGCTCCAGCTCTCATCACTTTGAGCCTCAGCATCCATGATCAGCTTTCTCACATCACTTCCCCAGCAGTATTTTCTTTAACTCCAGTGTTTTGTCTCTGCCAAGATCTCAGTAATGACTCCCTGGAATGAGCAACAGTTTTGCTCTTTGTTGTAGGATAGGGTAGTCAATGTTGGACGTAATTTTGGGAGTCAGTCTTCTAACTCTTACCGACAAGACAGGAGACAAACCACAGAAGTACAGCAGCTCACAATTATAAATATATATATATATATATATCTATTTAATACATATGTAATTTTCAGGAATAGCTACAATCTCCTGATATCTGTTATAGTTTCAAGCTCAGTCTGTGCAGCCCCTGGGCAATATTGTGATGCCAGGGGTCAAGTACTGCTGACCTGAACTAAAACCTACCCCAGGCACAGCCTAAATGAGGGCCAGTCCACTCCTCAAACACTGGGAAAATCACGCCTCTTCCACTTAAGAAGCGATAAAGGAACAAACAGAAGCCAAAATACGTGAATATTAGTAATTCACATAAGTAATGCTTGGCTGAGATTCCATCACCACTGGACTTCCACCACTATTGTTCCTGCACCAACACAATTTGTAGGACCAACATATTTCAAAATTGCGAAAGGCATGCACAAAAGAACGATGAGAAAAAGCAAAATGTTTCTTCATTTTAATATTAATAACGTTTCTAATATCTGTTTTCATTCTAAGCATCTCGAGATAGTAACTTTTATACAAAACTCATTAATTTTATGAATTTTAAATTAATGCAATAGCTTCCAAATATCTATCTTTGCTAATTTCTACTGTATTACCAGTTCTTCATTACTTGAACATATTTTTTCATTGACTGCGACAGCAACAGGCTAGGATTATAAATTTTTTAAATACTGGAGTATTGGATTTTGAAGAATTAAAACCAAATGGAGAATCTTGGGAATGCTGATGAGATTGTTGCTTGGGCACTTCCTACAGATATTCTGTGCCAGCATTAGGCAGCAGGAGGATTCTTTTCAACCCAAGCAAGTCAGTAAAGGTGGAATAAGATACAAAATGTCTGTCTTCAAAATTCAATGTAAATTCCTGCAACTCCAAAAAAAAAGAGGGAAACATGGAAACTCCAACTCTCCATAGCTTTGGCTTGGTGCTCAAACGTAACTCTGAGTCTTACAGATGACCTAAAATAATGACAGTAGTCAAAGGCCATAAGGTAATAGATACAGAAGGTATTAAGAAATAAATTGCATCTAAGCACTAAAGGACTCCCCTCTGCACGGAATTTTTCTAGGACTGGCTTGGCAGCAGAGCACCAGCCGTTCCCAGTTAAGAACAGCCTAGGATCTCAACAGCCTGTGCTCAGCACTGCTCAGAGCAGACCCTCAAGGGCACCCGGATGTCGATCCCAGAAGAGATCTGGTTATTACAGGATTTCTCACAGGTTCACTGGCCTGCAGCAATTTTCACTGGATTTAAATGAAAAGCATTCATTTAAGAACACTTATTTAGGCAGAATGTGAATTTTTGGTACCTATAGAGGTTCACCCACCATTGCTCTGAGCATTTTCAAGGATGATGCTCTTAAGCAATCACTCTTAATTTGACAGGTAGGGTCTTCCTTGTATTTTCTTGTAAACACTGTGCTTTACAGGTCGTCATATTCCTGGCAAAAAAGTGTGGCACAAACCTTGAATAGACCTTTCCCTTTTTTAGTCTTTACTGCAAAAATGGGGGAAATATATATTTTCTATGTGAAAACTTGTATTACAGCACCAATACTAAAGCAAAAATGGTGATAATACATCAAGTTTAGTATGTCAACAATAAAATCCAAGTTCTGTTCTCCTTTGAAATTCTGCAGTGCCTAATTGACTGGAATGGCAGAATAGGATCCCTGAACAGAAGCATAAAAAATAGAGGTTTAAATTACAGTTTAATTTATTACAAATTCTGTTTTATTTAACAGTCTATAAACTCAGGCAAAAATTCTACAACTTTGGTTCTGTACATTTTTTTAAATTAGTTTCCAGAAAGATTGTGTTACATAGAAATTCCAATGAATTATTTTTTGTTTGAGCTCCTCCTTTTTTACCTACCTCAGATTTTCTGATCATTAGGTATTTCTCATGCATGTCAGACCTTTCATTTTTAATGCTCAGAATGATCAAGGAGCCTGATGTTTTGTCATTTATTTTAAAATTAAGATGACCCTGAAAACTAGCTCAGTCAGTCATTTCTGTACAGCAGTCCCTTATCATTAAAGCAGCAACATTTTCCCAACCTCCACAATTAACCTTCTTGTACAAGCGAAAGCAATAGCAATCTATCCTTTGAAAGCCCTTCTGGGTCTATTTAGCACACTTCTCTCACAACTGAACAGAAATAAGCCAGCAAGGATGAAAAAAAATAAAATAAAATTAAAAACAAACCCTGAACCACCCTGCTTAGAATAAAATTAGATACTTTGTACTATATCAGTCATAAAAATATCACAAATCAGAATTAAAACCTCATTTAACTTCTTTTTTTTCCCCCCAGGTCATAAATGTCCTGCTTTATTTTTCATCTCTACGCACTCATCAGTTCCTGGTAAAATGTGTATTACCCAATTGCTTTCAGCATAAAATGATTTCCCCTTTTATGCAATTGTTTGCTTCTACTCCCTATTCAAAAATCAATTTTTATTGATCCAGTCAGTGGCACATTGTTTCCCACAAAAAAGGAGAACTATGTCATGCTAATTCATACAGAGAGTTCCATGGCTGTATCTGCCCTTCTTCTTCAGAAAGGCTATCTTGGGTTTTTCTGTTTGAAACAGGGAGAGGAGATGACAATAAACACAGGCTGACTCCATAAAACTGGATGCAACACTAAAGGAAAAATTACAGCAGGAGCACTTGGGCTTAGGTCAACAGGCATTAAAGCAGAGGGCTGATTTACCCCAAGAGCTCTCGTGGAGGCGCAGGACAGTAATGCTGGCAGAGTTTGATGCATCACTTCAGAGCTGTTGGTGCCTGGAACTGCAGAGGTGCTCCGATGGAAAAGCGGAGATTGACGCCGGGCAGCCCAGAGCACGTCCGTGAGACACTCCAGCCTCGTTCCACAGACTGCAATCTTGCTCGAATCACCAGGGTAATTTTCAGTTTTCCTCTTGGAAAACAAGCCACAAATACCAGAAATTATACCAACTACCAATATTTTCAAGTTAGTATTTGAAGACCTATCTGTTTCTTACAGTTTGGCTGCGAGCCTCCGTTTCTGTTGCTGGAGGGAATGGAAATACCCAATGTATAAATTTGCCACAGTGGCAGAGATGAAACCTGTGTTTGCAGGAAGAAAAGGAATCAGGGTCTTGGCAGAAGGGTTTTTATTTGTTTGTTGTTTGCTGTTTTCATTTTCCTGGCAGCCACATGAATCAGTTGAAGAGTTTTGAGCACCCGAATAAATCTCAGCAGAGATACAGTGAGCAAAAGCAGGTGAAGTGAACAAAGCTGAAATTTAATCACATTTCTATTATAATCAAATATGCATTCACAGTTGTGTACAACATATTATAAAAACACACAATGAGCTAAACTGTGATTTCAGCAGTGCAAATAGCAGAGAAAATGCACTGATCTCAGGAGAGTACTTCTGGCTTCTCACTGGTATAACCGAGAAGAATTCTGAACAACAAATGCTAATTATATACAATATAATCTGGCAATCTGTACAGCCATCACTGAAACTCAGCTCTGATCACCCTGCCAGGAGATTCATCGGTCTGAAACTCTGCTGCAGGAAGAAATAAAACCCTCTAATTTTTGTCAGGCAGCAAGTCAAACTTTGAGTCACATTAAAATCAAAAACATCAATAAACGTGTAACAAAATATCTACATTCTAGTTTGCCTTCCTAACTCAGTTTGTGGATAAAGTATGATTTTGTAACATAACGACTCACCAAAACCACAAAGGAAAATATTCTGCGAATTTATTTTTCCATCCTGAATTTTACATAATTTGCTGTTCGATTAGTAGAAGCATGCAATTAAAAACAAAGCCCATGTAATTAAATTAGGAGCTGATTTATTTCTAAATTGTATTCCTCATTTTTAAAAAGTTAGCAACAAAACTCAGCTGACATAGAGATATAATAGCCATAAGAAAAAACACCCATAAGAACACTCCTTAAAAAAAAATAAGTGGGCCAGTGAAAGCAGACAATACACCCAGCTTTTGGGATTTTTCCTTTTCCTTTATCTGAGCTGTAATATACATTTATTCCCAGTTTATCAAGTGCTTAACAGGCAAAAATAGCCCAAAAGATTAAGACTGAACCAGCCATCTTTATCTCCTCAGTCCCCAACTGGCTTTTAACACACTTAGTAAAAGCGAGTGCCTTGTCTTATTTTCATCAACTCTAACGGCAGTCACTGTGGTTTCACTCATACACGTACTGCTTTGCAACCTAATTCCTCTTACCTTTAGTAAGGAGAAAGGATGCCCTGGCCTGTGGAGACTCCTGCTCAATCCCATGGAAAGCCTCTCCCTGCCCCATGGGTGCCCGATTGGCACCTGGCTAAGAGCCCAGCAAACTTGGAAAACTGCTTTTTAAGCATGCTGGACTGGGGTTTTCAGGTTTAATTGAAATCTGAAAATCAATTCTAATATTCACATTCCCTGATGCTATCCAAGACAAGTGTGGAAAACCATCCTGCAAACATTTTGATTCAACACTGACCTGCTAACTCTGATGAGCAGAGCCTCAGTATCACCCCTAAGGATGCCATGCAAAAGTACCTCCTTCCCTGAATGCATTTTAACATCTACCCAATGAACTCTTGCTCCAAATCATCTGGTTTGAGCCCAACGTTACAAGTAAACCATAGTACATGTGATCATTTGTTGCTCCTGACACCTTCCCTTTTTTCCTCACTTGAAAAATTGATCATCTTAATACCAAAGAAAGTTTGTATTAACATAAATCTATTCTACTTAAGCACTGGCTTGGACAACGAATTATTAAATCTTGACAAAAAGAATATTTATGAGACACAGAAGAGCCTTTTGACATAGAGAAATCAATATTTCTTTTCCTCAGAATTCTCGGAATCATCAAAAAGATAATATTTATAGAGAAAAAAAATCCTAAGGCAATGACAAGCGTGGTATTGTGTATTTATTAAGTCAGTGCAATAAAATAAACAAGAGAAGAAATTAACTCTAATGAAAGAGCCAATAACATGTCACAAGGACGTGTTATTTTATATGCTAGGGAAAAAGGGCAGAGTTCACACAGTTCCAGAGGAGATGCTGGTACAGGCACACAGAGTCACACCCACACACACGGCTTCAAAAACCACATTGTCACGGGGCACACAAAGCTGCTCTTATGGGATTTGTACCATCACGTTTTGGCACTAGCCATCAGCACAAATCCATACCATTAACATATGTACAAAATGGGCTAAAATATCTCTCACTAATAGCAAAACCTGCCATAAAACCCATCACCTCACAAACAGACTCTGAGGTCTCGTCTTGCACCACATCTGGGACAGCCACATGCTGGTTCTGTGGCCATCCACAGCTTGGGAAGATGGATGTCTCCAGAGATTACCTGATTTTCTAGGATTTCTTACACACAAAACTGCACCCCAAGATTTGAGCACTTGCCCTTCCTTCATCTCCAAATCAACTCTTGCAATTTTTGAACAACCCAGCCAAGCTCATCTTCCCATATTCCAGTTACCACAAGCTCTGAAACAGGAACAGTATTACTTCCCTCATACTTATTTTTAAAGGTTAATTAATGTTCATATAACATCCTTCAACGACTAAATTCCATTATTATAGATTTGCTCATAGATCAGTGCACAAGACAGCAGATTGGCATTCTTGGCTTCAAACCTATGCACTACAGGAGTCACAGAGTATTGATGGTCATGGCTGAGGTGCTGTAGAAGACAATGTTGAGAACTGCATATATTACCTTTCTAAAGTAAAGCTGACCCTTGCCAGCTCTATTGATCCTCCATTAAATTCACCCCTTAAAAATCAGAGGTGGAAAAACCACCTAGTTTCCTCACTTGTAATTCATTTTGCTCTTATTTCCTTTTGCCTGATATATAGTTTAATGATTTTAAAAGGTACCAGGTACCCAGATTATGGCTATTTTTCAAACTTACTGATTTATAGTCAGGTGAAAATTTACGTACGACTTCTCTTTGGGAGATTTGGGCTTCTGCAAAATGCAGGACCACTCCCAAAATGGAAAGGGCAGTGGAGCAGCCCACTGCAAGCACTCGTCTACCAGGAAAGGAAACAGCCCTTTTGGGAAATGACAAGATAAATCTTAGATCAGACAGCCTGTGACATTTGTAGTGTCTGAACTTGAAGGGAAAGAAAATTAATTTCTCCTGCTTTCACACACCAGAGTGACCGACGACACCTTGACTTTATTCCTAGATTTACCATTTGCCTTATTTCTAACCTGGAACAAATAAGGAAAAAAAAAACAAAAATAAAAAACAGAAAACTGGCACATGTTTCTAGCACTTACAAAAGGATAAATCAATTCACCCTCAAAGGGATATTAAAATTAGTTGCAATGCTTAACTATTATTTGAAGAAAAACTCTTGGAAATCTTCCAGTGACAGGCATTAAGTACCAGAGAGCATTATTATTTTTACACTATTTGAGTGCATTCATCTGCCATTGCCTCTCCTTTTAGCCAAGAAAAGCTCAGAGGAGCTCAGCTGACCTAAGTGTTCTGAATTTTCCTCTTATGCTCTGTGGTTCTGTTCAGGTCCATTATGTAATTTAAATGCTAGTTTTCATTGTTCAAACAAAACTGTACTTCTGAGATGCTTCTGATAGGAGATTATTTTCATTTCATTTTGTGGTAGTTTGAATTCTGGTCAATCTTTTGTGTCTTTTCTGTTCAGTGCCAGCTGCTTTGTACCTCAGCTGGCAGTGAGTTTTACATTCCAGGGTTATGGGAAGGGACTGTAGGAAAAAACTCATCGTCCTTTTGTACTGCAAAAGGAACAGTATTGCAACTGAGACAAAAAGAAGACACTTTAAAGACAAATATCAGTTGATAGTGTAGCAGAGGATCGAATTTTTTTTAGACATGGACAAACCAAGCCCCTGGGAACGTGCCGTACTTTGCATAAGAGGGCAGTAAATAATTTGGCACTGATTTATTCTAGGCCAACTTAATGCCACACTATTAATATAAAAAATATTGCCACTGCTTTCACCAAGATTGATGGAGTAACAGAAGTATACATGGTCTAAAAGCCGGTCTAAAAAGAAGAATTAATTTATAAAATTAAGAATAAAATATAAGGAAACACTCCAAATAGATTCCTTTTAACTCAATGTGGAGCTGGATGAAGAACAGCACCATGACATTGCACCTGTAAGGGATGTCAGAGGAAAGAAGGGTTATTGGGTTTTTTTAGCTCTCTCTTTGAAAAAATGGATTTTTTTTCTATCACACAGGCAAATGTTTACAGAGATCCTATTGCTTGTAATTTCAAATATGCTCAAAGCAGAGTGTCACTAACTTCAAAAGCATTATTCTGGCCATGACATTAAAAAACACATTAGGTACCTACCCAGGCACCTCCCCAGGGCAGCAGGTTACCTGAGCAGAGCCCTTCCCACTCAGTTAATGAACCTTCCTAAAGGGTGCAGCTGCTCTGTGCCCCTCTGGGCCTTTCAAAACCTTCACCCGAGATCACTCGCTGTTGCTATGTTCTGAACTGTTTTCAAACTCCAGCCATCGTTCTTTGAATCAAAAACCCATATACACAGAAGAGGTCTGTGGAGAGAACAGTCTGTGAAATCTTGACCTTCTGATTTCCTCTTCAAAGAAAGACTTAGATGATGGCAACAACTCCAGAATAAGCATTTGATTGATAATATCATGAAAGCCAAGTTTATGTTCTTCAAACACTTTGATGGAGCCACAAAACAATCCCCTTTGCCTCCTTTGACAGAATTTCATACAATACCTCAAAGAAATTCTGGTTTATCACAATTGTATGCAAAGAGGAGAAAAAGCCCCATAAACACAATTGGGTGTGTGATTTTGAGTCTATGATTAAACACTATGATGTATCATCTTGAGCTTGTAAAATGCTGCCTTTCATACATCACTGCTCTTACTCTTTAGATGTCAATATTTTCAAACATTATTCACACAAAACTTGACAGTGAAACAAACAGTTCAGAGGAAGAAGCAAAAGGCCCCCTGTGGCCCTGGCAAATCCAAAGATGTTTCATATCTTCTGAACCAGCCCTGACCCCTTTCCCTGCCCACTGTCCCATGGGTGAGAGGAGAATCAGCTTCCTTGGAAAGACCATTTTGATCAGTTTACCAAACTCTTAATGCAAGGGGGCTTAAAAAAATACTGTTTAGAAATCTCCTCTTCCCATCTAATTTATTTTGCCTTAAGCCACTGTTGGTTTGGTAATGGGGTTTAACCACACTGGGCTCTAAACTCCATACATGGGAGAACAGCATTGGGATGTTGAGATGTTTTTATTGTCAAGCATGCTGTAGATGAAGCAAATGCCTAAAGAATAAAACCCCACCATTCACCTGCATAGAATAAATCAGAGCCATCTTATTTAGGCTAAAAGCAAGATGCAGGGATGAAAGGAAAAAGCTGTGCAACTTTTTTTTTTCTGAGTTTGCTTCACTTTGCATTGGAAATTGTGCCTCTCCAGCACAGACTGTGGCTGGCAAGGTGGAGATCTGCATATTGCAGATACAGAAGCCTCCCAGATGTTCATATGGTGCAGCCACTCTCGGCATCACCCAGCACCCCTTCCTGGATTCATCCAACTCTGAACAATATCTGAGATTACACAGTGCAGGCACTTGAAAGTAGGCAGCCTTCTTGAAAGGCTGGCTAAAAATGGTGAGAAAAAATGTTTTTCTGTTCTCTCACGAAATGCATCCTTTCCATGGTGATTAACATAACCAGTCCTCTGCTCATGGGGAGCAGAGCTGGTCTGAGGGCACTAGCCTGTGATCATTTCTATTTCAAGAATCTGAAGAGGAGTGCATACATGAAAAACTTTAGTGAAGCTGTGAACTCTGAAGCTATCAGGGAAAGAAGCACTCCGTTTCCATCAGCACAACCCTGCAGCTTCCTTGAGCTACCCCTAATTTACACCCAGGGAATTGGAGGAAGAAGCAGAATTCACTCTGTGGAAGTTTAAGAATATATGAGATTTATTCTACCCCAGCACTAACACTCCATCCCACAAAACAGTACAGGGCACACTCTGCACCCTCTGCTCCTGCTTTCCAGACTAAGTCAGAGTCTGTATCTTTATTCAGGGCCTGGGCAGAACAGTTAAAGCAGAACTTTAATTTAGATTAATCCCACACAACACAACGGCCCTAAGGCAAATCTCTTATGCTGGTCACAAAGCACTGACAGATTTTGTACCCAAATGTGACCCTCGCTGTTAAATATGATCATCACATTTCTATATGCAACTTTGTCATTCAGATGTTAATAGGCAGATGTACACATGGTGTGTCTGTTTTGATGGAAAAACAACAAACATTCCTATAATGGGAAAAAAAAATCCTATATTCATACAAAGTGGCCTGCAGAAAAGATGTAATTCTTCCTAGCACAGAGCCACTCTTCTTCAGGAATGCTTTTAAAGGACTAGCATAATGATAATGACATAAGAAATAAAAATATTTCTCATTCACTCCACAACAAGCCTGCAGATGTGGCAGCTTCTGATCTCCTTTCTAGTTACGACACATCACACAAATCTTCTTTCTTTAGTTGTTTTATTACAATTCTGAGTACAGTTGCCACACCACAGGATCCCATTTTCTCCCAATCCCCTCCAAATGCTGATGGCAAGGCTGTATTTTATAAACACTTCCCAATTATTTCCCTTGGGCTGGATGAGACACACACCAGTGAGCACTTAAAAGTTCAGCATTTTCTCCAAGATCTGCAGCAAGTGCCTACATGAAAGCTCTCTCTGCAGGGCACCGGGTATTTGAAACATAGATTTCCTCGGCTCCCTGCAGGATCTCACAAATGCATCTGGCCAAGGAGCTCGGCTCTCCACAAACTGACGAGGTTTACACGTGCCTGCGAGGTGCTCCAAGTGCCCCAGCTCTGGTGGCAGGTCCCATAAGGAAGAAACCCTCAGCCACCTAATTACAATGCCGAAGCATTTGTGTGCCTAAAGGTTCTGTATCCCTCGAATATTTTAATAACATCATCATCTGGTGCAATGAATAGTAACATCATGTTATGCTTAAGTAGTCATTTCAATCTGCGTGACCCCGTGTGTTCGCTCCATACACACCAGACAAGGAATGCACACCCCACACAGGTATTTCAGCTGTGCCACACCAGCTGAGCCTGGCATGCCTAAAATGAAATCTAGATCTGGAAAAACACGGCATATCAGAGGAAAAAAAATGCTGACACGAGTTTCAATTTGCACCACTAATTTACATTCTGGTTTTGCACTGCAAGGTGATTTGAGAAGCCAAAATCAAGTATTTTTGTAAGTCATACTGTGAAAGTTAAACTGGTGAAATCCATTTCTTTATTTCACAACTCAAGTACTCCAAGAGCAGCCATAGACACACCTCAGAGCTCAGTGTCCTTGATGCTCCATTCAAACATCTCTGATTAACTGAAGTAAGTGCTGAAACCCATATATCAATACAAGAAAATGTCTGGGAATGTAAGAAAATGTTTACAAACACTCAGTCCTGTACTCCCACTGTTCTGAAAGGCAACATACATCTTGCAAAAATAAGTGATCTGCAACAAAATAAACCTTTTTTTTTTTTTTTTAAAGAAAAAAAAATAAGATGTATCTTTGAAAAATACCAGTAGATTGTAATGTGTATCGTTATCTCCAAAAAAATCGTATGCCAGATGAAAAAAGGTGTCTAAATGTGGAGGTCTCTTTTAGAGCACCTGAGCTTGCTACAGCAAAGAGATCAATGGTATCACTAAATCCCATTTTGGGACTCATTTTTTGGGCTTGCAAATTATCCTGGAGCATTCAGTAGCCAGAGTTCAGAGCTCGCCTTTGATTCTCGCGGAAATGAGCAGCAATTGTACATTCAGAACAAGTACAGCATATGCACAAATTTATCTTCATTATCAGTCTCTTTTCAATGACTCCAGCAGTTGAAACACGCCAGATTTTGGGCTTATTTATGATACTCATGAGAGTGCAGATATGCAACTAAATATTCACATCCGCATCACTGAGACATCGCTAACTGCATTTCTTCAATTGTAAAATGGGAATAATAATGCTTAGCAGTCCACATTGCTCATTTAATGAAATAATTAACCAGAGACAATTTATGTTCCAATTTAGATACTCCTTATAACTACAGCAGAAATAAGAGACATAAGTCATGGCATGGTGGCTCTGAGGCATTTAAGTGCCACTGGCACCTGCTGAGGTACAGTGCCACAACAGAGGGGCCACTGCTCAGGTTGTGACTTTGAATCTGAGAAGAAAAAGGAAAAAAAAAAAAGCAAAGCCACTTGAGTAAGCACAGAAGCTTTTTCATCTACAGGAACATTACAATGTGTTAAATCAGCAGAGGCTAAAATTATTGACTGGTCGACCTTTATGCAGATTAGAAAGTTTCATGCAGACTCAACTCATTAGGCTACAAAGCTCAGCCTGAACAAGTTATTGGACACTGGAATGTTTCACATTAATCAAAAAGTTATCTGTAATCAATTATATTTCCAAAAGTCTACACACCTCTACAGAGCTGTGGCTGCCCCATCCCTGAAAGTGTCCAAGGCCAGGCTGGAAGGGGCTTGGAGCAGCCTGGGATAGTGGAAGGGGTCCCCACCCACAGCAGGGGATTGGAACAAAACCATTTTTAAGGTCCCTTCCACCCCAAACCATTCCATGGTTCTATGAAATGTAGCTTTTGCCTTCAGAGATTTTGTTTTGTTGGTTTTAATGTTCATTTTGGCAATGAGAGGAGAGTCAGCAGCAGGAGAAGCTGCAGAGTCCTCAAAGGTACCCCACAAGGAGCACTGAGGAACATTAACCCTCATGGAAACCTATGGAAACACAGCATTTACTGGATAAAGGTCACTGCTTAATGTCACCTCAGTTTTGGCTTCCAAAATCACCGGGACACCCATTAAAGGACATGTCCCTGCACATTTTCTTTGTCCTAACCATCAGCAAAGCTCTTTGCCAAGCGCTAACCTGGAACTCATCACCTAAAAATTTCTGCTTCTGATTCTCTGTGAGCCATTTACAGCTATGAACTTTAACACAGGAGTTTAGGGATATTTCCAGAGCCATTAGCATAACACCTTTGTTAGGATCCTCAAATACTAGAGTTCTCAAATGGCCTTTTTCAATTGTAAGGTCAGAACAAACATGCAATCAAATTGCTAAATCTGTCATGCACAGGAGCCACACATCTGTGTTCCTATGGAAACCACTTTGGTTATGCTTGGGATTGACATTTGTTCATTTTTCTATTGTTTTACCAGATCTCAAAACTCACCAATTCATCCAGAATTTTCAGCTTCGAAGGCTGATCTCAGTACTGGGAATAATTTCCTTGAAGCAGACAATAAAAAAATGGCTTTTCATTCATGAATATGGAATGCACAGTGGTTTGGTTGGTATTAGTGTTTGTCGGAATCTGAGAAGAAACTGAATACCTAAAGTTGGCAATTTATAAAATCTTGCCTGAGTCAGTCTTGTCCTCACACTTCTCGTCTGCACCTTCAAAAAGGACGTTGTGCTACTTCAGCAATTAATTTACACAGCCTTTACTTCTCTTATTTTTACTGCAAGCTAACTGCTTAGCCAGGATTTTTTCCCCTGATGTACCCGTCTCGTCCAGGAATTTCTCTTTTTATGTCCTCCCACATTAAGCCTCAAGTTATTAATTACTACCTCTGGTTCAACGAGAAAGTTGGAGACACCCTTTAATTTTTGTTGTCCAAGTGCAACAGGATAAACATTTCTATACAGCCTTTAATACAGACCCAAGTACACCATGTCCTCTGCTTCACATTCAGAGTATTGACGAGTGAAATTCAAGGCTCCCTGTGCCTGAGGGCCAGCACCACTTCTGACAAGCCCAGGTTGAAGCAACATTTCATTTCTGAAGCTGAACTTTTCCTGACAGGTGGTTTTTTTTTTTTTTTTTTCCATTTCCAGCTGGTTTTTGTTGGCAAGGCTCAGCGGCTTCTGTAAAATTTCCTGCAAGGATCAATGTCACTGTGCAAAGCAAAACCTGTCGTTCTGTACCTTATCAAGCCACCCATCATATCCACCTTAACCAGCCTTGCAGCCTTGCAACCCAAAAGTTGGGTTGCAGTGAAAACCCACCTCTGAGGCTGACATTACGATGCCATCACTGTACTAGCAGCTACCCTGAGTGTCTTGTAGCAATAACTGCACTGGTTAGGAACACTTTTACAGGCCAAACAGCTCTTCTAAAGAAAAGCCTTTTGTATTCTGAAAATTCCCTTTGCAAATTTACATTGTGGCTCCTTCTTGAACTTTTGATATTTTGTGCTATGCAACAATAATGGCTTGCTCAGACACCATAGCTTTCACAAATCTTTTTCAAATAGACCATGATTTAGGCTAACTGTATATATGTGTATATCTGGCCTCAACTATGGGACTGTCTCTTCGAGGAGCATATTATTTTGGTGCAATTTTAGGCAAGTTTTAAAGGCTTCTTTCACAGCTCCCACATTTCTTAGTGGCTGACTATTGTACCTTTTATTTTTTAAGTACATAACAGGGAAGGTGATTTAAAATCTTCCAAGACTACAACACTACTTGGACCCTCCTGTTTTCCCCCTGTCAGTTGGGACAGACCTTCAAAGGTCCTGGTCCAAATCCCTTGCTCAAAGCAGAATTAAATTCAGAGTTAAATCTGTTTGCCCTGGAGCAGGACAAGTTTACTGCTGGACATTGCTAAGGATGGAAATATTACAGCTCCTCTGGGCATCACTACTACCACTGAAGATTCTCTCATGGTGAAATCTTATTTTTCTACTTGGAATTTCCCTTGCTGCAAGTCATGACCACTTCCTAATGTCACCAAAACCAGAGAAAGTCTTCTCCCAAACACCAGTAGAAACACTATTCCTCTCTATCCAGCCATTCACTGCCCAGGGGGAGCATTCAAACCATTGAACTTCATTTTGCATTTAAACATGCACATTATATATTGGGGGATTGCCTTTTGTTGGTGTTGTGGGGGTTTTGCTGGTTTGTTTTTATGAGACCAGGCATAGGTTACCAACCACCACGGTGGTAATGCTTTGAGACAAACCATCTCCATTCTGCTGCTATCTTTTAGGCAGACTGGGAAAGCCTGTAGTTCAATTATCTATTTTTTTTTTCAGTGAGCTTTTTTGGTAATTATTACACCGATGATTCAGAACTTTTAAGATAATTTCAGGAGTGTTGACAAGCAGTGGTAGAGTGACTGTTATTACTGCCAACATAAAGTAAGAGCAGATTCTGCAAGATTTCTAGGCCACAGTGCCAGCAGTTGTTTCCCCAAAACATTGGAATTTTGTCATCCAGCACTAAAACATCATCTGACACTGCAGGTACCTTTTGAGACAGCACAACAGACAGACAGCCTAAGTCTACTGGCTTGGCAAGAATAAGAACCTGGACCAACATTTTTTAAAAATGAACCTACCCATCCTACCCCACAAACCCAAATAATGCACAGCTCTTCTCTGAGTTTGCAAGAAGTGCAGAGAATTTTGCAATATTGATGATTAATCAAATCACTTATTCTGGTACCTATGCATGAATTGATATGCTAAGCCTTAGAGTAGATTTCCAAAAACTCATGTTCCAGATCAAGTGATCCAGGTTAATTGCAGGAAAAGTCAGCTGGCTTGGGGTGTAAAGACAGAGCACTGTGGTGTTTAGGGAAAAGAGAAGATAGAAGAAAAAGGTTGAAGTGTAAAACTTCATGAGCTGTACTGCAGAACAGCAGAGGGGTAACTTTGTAAATAGCATAAAAGATAACAATGGCTCTGAAATCCATTTGACAGGAAAACAGAAGCACAAACATTAAAAATATGTGTTGGTATGCTCAAAGCAAAATAACAACTTTCCAGAGTAACATACATATGGATATGTGTTTCCTTAGGATTTAAAATTAACTACTTGATAGATTGAGGGGAATAACAATCTGTTGTAAAGAGATCTTTTAAACAAGGCACATACGCACTGTAATAATTTAATTGTACTTCTCTGTATTTTAGAAATGCATCTGACCTTCTGCACACTAAGAATTTATTGATTTTCAGTAATTCTTAATGCTCAGCAGGATCCTTGATTCTCGGAGCAAGCCAAAAGCAAGTGTTTGTAAATCTGTCTCTTAAATTGTAACTGCCTTAACAAAAGGTGTCTCAGCTCTTTTTTAGCGAATTTATCTTTTGAAAATTTAGCGAAGTTACGTGTGCATCTGTCACTGTCGCGCTCTGTCCTTGTGATTACAGTTTTATGAAAATAGCAGCCAGGCAGCCACCCAGTTTCCTCCGTAAGTATGGAGGCAGGGATGGAGTTGTACGTAACAGAGCGGGTGGAATGTGTGGAGCTGGCAGTCGGCAGTGGAATGGTGGGGAGAGCGTGTCTGGGTAAGGATTAACTTCGTGGTACGGATACTGAGGGAACTGGCCAGGAACGGTGCCCTCCTTGATTTGCTGCCTGTCAGCAGAGAGGGCCTGGTGAGTGAAGTGGTGAGTTGTAGCCGTAGTGGCCGCAGCAATCACGAAACGATTGAGTTTAAAACCTGCTGACAGGAGGGAAAGCACCAACAAAACTTGGACATGAGGAGAGCAGATTTCAGGCTGCTCAGGGAATGAGTAAAGGCCCCTAGGAAAACACTTCTGCTGGGATCCATCAGTGCTGGTTGCTTTCTAGCAACACCTCCCAG
>VZTF01001738.1:687421-715455 GCA_013397755.1 Cnemophilus loriae
AAAAAAAAAAAGGAAGCATATAACCAGTGGAAGCAAGTTTAGGTGACATGGGAAGAACATAGAGATGCTGCTCACCACTGCAGGGAGAAAATCTGTGTGGCCAGAGCTCAATTATAGTTGAAGTGGGGAGCAATGATATTATTTAAATGCATTGATAGCAAAAGGCAGTGAAGAAATAACATTGGCTGTGGGAATGATAAACTCCCAGTCGACCCTGAACTTGTGTGGGATCTACTGCCTCAGCTGGATCCCTGTGGGTCTATGGAGCCTGATGGGATTCAGCCGAGAACACTTAAAGAGCTGGCTGACCACCACAAGGCCTCTCCCAGTGATTTCTGAACAGTCTTGGGAATGTGGAGAGGTCCCAGTTGAGCTGGCAAACATTGTCCCAGTTTTCAAGACGGATAACCCTGGGAACTACAGGCCCATTGGTCTCACTTGAGGGCCTGGTAAAGGGGCCCTGCGGAGAGGCCTGGAGAAATCAGAGCGCTGGCAAACAGCAGCTCTGCAGAAATCAGCATAGACACCTCGAGTTCCTGGGGGTAGTTTTGGGCACCACACACATAATAAAGACATTAAGCCATTAGAGAGTGTCCAAGGGAGGGTTACAAGGATGGTCATGGCTCCAAGGCTGCCAGGGCTCAAGAAGCATTTGGAAAACGCTCTCAGGCACATGCTGTGATTCTTGGAGCTGTCCTGTGACAGGCCAAGAGTTGGACTTTGACGATCCTTAGGGTCCCTTCCAACCCAGGATATTTTATGATACTATTCTATGATTCAAATTATTTTATCTATATCATTTTAGGATCAAGAAGTGGCTTAAACACACAGGTTATTAATAATGAAGCAGTGATGGAGTAATAAATTAAATAAAATTAGCCCCATGCATGAGTTTCTTGAATTATACTGAAATACTCCTCTGTCTTGGAGCTGGGCATCCCATTACCATGTGCAGGGCAGAGGAAAAATGACATCTCAAAAGGTTCTCCTTTTAGTCCTTGACAGAAATGATGGGGCTACAGGAGATGAGTAACAGCAGGATCAGCTCTTGCCTTTAAATTCAAGTCACCAGGATGACTGAGAAGAGGTTTCCTTAAGATCAAGGTGTCAAAATACTCCCCTTGCTTTTCTTATTTTGCTTATACTGTTCCTTTGGTTGCTTTTGTCAATCTATTGTTTGCCTTCCCCTTGGTTTCATTCACCTCCCATCATGAATCCTCTTATATTTCAGTCTTCTAAAGAGAGTATTTTGCACCAGAGGGAACATCTCTTCAGAAAAATTTTGTTGGATATAAAGCCTGCCTATTTTGATTTTTGAATGACGCTCAGATCTTGCTTTACACATTCTCTTTGAACAGTTACATTGTTTTGTTCAATTTTTTCTTATTTTCATTTTAATCTCCAGGTATTTAAAGGTACCTAGAAGTCTTTTTTCTGTAATCATGCATTCAGAGTGGTGAGCAAATACTCCATGGTGAACACCACAGATCATTTTCCCAACCAAAATGAAAAGAAATGTCAGGACTGGGTTGAAAGCCAAAGGACAGGTACATGCTTTAACATATAATTTCCCAGTGGACCACAGTAGACGCTGCTGTCTCGCCAGTAAACACATCCTGGCAGACACTTTTCCTTCATTAGTAAAATAGCACCTTTTTCCACCAATTAAGAATATTGCTATGCACTTCTTTTTAAAACACTATTTATCTACTGGACAAAGCATGAACATTCTGACACTGAAAAAACATAATTCTCAAAAAATTGTAACAATACTACTGAAAATCTTTGGTTTTTTTCCTCTTTCTCGCCTTAGCAGCATAAATTATTCTTCAGCAAATAACATCAATTAGCTACAGAAGTAAGATGTGCTCCTATAAAAGGACATTATCTCCCCTCGGCTAATATGACCTTTTTAAAACCAAGGTAAAACTTTTAATTAAAATCTGAGTTGCTTCTAGGACTTCTTAAAACTAGGATTTTTTCATTAAATTGAGGTAATTATGAAGTACCAAACATGCCAGATTTAAAAGTACTTTATATATATCACATATTGATTCATATAGGCTACATAAATTTGTATAACAAGCAGATTGATGCAAACATATTTTATTTAAAAAGTGAGACATTAAATCTATGTCCATTTGCTTTGCTGCATATTGGTTTATGAATAAAATATGTTGTTGCATGGCTGTTTTATTTGCTTATATATAAAACAGGGGTTCATTTATGACAAATTGATTAATGCATATAATAAGTTGACTTGCAGTTGCAGAATATTAAATGTGGCCGGATTGCTTTTGGTTTTGTAAGTCATTAATTTTTTGATAGCCATACTAGTAGGATTTAAAACACATAAAAGTCTATTTGCCTTTCCTTAACTGCAAGTAACAACCATTAGAGTGGATAGGACTTCTGTATGTAGCTAGTCCTAAAAAATATTCTTACACTTTTATGAATTAAAGGGAAAATAAATAGAACTGGAATCTTGCATGAGATTTTGGGGTAGTTTGACATTCAAATGTAGAAAAAATATTCAATTTCATAAGACAAACATATGTAATGTAACATTTCCAGAACAGGTAAGTGTTGCACGTCTTATCCAGGCATTCCATCTTAATATTAGGCACAAATGCTGTGGTTGGCTTAATTATGCACATTTTAAGCAAACTTTGAATCTCATGTCATTCTCCTCGTGCTCAGGGCACAGACTGATCAGGGGGAATGGTATTTGGCAGGAGGAAGGGAACAAGAGGAAGGCTTCTCTGCCCTCCCCAGCGTGGCCAAACAGCAGAGAGCACAGCAGTTTACAGCCACCTCACAGGCATGGCTGATTACAGAAATATTGGCTTTATAAGCCATTTGCACCACAGCCTGCTTGCTCCATCTGTGGTAGAGCTGCTCACGTCCCGTGTGGAAAAGAACAACACAAAGAACACAAATAATGCATTTAATTTATAAACCCAGGACCAGAGTGCCAGGCATGGGGCTCTGCCCAGCCAGTGAGGCAATTTCAGTGCTGGCAATGGAGCCGAGGTCCATCAGAGCTCCATCTGCTGACACGGACAGCAAGCTCAGCCAGAGCTCATCCAGAATTATCACATCCATGATGTCCACAGATCTTTCAATTCTGTCAAAACTCTGAGCTAGTGACTAGTCACAAAGAAGGGAGCAAGACCAAGTTTTTCAATGGGAGATGACCAGAGCAGAATTAAAAGGAAGGGGGGGAAAATGGGGAAGAGGCACTCCCCAAAAACCAACTGCAGATTTCCTCTGTTGGAGCCTTTTCCATGGATTTCAACATGGGAAGAGAAAATATCAGTTAATGTATGTGGTTTATATATATTTTAGTAAGGCAAACACAACATTACACTGAAGATTTACAATTATATACATTAAAAATATGATGACCAGAGAGAGCACTGTTTTAAGTGTCAAAACATTTCACGTTAGAACAAATGGCAGGTTTGAAAATGCAGCTCCTGACCAATTAATGCCCATTTAATCTTTTCAAACATTACATTTACTTTTAAATAAAAATGTATTTGCTGAAACACAAGAGCTCTACTGACTCCAGTGCACTCCTAACCAGAACAAATGTATCTACCCCGAAGCCCAAGTATTTCAGCCAAGAAATCAATGCATTTTAACACAAGCCAATAAAATTACATCTGAGACAAACTATTCTTATTATAACCAATACATTTCCCCTGGAATGTATGTAACACTGCTGAAACCAACCTAGAGTCATTGAAACTGACTTAAAACTGGTTAAGAGGCTAAAGAGGGGGAAAAACACACAACAGAAAAATCTGTGCTCCAAACCTTACTATGTTTCAGAAGACTTGGAATATTTCTATTTTCTTTATCATGACTCTAACCTCATTCATCTCGAACCATTTAATTCACTGTCAACAACTCCATGTCCCTGCCCAAATGATAGTTTAGATTGTAGCAATCTCATTTTAAGCAGGCAACACACATCCTTAATAATACAGGCTGCAGGATGGTGCAGAGGGTGTCATACTACTACTTTTCTTTTTTTCTTCTAATTTCTCTTTTTATTTACCTGTGGATTTTAGAAATTTCATGAAAAACAATCCTTCAATTCCTATCTCTATTGCCTGGATTCCATGTTGTGGGATTTCCTGTGATGGGGCAAGAAAAACACTGAGTCCAGTGGAAACAGCACCTCGACAGCGGAGCAGGCAGAGGATGTTGGTACCTCCCTCTCACAGCCAGCAGTGCTGACTAAGACCAGCCTGAAGCCTGTCTACACTGCCTGGCCACTTGGTGCCTGATTTGTATTTTAAACTATGCTGGAGAACTCAAGGTGCCACTTTTGCATCATAGAAAACATGAGAAATATTTTATTTTTATTTTTAGAGGGTTTTTTTTTAAAATCCTGACCTTTATATTTTTTGTGTTTTCTCCTCATATTTGACCCAAGATATAAAAACCTGACTACTAACATTATCTATAAGATCAGATCTAACTCTATAGTGCCTGATTAGATCATCCTGGTTTGAACTAAAACTTCCTGAAACAATGTGTACTCCCTCTAGTGTCCACAAAAATCCACTCCGAAAGGTGACTAAAATGCATGAAACCAGTTTTAAAATAAATGCAGATGAAAATTAATACATCTTGATAATTAATAGTCGCTGAATTAAATCTCACCCATTCGCTTTTCAAACAGGGACTGAAAACTGATGAAGAGTTAAGGCTGAATACAGATCTGGTCTGGAAAAGACCCACACAGCTGGGAAGAGAGAAGTGTTCCGCTGTTTGGCCAAAAACAGTATCTGCTAAATTTCTCTTTGGTCACAAATCAGTGCATTTAACCTGATACACCAGTCAAGTAATTTGCCTCCGAAAAAACCACTAACACTATAAATTCGCAATTAGATTAAAATCAATTATTTAAATCAAAGTTTTCTGCTTGTTGGTTTAAATCAGAGTTAAATCACTTTGATTTATGTCAATTCACCTTACTGAACCTTTTAATCTTTCAGTCGATGACAAAGCTGCCATTGACTTGGAGTGGATGGTTCAGGAGGATTCCCTGAGGCTGCACAAACCAAACTCCTGCCTGGTCTGCCAGAATCACGTTCAAACAATTATCAGCCCCATCTGATAAATTAGTTTTATAGACTGACACAGACAGTGTCAGGAATTACACCACCTCGCGCTGTAACACTCGAGTAACGCGCAGGCAGAATCTCTGCCTGTGTCATCCCCTGCGTGTTTATCTTTTCACAAGCCCTGGTTCAAAGCTAACTTGTTTTTTTTCTTGGCACGGAAACCCAGATCCAGCTCCGTGTACATCACTCTGGTGGAACCAGTGCAAAACTCTGTTTACATCAGATCAGGCCCCATCTGCCCATTCATGGAATACTGGTGGGTCAGGGTCTAAAAGTTTCCTGCATTCGATGGAGGAAAATGCAGCACTTGTAATAAAAAGCTGGATAATGTTGTACTGCCATTACAGTGGAAGAGAAAGATCCTGCATCCATTATTCACAACTCTCTCTGAACTCACGGCTGGATTTTGCCAACATATTAATTTTCACTATTTTTTTTTTCTGAGGAAAAAGAAAAGATCTTTGGAAGAGAATCAAAGTAGAGAGCATACACAACAAGCACACATGCAAATCCAAATCAGAAAATGTTTGCAGCTAAAAAAAGGGCTGCAAATAAAAACAGAAAGGCAATTTAAACAATCAAATTAAATAATCCAATTAAAACAAACTAATTCATATATTCCCATGGGTGTCTTGATGAGCTCTAAACGGAGGCCCGAGCTAACTGAAATAGTATCATTAATTTAACAAAACAAAATTATTCTTGCCCCCCTCCTTCCCCAAAATGGCTGTTTTGCTAGAAATCCCATCTTTATATATTTGAACTATTCAATTTTTAATAGCCATTTCTGAGCATCCAAAGGGCTTTTGTGAGCGGTTACATCTTTCTGGGAACTGCATGTAGTTCTGATTAACACTGATAAAATAAAATCAGAATCTACCACCCATAATGAGGCAATTATATTGCAAGCTAAAAATAAAAATGAAAAATCCAATTAAATGACTTCATTCTCACTAATATTGACCAGTTGTTTTTCCCTGCACTTTTGTCTCAGAAAACATGCACAAGTGGTCATGTAATTTGCACCCAGAAACATGCTTATGCTGCTGTATATATATATTTTTGGAATCTAATTTCACACTTTATGGATAGACATTTAAGAAAAATGGAGCTCTATTTCAATAAATATTTTTTTTTTTCACATTTCCTTTACCTCTTCTGGGTAGCACCAGCAACAACAGCATTACCATATGGCCAAGGTGGTCAAGAAATCAGTAGCTTATTACCCATGATCATACCAAACTCCAAATGAATTATATAATTTGTCTTTACAGGTCACATTACGATGACCACATTGGCACTGTCCCTATGGTTACACCTTGATTAATTCCTGAATTATGTGCAGAACTTCAGCATAAGCAGCTGCTGGGCAGGAACCCAATGTAAACACGGTACCCTGCTTAACTGGGATATCCTACTGAATTATCCTTTATTGTACCACCAGAAGGCTATTAATAGTAACACACTCAATAAGCTGCATTTTTGAAAATGAACTAGAAATCAACACAGTGGTAAAGCACTTAGAAGTTACTGCTATACCACCAAAGAAATACAAACACAGTTATTAGATGTATTTTTAAAGGAAGACTTATTTTTTTTTTTTCCACCCCATATGATTTACTGCACTCACAGTTTTTAAGTCTTAAGGTGTTGCCTGAGCAAAACAAAGGTTGTGCTTACTTGGCAAGGAAATTCTAAATTGCTGATGCCAAGCATAGCACATTAAAGACAAAGCTATTAGGATTTTAAAGAGTATAGTGGGAAATAAACAGCTAAACACAAAGAGAACAGCGTGAGATGGAAGACGTTCATCAAGCCAGTCCGGAGGCAGGCTGGTCCAGGAGCAACTGAAAACAGCAAATAAGGAATGGGGGTTTGTCATCACCATAAAATCACGGGTGCTGTGTCAGAAAGGGATTCTTTTCAGAGCTGCTTTGAAACATCTGTCAAGAAGATGTGAAGATAAGGCTCACACAGGACACACCAAAACCACTTCAGAAACTTCTGGTGCACCAAAAGCATAAAAAGGGCAGAGAAAATAGGGGCATGCAGAGGTAAAAGAAAACAAGAAAACAGGGACAAAGTTAATCTGGTGGATGCCCTCCTTGTCTTCCAGCAGGTTTTGCTCTGCATCTGTGCAGAATCAGATACATGGATTTGGGCCAAGGAATACACAGTTATGATTTTATTGAACAATCTTTATTGGTGGAGAGGGGTTGTTAAACTTCCACTTAGAGCTTTTTTCAAAATGTATTTTAGTAAAAAGGCTGAAGCTCCAGGGATGGTTATTGCAGGATAAATGCGGGAGCTTTAGAGAGCCAGAGTGAAGCTGCTAATGTAGAACAAGGAAGGAAAAAGAAAATACTCTCAAGAAATTAAGGTCGTCTCCCACCTTTCATTCATCCTTTTTTCCCTAAAACTACCTATCTCACCCTAATATTTTTTTTTTTATTCAAAACTTAAGGACTCTTCTGGCCACTTTACCCACTACAAGTTGAGTCAGACTTCCCACTCTTCCCTGTTATCATGCTAAGACAAACCTGCCTATTTTTTTTTTTTTTAAACACCTACTCCAACAGTTTTCCAGTCTGTTCACCTTTGGACCCCCCTTCATCACCAGTTAAAGAGGTGACATTTGAAGTCTGGCAGTTCCTGACATTCACAGAGTGGGTTTCTTGATCTCATCTGAAAACAATTTTGTATTTATCTGCATGCTCTCTTCCTGAAAGGATCGTTTTTCCTACACCACATAACCCCCGACCCAACATACACCCAATATACATCTCATACTCTTTTGGTAACTGATCCTCCACTCAGGAAGGAATTCAACTTTGCAGGTTCAAGAAAAATCAGCTTGCAAAGGCATATGAAGTGAAAAAATATATTATACTTGAGAATGCAATTGTTAAGCAACCCTGTCATTTATGATTAGTCACTGAGTAAGGACTTTGGGAATATCTTGCGAAGATGAGTTTTACGTGTCTATTAGCTGCCAATCCTGAACCTTTTCCCTCCCCCCATTCCCTCACAGGCAAGAGCTGTAATAGCAGATTTGTCTTTAGTTTTTGTTAGTTCTGGCTTACCATGCCAGGAGAAGAGGAAGCAATTCTTAATCTGCTCTGTGTAGCTAAGAACAAAAGGAAATAATACAAGTGAGGCACAAGCGAGCTCGCTCTAGAGCCCCAGCGCCCTGCCTGTGCTCAGCAGACCAGACATAAAGAGACCATGGGGAAGAAAATCCATTTCCAAGCAGGTTGCAGGAATAAAGATGCCAGGTGGAAGGATGGCATGCTTTCACCGTATTTATTTTCAGGTTTGTAACTAAAGGTTTAAGGACTTGGCATGGGGAAGCCAAGAGCTCCCCCAGGAGCCTGGCTTTGGGCTCACCTGGGCACAGGCTGCTCTGGAGAGGGCTCTGCCTGACCAAGGAACAGCTCACAAACACCACCTCACCTTGAGGAGTGCTAGAGCTTGCACTTTTTTTAGCAAGGAACTGAAACAAACGCAATTTCCATGCAGGCAGACTGCCTCTCCTGGTGGCCAGGGCCAGGAGAGGCCTCTCTTGCCTGCAAACAAGTTATAAATAGCAGTATTATTCATGCACCGATAGCAGATGCTCCAACACGTCTCAAAGACAGAGTGACTGCAAACCAAGGCAGAGTGATACACACAAATCCACAGCATTCCTAAAATACCCTCTCTTTTGTAGCTCCTGGACAAGGTGCGGCTGCATCCTCCTGGTACAGCAGAAATGTCAAAGGCATCCTCCTCTTTATCCATGTGGATGAACTTGCTAACAGAAGCCGTGCTGCCAGAGCAAATCAGGTACAGTTTCAAACAGAGATTAAGTGACTTTCACAAGCTGGAAAGAACACTGGAATAAGGGGAATGAAAGGGAGGAAAGATTAAAAGAAAGGTGAAGAGGTGACCTCCCTTGACAAAAAAATGAACAGGTTAAAAAATATGAAGAAAGCACATCCAAAACCCAAAAGCTCAAGCCCTTCCAGTAGTATTCAGACAAACCCCAAATAGGAACAGATTGTTAAAGCTTCTGGAATCCAGAGATGTGATTTTTGTGAAATACTATTTAGTGATAGTTAATATTCTAGACGTATTCGGCAAAATGTTTTTCCTCTCAGACTTTAAAAAAGAGTATTTTTTAAAGCCTAACTATTAGTATACACTTTGTATAAGCGAGACAGACTTATGAAAATTAGTTTCTAATTAAATAAAAATCAACAGATGGCACTCTATAGGCAAGTCTTTATTTTCCTCATTTAATATATGGCTTTGCCTGAAAATTCTTGTGTGATTTAAAGAGTTTGCAATTTGGACACAACGACTCTGAAAAAGTCACATGAAATGTGTTGAAATTGGATTGCCCCTAACAACGTCACTAATGACAGATGAAAAATATATATACAAGGCAAAAAATCTGAACAACTTGTATTTTTTAATTTTCACAAGAATAACAATTTTTTCAGCCATTAAGATTGTAATTATCTTCTGTTAACAGGGTATTTTAATTCACACACACAAAAGACTTGCTGGTCACAGTTACATGTGCAACTTTGCACAGGGAATCACAGGATTATTTCTTGTTAAGTGTGAAGTGCTGGAACTCTCTGTATGGCACTTAAAAAGTAAAAAAAATATCAGTAAACTGAGCTGCACACAGACTGGATGTCAGTGAGGAAAAGCACAAGGGAATCTTCCTCACTGCAGCCCTCCAAAGCAAGTTAACCTTAGTGCACTTTTTTTTACATGACAAGTACAACTTCCATCTGACTAACTTTACCTTCCCTAACCCTTGGCTGGAAAACAGGATGGACTGGGCCTGACTTCTGGAATACAGAGCTCGGACACAGAGGGAGTTTTGTTCTGGGCTACACAGGACACGATTTCAGCAGTGTTTTCTATCCCAGGAACTGTCAGAGGCAGCTTCAGCCGCAGCAGCACTGGTAGAACCCACTCTGGGCAAAAAAATTCCATCAAAGAGTACTTCAGGCCCCACTTTAGAAATTTTTAACTAGCACTAAATTAACTCCATGGCCCCTGGACTCCCCCCCAGCCATATCTGGGGGTAAACAATGAGTACAATAACTCAACAATGTGTTTTCAGTTGGTTATCACAGATGAAAGGTGACGACACGGCAACTCAGAGGAGCAGACTGACTTGTAATTGCACGGGTTTTGTCCTTGTGCAAATAAGTCACAGTTTACTGTAGGCTGATTTTTCTCTGTGTGATATCTGGATTAGCAATTAACATTTTAATTAAAGATGGATTAACAAATATTAGGAAAATTATGTCTGGAACTGTTCAATTTAAAATCCACCATATATACACAGATAAACATGTCATTAAGTGCAAGTCATTTTCTGGTCTGTGTAGAAATGATACGATTTATGTCTTTGAGAGACAGCATAATAATTTGATATTATTATACACTGAGATAACTCCTGAACAAATATAATACATGGGGATTTTTTTTTATATATATTTTTTTTAGAAGCTGTATAATTACCTTTAAGTTTTAGATGCTCATTTAGTGGAAGTTCTGACTGCAGTTCAAGCTATAGACTAGTTGAACTTAGCTATGTTTAAACAGAGCTTGGTGGTGAGGGAGGACACACTGTTCTAAATGTAAATTGTATTAGCAACAACATATTGAGATTTCTGTACTCCTTGTTCCATTTGCGGTTTTTTGCCACGAGAATAAATCACAGCGTGCTTTCTGTTCTTGTAGCAATCTTTGCAGGGAGAAGCCAGAATCTGCACCATGTGCTTTTCACTCTGCATCTGGTCTCCTTTTGTCGAGGCACCCTGGGTGCTGGGTTTGCTTTTTCTGCTGTGTTTTTCTGCAAAGGTAAAACCTCCCAATCTCCATCTCACCTTCTTACCAGAGAGGACAACACTATGATCAGAGAGTAAGTGGCACTAATGGCCAAGCAAGCCAAATAGAGAATAAGAAAAAGAGCATAATGTGTGGAATATTTGGACCTATTTACTAGTCATTAAAATTACAGATAAATTGCACTTTCAGCTTGGTCATATAAAGAAACTGGGACAAGCACACTTATGGCAAACAGTATTTTCAGAACCTGCAAAAAACTTAACTGTTCTCATCAGCATCTTTTGAACCAATCTGGATAGAGCTGAATGATTTTGCATTTGTAAAAATTTACTATACTTGGATGAGTAGTAAATAGCATAATACATACAATGAAGCATTGATTTATAAAGCCAGCCTTTTTACTCTTTAGTCCCAAGGTGTTTTAGCTTTCAATAAAACACTCAAAAAAAAAAAAATCCTGATCTTTATAGTGCACTGTTTCTAAAGCAGTAGCAAAGAAAACAATGGTAAAGCTTTCTGGTTATGTAGTTGCTGAGCATCTCCCTGGGTTTAACTTCACTGACACAAGTAGTGATAACAGACATTTATTTCCAACAGGTACTGAGGTGGCAGAGCACCCACTGGTGGGTAGAGACACACATCCAGTGAGAAGCAACTGCAACACTTCACAGCTAAGCAAACAAGAAAACTGAATACCTTTAGAAAGGGAAAAAGCCTTTTCATCCAGGCCAATGTTTAAGGCAATATTTATATAGGTCATGTCAGATTTGACTATGACTCCTTTCTGTATGTCAGAGTCATACATCTGAAAACTCACATCCAGAGTTTGGAAGGAAGGGGAGACTCAATAAAGTCTCGCATGTCTACAAAGCGACTAGAAAACACTGAGGCAGCAGAAATGTTCTCACTTGAGTTTAAACATGACATTTTGTCATTTCATGGGCAAGCAACAACAGAGCAATACTCACAGTACAGAGTGCTCACTCTGACACCATCCGTCCTAAAGGCTGTTCCAACATTTTCATGGAATAACTTTGTTAAACTGTGGTTAAGATTTCTGCTATTTTTTTTTTTTTTTTNGTGTCAGTCTGTCTGGACCGCACTGAGGTTCAAAGCCTTGGGCTTGGAACTACCTTACCCACATTTGACTGTGCAAAAGTTGGCACTGGACAAGAGCAGAGCCAGTGTAGAAAGGCAGGGATGGGGTGAATTGGTTTCTGAGAGGAAAGACCTTCTCGCCTTCCCTGGGAGCCTCGTGATTCCAGCAGACAGCAGTTGCAAAGCAAATACAACCTCAGAGTCTCTGAAAAATACAGCTGCGTGATTTAACAGGTACTGAGAGCTTTGAGGTACTGAGAGCTAC
The DNA here is from genome assembly GCA_013397755.1 of Cnemophilus loriae. Taxonomy (NCBI): domain Eukaryota; kingdom Metazoa; phylum Chordata; class Aves; order Passeriformes; family Corvidae; genus Cnemophilus; species Cnemophilus loriae. Next base: position 699,782 of record VZTF01001738.1, read on the forward strand.
TACACAGCCTGGCCACAGACCACAGCCAGCTCCTCTGCAGAGGCAAATCCTTGCACCCACCAACAAGGCTGCATCCCTGAAGGAATGTCTGTATTCCTACGCAGTGTCTGAGTACGTAATAAACATTTTCCATCCATTGTGAAGTTCTGATGTGAATTTCAGAAGCACAGGCCCCATACATTTCCACTCTAAACACTGGAGTGTTTGCACCTGTTCTTTCTGTAAATGTTTTGACTCGTCCTCAGAGCACCCTTTGAAATTGCCAAAGAACCAACACCACCTTGTTTCTATAACTTGTCAAGTCATGCACTGCTATTAACATTGCAGGAATAAAAGCAGAAACAAACACAAAACCTCAGCTGTATTACTGGGAGAAGAGAAATACAAAGTGCTGGTCATCAATTACACTGAAAGGGAAGTTCTAAAATGCCCTCGCAGAAGTTGCTGCAGCGTTTTGAGGGGAGAGATGGTATTTCGAAGTGGCACATGTTCTGCCTGAAGCTGAGCTGTCATAGCAACAACCTCATCAAAGCACCTTTCTTGGGAGTGCTAACCTGTATTCCAACTGTTGCAAAGATGTCATTTATAATGCAACTTAATTCAGTTAAGAGTCAAAGTATAGTAGACAGCAGAAAAGTGAAACTGCTGATTTAAGGAATCCATGGAAGAACAGGAATACCACCATATCAAACAGCTGTGAAAAAATCTGGCTTTTGCCCTCATCATCTTCCAATCCCTGAAACCACCACCACTATTTCAGTCTTTAAGCCTATGATTTACAAGTTATTGGCAATTGCTCTTTCCTTGCCACCACCCCTCTAAACGGGGCTCAAGATGTGGCTCTGTTCTTATCTTTTACTACCCCTAGAAGGCATCACCATCTCAACTGCTCACCTTAATTGTCTCCACCTCTCACACTGAGCTCTTACCCCAGCAACTCACACCCCACAGACAATCCCACAGCAGGATCTGCTCTGCTCCTCTGCTGTACCATCCTCAAGGCTCTTCCTTCAGTGTCCATCTTTCCCCCATAATCCGCCAAAAATGACAATTCAAATGAACATTATGATCCTTAGAAAGAAACATCTGCCAATATCCAGAGCTGCCTGGATACGATACTCATCACTTCTCTAATGGAGTGGCTGTGCAGCAGCCGAATAAATTCATTCATATTTGGATTTCACTTTTAAAGATCTATGATTTAATAACTAATTGACAGCAATAATGCATCAGTACAATACGTTTTGGAAGGGCCTTTCAGTTTTTAGAAGAGTAGAGATAATTGTAGATGAAAAATGAAAGAAAATGGCACTGCTTAGTAAATGAGTCGTTAACCTTTCAACCCGAGAGTTCCCGCTGGAAGCCTGACCAGAGGGACTGCAAGAGCTCCAGCAGCTGCAAGAGAGAGAATAAAGTTAATTCAATAGCTTTGGATTTTTTTTTAGTTCTTTTGAACGCTTCCAAACTTGGTCCCCATCTCCCCAAAACAGTTGCTTGCCACAGCATTTTATGCGTCACGAGGCAGGCTCAGCTATTTCCCCCTTTGGTAGATCTCACAGGAGAGGTGAGCTTTACATATCCCTGCCCATAATGTGCTGTCTGCAGCATTTTTAGCTAAAACACGAGCCAGTCATTTGGTGTCAGTGCTTTGACCTTGAGTGACAAAAATCACAATTTTCCCTTTATGCTTGCAGCTCCCCAAACAGCAGGAACAATCTCCTCAAAGGTCAGGGAGCTGCAGCCTGCAGGGCAGCACTCCTCTCGTGGGAGGCTGGGAGAGGAACAGCGACCAGCAAAGCACACAAACTCCCAGTTTTAACTTCTATGGATCCCAGAAAGTGTCTGAACTCACAATCCACAGTGCTCTCTCTCACTCAAGACTGCTTGGACAAATTATATGAACGTTTACATAAATCAGCTCTCAAAAAAATTTTTTTTTTTTTTTAACCTCATTAAATCTTGTAAGTCCTTAATCCAAAAACTTGATTCAAACATTTGGAGAAATTTTAAGACTTGCAGCTCTGTATTTGGATCACAGCTTACAGTGTTATTGCTTAGAATAACAACATAATACAGAGACTAAGCAATAAAAGTACCTGTGACTTGCATAAAATAGGTTATTTACATCGGTCTCCTGGTATGACTTCAGTTAAAAAGAAAATACTGCTCATATTTGCACTGATCTCAGTTATCCTGCACAGCCACACTTACCAAGAGACACACAAAATACAATTATTATCTTATGGTGTGCAGGTTTGTTAAAACAAGCCATCTCTGCAGTTTGAGGTATGGTTTTATCTGGTACACGTGGATCTGTACAAGACTTTCTGTATTTTAATGTGTTTATTTGTTAACTGTTGGCAGAGTTGTACAAGAGTACATTTGCAGCCAGTTGCAACTTACAGATTTTACAATAAAAAGGGAGAAATATTGGCCAGATAGTTAATTAAATGGCACCGAAACAGTTTTTTTCCCCTTTCACAAATTCTAGTTAGTATTCCAAAACTGTCTTAGGTGCCCCAATGACACGAAAACCGATAAATCTTCATTTATTGTCAGTAGATTTCTAACCTGGCTGTTTTAAACAGCATGATGAACACATTTTAGCAGAATATATTAGCTGTGCCAGTTTAATAAGAGGGAGATTGATGAAGCCTTTCCTTTCTTCCTCTGTACAAAGCACAGCACTCAGGGAAGAAAATCCTTTGGATTTTCCTTCTTCAGCAGCTCTGCTGCCTTTCCTGGGACACCATTTCTCCTCCTTGGACTACTACTAGCCAGTCTTCTCCAGAAGAAGTTTCCACTGAAATTCAAGAAGGATCTCAAGCTTTATCAGCACCTACCTGATGAGAGAGTGGGAGGAAGAACAACCTCAGCCTGCAGGGCTGTACTGCTGTGCCCAGGCTCTGCACACAAACCGAATGTGGACACCTGGCCCTGACAGGGAATGAGGTCTGAGGAGGGAGCACCCTCCCCTGGGGAAGAGCCAGGGCACAGCCCAGGTGGGCCAGGGTCGGAGCTCCATCCCTGACTCCTCACTCCAGGACCAGCAGCAGCAGCACCACCAGCACAAAAGGCATGTCTCAGATCAGATTCTCTGGCAATCAAAGGGTTACTAAGGACAAAGGAGAGATTTTCTTCCCCACTCTACAACACTTTAGACTCCCCAGAAAAATACAAATGCTTGTTTTTTGTTTTTTTTTGGTTTTTTTCTTAAAGAGAATACTTAGCTCACATTTAAAATTGCTCCGAGAACTAATCCTATTCTTGATGCCTGCATCATTCACATAGAGAACCAGAAGACCACACCATGAGCAGCTCCCCCCTCCACCACCAGCACAGGAGAAGCAGGAGCCCAACCCCACTCCTGCCAGAGGTGCTTTACCCAGTCCCAACTGCTCAGGCATTTTCCTTTCAAAATAAACATAATTTACCAGTCTTTCCAAAACTTTCCCTAGCCCATTCTGTAGAAAAGGCTGCCAAGGGAGGCAGGAGTTGTGACCTTGGCAAGTGTATGAGCCCCAGAGGTCCAGCAGGAAGGAGATGTTTTGAGAGTGTTTCTCCCCCAAGTAAGGGTGTGCATATTGTTACCGGCTAATGAAATTCATACTCACACCTCCCACCTACTCCTTCTGAAGGATATCCTTTTGGATGCTTTGTGGTCCAACAGACTTTGACATCTAAGAACCTGTTAGTCTACTTTTTATTCCTCTTGTAATTAGAACAAATGTTCAGGTTATTGAGAGAATTAAGAAAATCAATATTAATCAGCTTTTGGACTATGTTATTAGACGGTTTCAGACCACAACTGCAAAGTACTCTGGCTTACTTTGCCAGGGTTTTGGGTTTAAACACTAACAAACTCCTCAGGGGGAAAAAAAACCGGTGAGTCTGTGCACCCAAGCTGGCCAAATTGTAAAAACTCAGTTTATACCAAGAATTACACACTCCTGCCCTAAAAACAAAAGAGCTCTTAAGAACGGAGCACTCTACCAAATACGGTTTTGAGGTATGTACTTACATTAAATATAACCAATTACTTTAAAGGGCAACCATTCCCACAGCACAAAGTTCACATAAATTTTCCCACAAGTCCCAAATGCAAACACTTATCTGCAAAGTCCACACGCTTTGTATTTCACCAAAGCTTTGCAGAATACATTTAGCATAGGAGAAAACAGAGTTAGGTTTTCCTCTTCACTTCATCTTTTCTGACAGAAAGGTGTCAATAGAAAGGTGCTGACAGGAAAGCTGACTGCAGCCCATGCAACTTTATTACTGAAGTATGGGGGGATTATTTGGTGTTATTGAAACATCACTGCATTACTGCTGACTTACAGTGGTAGTGATGCCTACTGGGACGAGTTACTTTTAACCTTCAGTTATTTATCAGTAGGGAAAAAAAAAAAAAGGAATTCTTTAAGTCTAGAATAAGGCAGGTGAATGTAAAATACACCTGTGCAGACTTGAAGTCCCACAGTGGGTTACCATTCATTTCTATAAAAATTAGATCCCGATCATCCATGAACTCTTCACTAATACACTCATTCCCAAACGCAAGTGCTTCAAGAAGCCTCCTGTATTTTCAGGAAAGAAAGAAGAGATGTTGATTTCCCCATGGCTTATAAAAGACAATACTTGCACATACCAAATGTCGCTGCTTAACTCTTCGTGTATTCAGCAACACGAGCTCTTTTTAGTCCTGAAGCATTGTGGAGACTGTTAGGGTTTTTTGGTACTGGACATGGCCTTTTTTGCTTCCCATCAAATAAAATAATGCTGCAGTTTAACAAGTAACCCTCTGCCATTCACTTCCAGTTTGTTTGTTTCCCTGTGGCTGCAAACCCCAAACGTAAACAGCATTCAACAGGCACCTGTACCATCAACAGCTGTGACTCTGTGATGACTCTGCAGCACCTGGGCTCCTGAGGCTGTAAGGGAATTTCCCAGACATGAGATTTTGTAATTTCATAGGAAAAAAAAAAAAGTAAAAAGAGAGAGGTGAAACTACTCGAAGTGAAACCAGAATTCATGAGGTGAAATCAGATGCAAACCAGTAGGAGCCACCACTTTGCTGGCCCACAAACACAAAACCCATGCCCAGCTTATGCTTCTCAGGTGTCCCATGAAATACAACCAAAGATTTCCATTCAGGTGGGGCAACTTTTCCACTCAACATAAAACAGGATAGCAGATGGAATGAAACAAAGAGATTTTTTTTAAAATTCTAGTGAGGAGAAATTACTTGTGTGCATGCACAACCAGGCAGTGGTAAGCAGTTCAAGATGACCACCCTGAGCAGACAGGTCTTTCTCTTTCCTGCCCAAAAATCAACAGAAGAATCATCAGCTGACTTCTAGAACAAGCACTCTGCTGTGTTAATTTACTCCTAGTACCACACCAAGGACATGCTGTGCTATCTTTAGAAAAAACTGGCTACTGTGGGGCGAAGCAGACTGTTGATATATTACGCTGTGACATTTTTCATTAAGATATATAAACTTGTGGAAGATGCGTGCTTGAATTTGCATACTTGCATCATGCTTTTCATAGACACATAAACAGCCTTTAATGCACTTAAATTACTTTGAGCTGCTGGATTAGCAAAGGGGATGCAGTGGCAGGATCTGAGTTGTGCCACACCTACCAGCTCTCAGCACTCATTTTATGCAAATACTTTTAGTTACGCTCCTAAGGCTCACAGCCACTTATTAAATTCTCCTGAATTTTGAAGTCTTTTGCTGGTAAGTCTTCAGAGCAGCAGTCAACAGCAGAATGGCAATCACGGGCAATCACTGAGAGTTTAGTTATGTTACAACTTTTTGTGAGGCACTTCTGACACAGTGTGATGCCACCGTGGGAAGACAGGCCACCAATTAATGTAAATCAGCATGGTTTCATCAAGGAGCATTTAACAATTCTAACTGACATAAAATCATAACATGGTTCATATACTCATTACTGAAGACCACTAATTGGTGTGGGGAGTTATGCTGTTTTCAGAAAGAAGCGTGGAACTTATGAATTGTTCTGAGAATATTGCACAGCAAAGGTAGCAGTAGCATTAGAAATACAAGCAGGCTTTATACACATGAATGTGCTTTAAATACTCAGCCTCACAGTTTGTATCAGAGCCGTATTTCAGAATTTTGTCATCATCTGTTGACAACCATCTGCTTCAAACTTCTTACCGCCCTAAGAGTGGCCAAAATTGGATACTGACAGAGAGAATTTCTGCACAGAAAGCAAACTATTCACAGGACAAAATAAGTGTCAAAAAGGCTGGAGACCTGGACACACAGGCCAAGAAATACGAGGTAAATAAGAAAATTATAGAAATTTAGATCTGACACTCTCCTGCAATACTACTGGAGATGCAGTTCACAGGTCTCTGAAAACGCAGAAATAGCAGATTAGCTGACACCAGTTCTCCAGAGGAGTATAATCTACAGAGTAAATAGGTAATATTGTGTACTGTCAGCTCTGTTCAACTCACAGCCACTGGAAACCCAGAGAAAGAAATGTAACCCAGCAAGTGCAAGCTGAGGAATTCATTCAGATGGGTCTGTACACACACACCGACCTGAACAGCTTGCTCCAGTTTGAAGAAATGTGATAATGGGCCACTTGGGTCAGGGCATGAGATTGTCTGCTGAAAACAGCCCTGGTACTCCCGGCTTTGCTGTACTGTGCACAGTACCTTTCACGGCCCTCCCTCTACAGCCAAGGCTTTGTATATCTATGGCTATATCTGCAATACAGTCTCAGAAGGGGTTTACAGCAGCCCTACAGCATCACCTGCTCAGGTGAGCCTCCAAAACCCTGCCTGCAAAACATCTTTTGCTCCAACACAGCTTTGCTATGTTTCTATTAAAGGCATACCAGCAATTCAACCCAGCAAGCCACAGGCCTGGGACAGCGCTTTAGTTTTCACACTTCTATAATGTCGACCTTCTTCATCTCCCTTGCACAGGATTTAATGTTGCAGCCTCATGAGTTCTGCCTAGGACTCCTTACTTCAAGATACCACTATGAAGGAACCATTGGCTGCTCACCATTCTTTCTGTAATCTAAATATAAAAATAAAAACACTTGGCTCAGGATGTGGGCCCAAGGGGAACTAATTCCATTTTGCCGCCTTCCTCCACTCCTTGCACTCCTTAACTCCCACTGCCTGCAAACATCCCTCAGAAAAAAACAACTTCAATAGTTACACAGAATAAATCTATTTTAAACCAAGTGTTTCTGATGAATTTGGAAGTCAGGCCAGTTTCCCTCCAGGAGATATATGACTATCAGCACTGGAGAACACACAGGCTTGACCTATCCCTCATTACACTTTACTAAATACTGCTGGAAAAACAGCTGCTTTAGGATAGGTTCCAAGAGAAAGTCAAGCGTGCTCATCCTTGGATAAATCTGCGAAGATTCATAGGGAACTGATGTGCTGAGTGAGAAGGTGTCACCTTTATAATCCTTCCACATCTCCAAAACCAATATACATTTTTCATGAAGAAAAGTGTAGTGTATCATGTAGAAGACCTGCAGATTCTTCTGTATAGCAAAAAAATAGGTTTAACCAACCCAATGACTTGCAAGTAGCAGACCATAGACATCTTAGCATATTGAGCTGTCTGGAATTTTCTCTGTTTTTTCTGACGTCACAGGAAGGCAGTGTCCTTGCAAAAATCGATGTTTTTACATGAAAAAATACCAATTTAACTTTATTAAAAATAACTTATGCAATAACTTCTCTTCTAGAGGGTTATTACAAACTCTGAAATGAGAAGTAATCACGCATTTGATGCACATAATTTAAAATTAGATAAGAGAAATGTAAACGTGGGTTCAATTTAAGAAACGCAGCCATAATTGAAACAAATACTGAAATATAAATATTACAAGAAATAGATATTTCTTGCATAAAAGTCGTAGGACAATAGAGAAAACATAATTTAATTTGAGATCCTCTAATTAAGTATTACAGTGAAATTTTAATGAAATGGTCCAAAGTTCCTTTACTCTTACATGCAACCTGATTCTATTACATCAAGGACAAAACAAAGAATCCATTGACTTCACTTGTCTTGAGGAAGGTCTGAAATCTATTTGTTTACAAAACATAAAAAACGTTTTGCTCCAGAGAAGAAAAAGTCTCATTGGCAAATGACACACTTTGATTTCCTAAGCACACAGCTTTACACAAATACCAATATACTTTGGGTAAATCACTGTGTGTTTGCATATGCAAAAGAGCATCCAACCAGCAATGAACTTACTTTGCTCTCTCCTGTTTTATCTCCACTGTATTTGCAAGAAAAAAGAGGCAGATGTTTTGTGGAAATCTACCTATCATGTAGAAAATTGCTGTGATTTTTTGTGATCTTCTGGCATTAGTGTAACTTTCTCAAACTTGCATTTTTTATGACTACACAATGCTACAGCATTTCTCCAAAAAAAATGATACACTGAAGAGGGATGTATCAGAAATGGTGTTTTTTTGGTACTTCCAGTGCCTTAGAACTACTCAGAAGAACTTTGCTTGAGGAAAAATACTTTCCTGCCTGTTAAAGGAGGTGGAGACCCAAGTGTTCTATACCACATCACAGCCTATGAAAACATTATAAGCAGCAGACAAAACTATTTGACAATATGAAAATTGTACTTTAAAAAATATCACTGACACGATATTTTTGTTAGTTTCCAGGCAGGTGAATTACAATCATAAACCTTTACACAAAAGCCACATGGGAATTTTTGTGGAAGCATGTCCATGTGCTCACAGAACGATGTTCTAGACTGAACACCTCACATAAAAACACTGCATTTGCAGAGCATTGCATCAGCATTTGTCTCAAACACAGTCCATCCCCACCCCAAAATACCACTGTGAAAACCATGACTGCACCTTTTCATTCTCTCTTCTCATTCGAGGAAAAACAAGGGTGAATCTTGTTTTGAAAAACAAGAGTGAACTGCTGTTAAAAACAGAGCTCTACGGCAGTGAAAATTTTGAGGAATTATAGATATTATTCTGAAGTCTTAGCTTTTAGCACTTGAACTGTAAGTCATTCAAGAGTGCCATGCCCAAAAGTTACCAAGGGATGTCCTACAGACAATCAGGCAATAGATAGCCCAAAATACATGGATATTCCCAAGAAAAGGAAACAGGTACATCCTTGTTTCTGAAGCGAAGCTGAGTTGCAGCTGTCTGGCTCCCCTGGAAGGCCTCATCACTCAGCAGGAAGCAGCAGGAGAGGTGTTTAGGAGCATCAGGCGGGTTGGGAAGCGCATTTCAGGATGCAACGTACCATATCTAGAACTCGTAATGCTGTAATCTGTTTTTCCGCCTCAGAGAATTAGGCTGTATTTCCAACCGCACAGAAATAAAAATCTCTAGGCGTACCTCACTTCCAGACTGGCATTACATCATCTTTAAAAAGCCCTATTACTTAGCAGCACACTCTGCATATTGCAGTGTTTTGTTATTAATACGCCATTGCAGTTTATGGCAAAATGGTCAATAAAAATGCGGTTTCTGAAGAGACAAACAGCCTCCTCTCCAGCATGCAGCCTTACCCTCAGACTGGCAGGGTTCATAACCGCCACACATGGAGCCCAACCCCAATTCTGTATTTACATACTGCTTGAGAAGCAACGACACATACAGCAACCAAATATAATAGGCTCATATAACACTTCCCAGGTAAGGAGAAAAATCTTACTCCTGTTCTGTGGATCTTGCAAATTAAATCAGATTAATAACATAGTGAACGTATTACTGGCAAAAGCATGTGTTTATCTCTAATGATCCTTCCCAGTTCCCATTAAATCTAATTAAAAGGCACTGACTGTGTTTTATTGGAATTCCGCTACTGAGGTCCAATCCTGCTCTCACACAGCCCGGCACCCACGGGAAAATGACAGAGGCTCTGGAGCATCCTCACCAAAGGAATCCTGTCAGCAGGACCACGGCTGGGCTGGGCACTTGATTCTACAGCAACAAGTCCTGGTTATTTTGCTTTACCAGCTGCTTAAAAATGAAGATTTGTATCACTTTACAGCACTATGTTTTGATACATCTTGGGAATTTGTCCCATTATGGTCAACAACTGGCTAGCTAGCTGGGATAAGTTTACAAATATTTTCATCTCTTTGATAGAGATAATTTAAGGGGGAAAAAAATTCAACTTGTTCAATTAAAAAACAAACTAGTGGGTTGGACAGAAGGTGCAAAGTCATTATTTTAGTAATTATATTTAAAAAAAAACCCAATTAGTTCCTAATTGCACTTACAAATTTAAGACCTAGTTCTGCAATGTCTACACTTAGCCCAAACTGACATTAAATACAGACTCAATAGTCTGTATGACTTGCATAAAAGTAGCCAAGTTCTGCTATTTTCATCTTCACTGTTCATCATTAAGAATGTTTTGAAGAAGTGCAATTAAAATGAGTTCTCTAAGCAAATTTTTTTTTTAATTGCATTTGAAGAACAAGACTATTAAGCGACAGATTAATATATAAAAACTAGGAAAAAAGCAACAACACGCTTGGATTCCAAATATGCTACTGTAACAAAAACAATCTTCTATTATCTAAATTGCCAGCCTTTCTAGAGAAAGCCATAATTCTAAATTCACGAGTTACAATTACGTAAGTCCTTAGAGCCAATGCAGAAAGGATGAACCCATTTTCCTTAACTGCGAATAACCAGTAAAGGACCCGTAAGAAGGTGCTGGAAGAACACTCGCTTCCAACCTGCAGACTGAAGTCAATGTGAGTTTTGCCACTTTAAATGCAGAAAGATTGGGGTCCATATGAACCTCAAAGGTATGGCATATGCTCAGATTTACATAGCAGCCGTCACGTAGCTCTTCAAAGGAAGCACTGTGTGAAGTGAGAGCTTTCCTCCAAGCCTTTGGAGGACAGCTCCTTCAACCTGCCACAGCTCCAGCAGAACTGCTGTGATAAATTAGTGAAAGGCTTGCTGCAGAACAAGTTTACACATAGTCTTTTCACATCAAACACCTAGTTTTGAACTTTGAAATGCAGCTTACCCTTTAAATAGTTTGTGTGTTTCTACTACTTTCTTTTTACTAAACTACAGCTCTCGGAAACTACTGAACTTAAAAGAACAACCCAGGTAAGAGAGAATGTGCACGTCAGTTCACAGAAACCCACACACAGAGCCTGCTCAGGCTCCAGGAGTGCCAGAGGTTTGTGTGTGCAGTCACACACTCAGCTGAGGGCAGACAGACATCGCTGAGTGCCTCCAGAACCAACCAGCCACTGAAACTGTGCTTCGGAACGTCTCCCACAATTTCTGACTTTAACTAACCCTTATCACACATCCTGCAAAGAACTGTCCCAAACTCCTGGATATATTTTCACCCTCCTCTGTAATTTTGCCTCTCTAATGATACACATGTTCTTAAGTAATAGTTTTTTGGAGTAAATAAATAAGCAGCAAAGTCACTGTGACCTTGGAAGCATCTCTTTTGCACGTAAGATACTAATACTTATTATCTACATTCAAAACATAACAAAGTTAACTATGGGAACATACACCTCTGTAGTACAGCACAGAAACAGCTTTTTTAGTTTTTTTCAAGAACACTTTCCAACAGATGGCCAAGCTGGAGCTCAGTCTGGTGAGGTACAGCAGTGCTGGTACACCCAGTTTCCAGCATTAAGCTGCTAATAACGACAGAGCTGTATTGTAAAGGCTCCCGGTGCAGTCAGTGTCACCTGCTGTGGCACCTTACTAGGGAATGAAGGCCATCAGCAGTTGTCCCAAGGAGACTAATTTATCTCACCTGGTTTGTGATTCTGCTGCAGGGGTGAGTAATCCAAACTCCCACCAGCCTAACCGTAAGCCTGAAAATTCCATTTCAAAGTAATTTGCTTCTAGCTTTCACTTAAATACGGTCAAAGGACACTGCAAAAACAATAAATTCTCGGCTAAGTGGGATGAAGACAGAAGTTTTGGAAGTGTTTTTTTGTGACTCCAGAGAGGAGTAAAATTCATGAAGTTTTGTTGTTCCTTCTTAAAAACAGTTTTAAAATTAGCAAAAAAAATATAAAAAAATAACGTGTAATATGCCATCACTCATGAACTTGCGTTTTAAGTTATGTGACAACATTTTCCCATCCCATATAAAGTCTCCCTTTGCAGGAGCATCTCTTGTCTGCAAGACTTTGCAGAGAAGCTGTTTCACCACACCAGCACCTGCCTGAGAGCTCCAAAACGCTAAAACCACGCATGAAAGAGTGGGAAGAAGACATCGGCTCAGTGCTGCTGACAGCAGTGACGTGCCACCAAAACCCAACACAAACAAGCCTCAGCACAGACAGCAAGTCGATTAATAACGAGCAATGCAACTCATTAATACTGGTGTGGATACACATCTCACTGACAACACCGAGATTATCCAGCCAAGCTCCCATTATCCAGGGCATCTCTGCAATTTGGATCGCCTCTAGGTAATCACTCCAATTAGTGCAGTGGATCCATGTAATGATGTTCACAGCAGCAGACACAAAAATCAAGGATGACAAAAAAGGGTGTAGGAACCCAGGCAGGGAGCAGGGTGAAGCTCCAAGGCTGGGAAGAGCCGTGGGAAGGAACCGCCCACCAGAACCACAGAGCTCTGATAGGACCTGTGAAGTTCCCTGTAGGGAGAGCAGATAACAAATGCTGTCTTCTCAGCTTCCTTAACTGTTTGCAAGGTTTTCCTCAGGCTCCTGAAATTCATTTGTTGCAGCTATACTGTGAAGGAGTTGCAAGTGTTGCAAGGAATCTGGGTCTATCCATTTCCTCAGGAAGAACTGACTGAAGAAGGAAAGGAAATCACCTCTTCGTGGCTTCAGTGGCACAACCTCAGCTGCAGCAGGACTTATCCCTTACCCTACCACACTCTCCTGGCTGGATTCCCTTCTGTTCACTTCCCTTTTTCATCTCATTTCCAGCTCCCCCCCTCCATATCATTTTTCTCTTCACAATTCTTTTATATACATGAAATTAGAGGAGCTCTAACCTGGCTGAGGACAGACCTGATAAGCCTGGAAGAATTTGACTGTATTTCAAACCCAGAGAAAAGGTTTTAGATAACTCAAACTTTGGTGGGATTCCCCCCCACCTCTTTTTTTCCTCCTGATGTTGCCCACCAGTCTAACAGAAAGTATTACCTCTCCCTACAGCACCTCACTAACATTTTATATTACCATGGCTACCACAACACTGCTATTAACACAACCCATGACATTTTCCCAATTCTCTTATTACCTATGGCGAGCCTCAGTGCATTCCAAATTTCAGTGCCTTTCACATACATTAAGATTAGCATGCTCCAGTGACTCAGAATTTCCTCCTGTAAAGGCAAATCAGCTTGGTATGGTCAATAATTTTTGCACTGTATCATAAAGTTTATCTGATGTGCAAATGTAATTCCCTTTCTGGATGCCTCATCCTGAATCCCTTTTAGGTTGAGACCACTTGACATTTTTTTTTAACAAAATGCCTTTTAAGTCCTAATTTGTGCAGTGCTCGGTTTTGATAAGACATGACATTACGATATGATGAGTTAGTTGATTCTAAGTAAATTTGATTTATCCCACTTTTGGGGCTGGTATGATTTACAAGGATGCTGCCTTTTAAGATGGGATTGATTTTAATATAAGCTGACAGCACTTTTTTTTTTTTTTTTGGGGAAACACTAAATCAGAGCAAGGTAACTATGAAAAGAAAAAAAAACAAAGGTAAAATTAAACAAATTTTAAACATCAGAAATTAATATTCACGCATAAGTAGCACTTGCTTATCGCTATGAAGGAATACAGAGCAACAAATCAGTTTCCAAAACAATTCCACAAAATGTTTGGAAGTTTGATTTTTATTCATAAAATCAGATGCAAGCTACAGCTGCCGAAATCTAATCTGACCATTTTGTGAATACCATGGAAAGTTCTTGAAATATTTTCCATCAAACAAGCACTACCAAGACCACGAATCTTTGTGAACCAAAGCAAAAGCATATGTACCCTTCATAAAACTGAAAAGATTTCCTGAGAACCTTTCCTCTCTGGCTGTTCAAGAGCCGTTCTATGGAATACTATCCTCGTTTCCTCAGAATATCCCTGCACCTTGTGATGCAGTGTTTTAAACATGCAAGTTTGTGATGCTGCAGCAATACTTTTCTCGTTGATAGGTAGTTATTTCTCATTTTCCCAGCATGAATCACCTATGTAATTCTGATAGCTACGTGGGAAAGGGACGGGAGAGGTTTGGTAGTTCGGCTGGAGCCGAAATCCATACCCCAGACCGACTGTGCAGAGGCATCCGCACTCACCCAAACGAGTTGTAAGCAGTTAGTAAACAATTTAACAGGTAGTGTGTACGTGATGGAGAGGAGCTCGATGTCTAACAGTGAGAATTCAAGGCTTTGCAGAGTTACATTTCTACTGAAATCTAACTAAGCCCTCGCAGACTGCATACACCACCAGCCAGGGCATCTCATTCATGAGATCACGCAGTTTGGAAGCTGAAGGGCTACAAGCCGACAGACAATTTTCTGGTGAGCAGGGTTTTCTACAGCGGTAAGAAAACCTGAGTCAGAGCAGCACACCGCCGTTCCCGCACCTGAGCCACACAGAAGGCGGACTTGGGCTATACTTAGAAAACATCCAATTCGAACACCTCTCAGGAAAATGAGAGCGGTCTGGTGACTGTGCAATAAGAGACACGAAACCCCGAGCCCCGCTCCGGCGGGGGATCCGTAACCCTCTAGGATCAGGGACCTCTCCGAGCAGGAGAACAGAGCTGGAAGTTCCGTGATCGCCCACCCCGCGGCTGCGGGACCCCGAGCCCCCGTGCCCAAATCCAAGTTCAGGCACTGAGCAAGCGGCAACTCGGGGACACTGAAAAGGGAACTTTTGGAAGACTGTGGGAAGGGGAGGGCACATCTCCCGTTCCTGCGGCACATCTCCGCCGGCCGCGGGGCTGGCTCGGGGAGCCCGACCGGGACCGGGGGGTCGCCGGCGGCAGCAGCTGTTCCCCCGCCCGCGGCGGATCGCACCCCGCGGTTCGTGCCCGCTGAGGCCAACGGGACCATTGGGGACATCATCCCGCTCCTCGTCCCCGTGTATTCGCTGCCGCCGACGGTTCGCCCCCAACCCAGCGCGGCGCGCCCGCACTCCAGGCGTGCGGGAGCGCAGTGATGGAGCGCGGCGAGAGGAGCGCGGTGATGGAGCGCGGTGAGGGGAGCGCAGTGAGGGGAGCGCGGCGAGAGGAGCGCGGTGATGGAGCGCGGTGATGGAGCGCGGTGATGGAGCGCTCCGCGGCCGCGCCCGTCCGCGCAAGGCGCAAGGGAGCAAAACTTCCCGAGCAGAAGCGGCGGGAAGTTCCGCGGCTCTGCATCCCGCCACGGACGCGCCTTACCTCCGCGGGCTGCCGCTGCCAGCGCCTCGGCGACGGACGGTAATCCCCAGAGCGTCGCCAGGGCCAGGAGGAGCGCGGACATCGCGGCGGGCGTGCGGGAGAAGAGGCAGGAGCCGAGCCTGTCGGCCGCGGATGCGGAGCGGCGGAGCCTGTGCAGAAGGAGGCGCGGCGGCACCGCCGGCACTTTCCGGAGCGCGGAGCGCGGCTGGGCTCGCCGCACGCAGCGAGCGGGCAG
>VZTF01001738.1:715548-942823 GCA_013397755.1 Cnemophilus loriae
AAAATGAAACCCCACAAGCCCTGTTGCCGTGTGAAGCTGCGGGGATGGCGATGCTGAGGGAAGGGGGAGCGCGGCCTCAGGCTGTGAGCACCAAGTCCACGTCCAAAGCTGCCCGGGTAAATTTGGCTTCGGTTAATGATGCTCCACAGAATCGCAGGATGACTTGTGTCGAACACCAAAGCCCATCCAGTTCCAGCCCTCCGTCATGGGCACGGACACCTTCCAGTAGAGCAGGTGGCGCCAAGCCTCGGCCAACCTGTCCTTGAACAGAGCTTTGTTTTTAAGTAATTCACAGACAATTAAAGGTGGGGATCACGCTACTTTAACAGCACAACGCCATCTCCAATGACCGCTCAATCTTCTCTAAGTGTTCTTAGTCTTGAGGTAAGTCTCAGTTCACAGCAGGTATTGCCCATTTACACTTTATGCGACTTAACAGAGTAGTATTACCTTGAGTATTACCTTACCATGCCAAAACTACAGTTTACCACATCTTTACACATTTGTCCTTTTTTAAAAAAAAACCCAGACCCTTTAATAGGTGAAAGGCGATAAAGCTTCTACGTTATCCTCAGATAGTAGTTTTCTCCAAAGACAGCCGGGTGCTAATATTGATGGCTGAGACCTTCACATTCCAAGGGTAAAGCTTCAACTCTTTCACCTTCATGTTTATATCCACAGCACAGAACCTAAATACCTTTTATATGAAGCACTACGACCAAGAGGCTTCCAGGACCGGACAGACCAAGCAATGCTGAAGGACAGAAAAGTCCTTTAGACTTCAGAAAATGTCAAATATTTTATTATTTCTGTTGAACTGGGGAAAGTTCAGTTGCCCAAGAACTGAAGAGCCCAGTCGGGGTTCCAGAGTTGCCTCTGAGGTCAGGGACTGTCAGGACTCACAGAGGGCTGCAGGTTTGCTTGCTGACAGCAAACGATTTACAGCCAAAGGGGAAAATCCAGTTGGATCAAATTCTGCGTTCATCTACTGCCTTTAAAGCCTGTGTAATTCCCCTACGGTCAATTAGTATTTATACAGCCATAACTGAGCAGAATTATGGATCCCAGAGTAGAAAACCTTTGCTAATACAGAAACAGGTCTGAATAAAGATGAAAAAATCTGGCAGTGTCCATGGTCTTGGAAATCGGTTGCTTTTATAACCAAAATGAAGTCATGCTGAATGTCACACTTGAACATCATTGCACCGGGTTTATGGAAGAGATTGCTCTGTGTCCTGCCTCAAACCCCCCAAGCCACCTATATGGCTCTTAGGCATTCATTGTGGCTTTATTTGAGCAACCTTTTGCATTTCAAATACAGAACTGTGTAGACACTAGAGCAAAGTGAGGAAAACGTGCAAAGGAAGACAAGGCAATTCCAAGTTTTAAGGAACTCTGCATTAAGTCAGTGACATTTCCCCCATGCCAGGACTGTCATGTGGTGTAAAGACACACATTCCCATCGAACACTGTCCCAGCATCCTCAGCATATGGAGCTGTCTTTGCAGGATAGTCTTCTTTCATCTTGACTTCTCTCATCTTCTGCAAAACTTTCAAGGTCTGCAGGGTTGCAAGTGGTCATGCTTTTCCCCCAAACATTATCTGTTAATTGGCGTGCTGGCCTTTCGTGCCTCCTCACAAAAGCACCTCAACTAAAACCCTGCTTTTCAACCATCTAATTTGCTCCTTTTCATTCTTGTTCCGTACTTATTTAACAACAGTCCTCGCTACTCTCCGTGAATAATTTCCTTTAATGATACGGTGCCATTTAGTGCCCATTTTAAACATTAACATTTATGAGAGGCTTTGAAGAACTGATTGATCTTGCTTTCAATACTGCTGATCACATATTCACATAAATTTATTAAAATATTTAAATTATATTTATAATAAAAGTCAATGGCCTCCTTGTTTACAGGACATAAAGTGTCGATATGGAGTATGCAATGAGAATTACGACTAAAGACGCGATTACTGATAAGTAATTATTTTTTAAATTGCCTAAAAATGTAACTTGCTTTAAGACAATGCCATGAGGCAAGAATTCTCATAGAAGCCTGGTTTTTAAAATACAGGCTCTTGAACAAATAAGAGTAGACCTTTGATAACTCATTCTCCTCAGCCTCATTTCCATTAGACATCAATTGCTGTGAAGTGATGGAAGGATGGTACATCTCTATATGATGGAATGGGATGACCTCAGCAGTACAGTAAAAATACACAGAAGTAACTGCCACTCTCATCTCTCCTTTCTACATCCAAAATAAGGCTGCACCAAGAACTGTATGAAAGTTTTAATGTATATATTCTATGAATAAACCAAAAAATGTTTGCTGAAATGACCACAATCCAAGGCAGTATCTATACATATATTATAATTTAGATGCTTCAAGCCATCACCTGCTGTATGACAGGCTTTTCCTTGACCTCAGATTTGAGAAAAAAAGGGAATGACGATTTTAGCTGGAAGCAGTTTCTGGCTTTCCAGCCTCCCTGTTGCTGTTTGAATACACACAGCTGTGTTCAGATTTCTGTGTGGTGTCTGAATGTCGAGACACGCAGGACCAGTGGCAGGTACACAGCTCAGGAACCAGACTGGCTTGTCAAATATTTATTGAAGTCTTCACTCAGTCCCATTTGAAAAAAAAAACAAACCAGAAGCACTGGGGAGTCACACGGAGAGCAGATACAGTAGAGAGCTACAGAAAGGAACTGAGGGAATCTCTTTTCCATGCTACAGCCAAAAAAAGGAAGTCAATTGCATAGGAGACTAGAGTGAAGACTTGTCAGAAGTAAATTCAAAGTTAAAACTGCTGTTAGAGATCTGTTCGCACCTACGGTACTTTATAACTTCTTCCTCGTAATCAGAGTTATTAACACTGACAAGTTAAATAAATTAATTCATCAAGCTATAGAATATTATGAAATCTCTTATTGAGATAAATTAAACAAAGTAGAACCAATCATTCATACTTGCCGGTATAATACAACACAGGAATATTAATTATCACCAAGAGGTAATTCCGGCGTTAGTCGCTATGAAACCGCCTGGACTGCATCACTAAAACTTGTGTTGTGCTCTCGTTTATTGTGTACCAGCCATGGCCTTCTAGTGGTTGTGTGGGTAGGCAGGGATGGTGGCATCAGTGATTCCCCCAGTACCCGATGTGACAGGAGCAGTGGGGACAAAGTTGCTGGTTGGTGTGCAGCCCTTTGCACAGCATCACAGTGCCTGGTCTGGTTGCTAGGGGATGGTGCTGGCAGCCAGTCCAAAGGCGGCCGGGTGCCCTGCCCTGTCCAACCACACAGAGAAAAGTTGCCAGGCAGCAGCTGACACAGGAGCAGAAAGAAGGGAGAAAGTATTTGAGAGGATCGAGAAGGGAAGAAAGACCAGAGATTAGAAAACAGAACAAAAAAACCCACTCTGTCTGAATTCAGGGGGTTGCATTACACTTTGTCCCTACTGGAGAAAACGTCCCTGAAAGAATTTTTCATTACTGCAGTGCAACGTTGGTTTCATTATTAAAGACTTTCTGAATGTGCATCTCCAACAGCTGCAGGAAAAGTTCTCCATGTGTGAGCTGTAATGTGGATATTTGCATACCAAGTGTCACGGGTGGAAATTGCTGCCTGGCATTCCAGATGATTTGGCGTGGCTTTAATACATAAATTGGGAGGTATTAAAACCCACATAAAAACGGATCAGTGTGACGTGTGAACTGCCTCACAAGTGCAACAATAAATGTGACAAGCAAAACACAAAGTCCTAAACCTGGAAACCATGACCTTGATCTGCACTAATCTCAATCTCCCAGCTATTGTAAAGAAATTCTGATGTATTTTTTTCCTTGCAAAACACTTGAGAGGTAGTGCTGGCCCACGCCAGGTGAAATGCAATGAACTGATGCAACTCTGCTAAAGGGCGGCTCAGTACCAGCTTGTGGTACCCAGACATCTGCTCAGGACAAGTGACAGTTTGCAGTTAACTGGACATGCTTTAGCGAAGGCGTAAATGGGAACTCTTAATGATGATTGCAAGGTTTGCTTCTCGTAAAAATAGGCTCATAAAAGTTATTAGAACAGAAAAGAACTCGTCACCTTTCGAAGTCTGTTTAAAGGACAATTTTGAAGCAAAAAAAAAAACAAAAAAAACCATTTCTTTCAAAAGAAACTTCCAAATTATTCTATTACCCGATAAATTAAGGTGCTTATATAAAACAGGCCAACTTCCTTACCTGCCATCCTGCTGTACTCAGAGGTGCTGCAGCCACACACGGGGAGAGATGAAATTTATTTCCAGTGAGTGGAGTAGAAACTCTTTGTCCAAAAAAAAAAATGTTCATGGTCAATGCTCAGAAAAATTATGAAAAGTAGAAAAAAAGAGAAAAATATCAGGTTCCATCTGTTTCAAACTCCCACGGTAAAATTTGTGACCAGACCATGTGGCATATTAGCCAGTTCAGAGTACTTCCTTCACCAGTTTATCCCAAAGTAAATATACTCCACAGCTCCGAGTAACATAATAAAATTACCTTTGTTTAATATAATGTGATTATCTGAGATGGCTGACAACTTAAGTTCATCTCCCAAATACCCATGAGCATGTGCTTCATCATGGCTTTATTCTACATCTTTGTCCTGAAGGTCCAGTTACTGAATTGTTGAAATTTGGACAACTAAGTGCATCTCCAGTAGGACCAAGGAGTGGCAGAGACAACCAGTCCTACCATTAGTAACTTTGGATTAATTCCATAGTTTATGGCATTCACACGATGCCTATTCAAAAACCTACCTGATTTTTTTCTTTTTTTTTTTAATTAGATCTCAATGCAACTTATTTATGAAATTTTCAATTTTATCATGTGAGTGTTGTGGAGTAAAGTGTACAGCTTTATCTACCTCTTTTATTTTCCTAAACATGACATCAGGAATAACCTAGTGAGATCTTTCTCAGTGATAGCAAATGATTAAAATAATAATAATGCATAATGCATGATGTCATTTGACAGAAGTCATTATCCATTTCCACAATCTCCTGTTAGGTTTCCATATCTTACTGATCTCAAGGAGCATTTATTTGCCATTTGCCAGAAGCACAGAAGGAATATCTAAAAAACAAGGGGTTTTTTTAAGACTTACACCTGGTGGTGCTGAAATTGGAGATAGTTAATAAGTGTTGTAAATTGATGCTGTTTGACAAATATCAATTGTGTATTCGCAGTCGTGCAGCATAAAAAGAAAAGGTGATGTACCACACAAATAGGGGTGCCTCTCCTGACAAACCTGGTGACCTCATGGTTGTTTGGAATGCCCTGGAAATATATCAATCATTTCTCCTTATGACAATAAAATCAACTATAGTAAATGTATTTATTATTTAAAAAGTACTGTTGCCACTGTCTGTTGTACATCAGCTTCTCATGCCAAAATTATCCCAGCTTGAAGCAAAACTGATGACGCTTCACATTTGTATTTTAGGTGATTTTCCTAAGGGAAAAGCCCTCCCTTCCCACTCCAAACATACCTCCACATTACTTGATTCAGCAGCCTTATAAACTCATAACATTTTCCCTTCTTGGTAAATGTAAGATACTTGCGTTACTGAAGGAGCTGTATGAACACTTTCCTTCTGGCACAATATTTTTCTACAGAGAAGTGGACTTTTACTGTTTAGATGAGGTTTAGCCCCATGGCTGGTGGTGCATCATCCCAGGCTCTGTCCCACCCTTACTGCAGCGGCATCAGCGCTGCCTGGCTGGGCACAAGAGCTTCTGTGCGTAACTGTTTACTATCCAAACTTCCTTTAACTTTCCCTTTAGGAGAAATTAGTGGTATTTACCAGTCTGAGATGTTTGGAAAATTATCCTGCTGACAGCTATTATATTCACTTTTTACTCCCTTCCTCCAAAATGTATCAGAATGAAAACTTATGAGTCTGCACCACAGCATTTCAAAGGCTAAACGAGCCTCCTCCCCAACTACAAAGCAAATTATTGTGTGATGGCAGCCAGGTGCCATAGCAGGGTTTTCATTCTGGTTTTGGGCTAAATCTGATTAATCATAAAAGAGATCAAATAAAAGAACATCTGGTACAAGATTTTTGCCATCAGATAAAGGCTTTACAGTGACGGTCCAAATGACTGCTGTGGCAAACAGCCACCACTACAACACTAGGCAAAATTTTCTCTCATGGCAAAAAAAAATAAAAAAATAAATTAAAAAAAAAATCGATACCATTTGCATAAATAATTGTTTCACTCCATAAAGCCAAGAACAGAGCATGTGGATGTCATTAAAGTTTAAAACAATCCCAAAAACTTGGTGGGCGAATAATAATTGTCTCTACTATTGAAACAGCATGTACGAGGTACCTTGTTTAGAATTTAAAAATGCAGACAAGCTCCACAGTCTGCACGATGCGCTTGCACTTTTAGCATAATCAGGCTCTGAATGTCATTTAAATGCACCTTTTAATATCACTTTGTCTTTCGTCGGGGAATAGTAAGGCTGCGAGGTTTCGTTTATTTTCCTCGCTTTTGTTCTTTTTACAAAAGGTAATGTGAAAATGTGCCCCAGGGTCTGCCCCATCCCGGCACAGACAATCTGAGAAGCTTGGGAGGAGCGGGATCTGTTTGCAGTCCTTGAGTGCCCCCCATAGGTTACTGCTCAAATCATCGCTTTAAGCTAGGCTCAAACCCAAAAATCTTTCGATTTTGGTGGAAAAGGAGACTAAAATCTTAAAATCGAAGTTCCCCCCCCCCTTCCAATCAAATTACAGATCACAAAAGAACACTACAGTGGTTGACGTAACTGTAATGCCAGTCACTATTTGCGTTGTATTTTATTTTTGAGTAGTCTGTGTTTAGTAGGGTTAAAGCTTCAGATAATTCTAAATATAATTTATTTCAATGTGGCCATTTCAGTTGAAAAGATAAATAGATATAACATATTTTAAGAAGCAGAATAGTTACTTTTCCAACAGAATTAACAATGAATTTAAATTTTTATAGGAATAAAAACTGCAAAAGCATACTGCAACTTGAAATGATATAGTTCTTAAAATAATTGATATAAATTCATAAATTCTATTAGAAACTAAAAAAAATCCCGAGCTAATTATGATAAATACTTAAAAAGTAGGACTTTTAGACTTCTTGAGATACTCTCTGTTTTTATAATTGACACTAAAATATATTGTCCTTTTATATGTGGTTGATGTTAAAGTAAACCTCATGCCTTTTGTAGTTAAAGAAACTTCACACATGTGACCTTGGCAGGGTCAGATACCTCCTTGTCACATCCCCACCCACCTTTGGAGCATCTTACGTCTGCACAAATGCACTTGAGGAGCATGAAGAAGGAAAGTGGCAGAAGGGGCAAAGGAAAGTATTGAAAAAAAATCACCTGGGATATTAAAAAAGGTTCAGTGTGTGTAGTCATTGAATAATATGTTAGAAGGTGCTTCAGAATGGAACAGAAACCCTCTGAGGGGTTAATTCCCCCAGGCTTATTTGGCTAATGCTGTTAGGGAATCATAGCATTTACTCTTGTGTCTGTAGATGGAACAACAATGAAATGCAGAAATTGCTACATGGAGGAGAGAGAGAGCTGGAAATGAGAAACTACGGAGAACATGCTGAGGGAAAATACAAATTCAACTTCTAAACAAAGATCACATTCATCTTTATTTATCTCCTCCTTGTAACAGAAGCAGGTAGATCTGCTACCAGTGTTAGGGAACAAATCAGAATAACACAGCTCCATACACTGAATTTAGTCCCTGACCTAAAACTGCAGAGTGGCTCCTCCCATGCAATGACTTTGACTCTCCTGGGTGTGAAGTCCAGCTCATTTGCTGTTTTCCTTCTCTCACAGGAGAGACTTTTTCTCGCTTGGAAGTGGCTGGTGCAGTGGGACACTCAGCGGCCTGTTTCTCCTCCCAAGCTCTGCAGCGCACACTGAGTAGGTCTGGAAGAAGTTTCCTTGTACAAGTTGCTAGATAGACGTTGCCTGATAATAGTTTTACAGTCACTGCTTGGGCTTTTAGATGGATTCCTCTTGAAAAATATGATTCTGATTCAAAACGCTGATTTGCTCCCTTTCTTTTTGTCTCCTCTAAAGGTTGGGTGTCCCCTTCTTCTGAGCAGGACAAATTCTGCCACTTCTTTACCTGGAATGAGCATACAGATAGTGCTAGTGGGGGGAAAGGAGAAGAGTAGAGAGACAAAAGACCTTTATGTTGAACCAACCCCATGTTTTGGTGATCCTGGTTGAGGTAGGAACTCACTTCAATAACCTGAGCAGCTCTTTCATGGCTGTGTGCTACCTGCACATCTAAAGGGGGAGCAGAGCAAGCTGTGCACTCATGCAGAAATGAAAGGGTGCTGGATATTAGGTAATATCCAATGACAGTTACATGCGCAAAAGAACTTCAAGGGCTTCAACATTTTTGTTCAATACAGGCACAGCAGCAAAAAAAAGCTGATGATGTCAAAACACACGTGGATGTCTGTGGCTGTGAGGGACCTGTCCTGGGGGGCAGAGGCTTCACTTTCATCTCTAATGTGATGATATGAACATGGACCTGTTCTTCTCCAGTCCTTTTTCCTTGATGGCAGCATACAGTTCTCTGCACATGTAGAAAAATGGGGCTCAGCTCCTCTTTTCCATGCAAGAGGGACACAGTTCAGCATCTGCCTGTTCCTTTTCAAAGGGCTTTCAAGGATTCTGCTGTACAAGTCTGAAAGGAAAATTGCAGCAGGATGAGAGAGGAAATTCCTTCATGGATAAATAGCTAAGCGATTAGAAACAAAGGGTAGCAGTAAATTACTATTATTTTCTCAATGGGGGAAGTGGAAGTCACTCCAGGAGTCCCCAAGGATATTTCTGCATCATCACATGCAAGCCAAGAAGACACCACTTACATTGGGGTTTACACTTTGTCTGTCCTAATACATGCAGAAGCCTTGTGTAAACCAGTAACCTGGTGCCCTTCCTCTGAATGAGAATGCAGCGGACTGAAGAGTGAGGAAATGATACAGGGAGCAAGGAAAGGCAGAAAGGGAAACCCAAGAGATGAGCAGAAGAGGAAGTCACTGGTGGCTGGGTCAGTTGGGAATACTGGTCCTGAGGGAAACATTCTCCAGCTGATCTTAAAGGTTTATTCAAATCAACAAAAAAACTCAAAACCAACCAACCAACCAACCAACCAACCAACCAACCAAAGAAACAAAAAAACAAAACAAAAACAAACAAACAAAACAAAACAAAACAAAAAGATAAGCAGGAATGGGAATGAATTATCTGATGGAAAGAGGTGCTGAATAGCCATTGGCCCACAGGAGGATTACTGAAGGAAGGGGTCCTGCAGCTTTCAAAATCAGATTTTATTTATCTCTTTATCAGTCAGGCTTTTTCTTTGTAGCAGCATACATCCTGAAGCTGGCACTTGGCCAATACTTTCAGATGACGAAAATAAACTTAAACTGGCAGATTCCCCACATTAACTTGTTCTGAACACTATTTTTTAAGGTGTACAAGTGTCTGCAAAAAAACCCCAAAACAAACAAAAAGCCCAGACACCAGGGATGGTATTTATGTCTTTTCTCAAAGTAAACAAAAGTATCTCTGCAAACACATAAACTAAGAAGGAGACAAAACCATTTAATAAGCTCTTGTATTAAACACACTTCGATAGAAAGCTTAATTCCTTCTTTCTGGAAAAAAAAAAAATCTACAAGGATAATGCTATAGCAGGACAAGTGGCTAGGATTATTTGAAATGAAGGCAGGAAGATCTTGTAGTGCCCTATGGCAATCCATCTGGGGAAGATTTCAAAAATATCCAACACTTACTTTAATGTAGTCTGTCCCAAAGGCAAAACTATTTGCTTTTCACGAGGATTTTTATGAGCTACATCTTAAAAGTAATCACTGGCAGAGATAATTTATTGTTAGCCAGGGAGGATATTGAAAGGCAGGGGAGCTATTAATCATCTATGCAGATATGGGTGAGATGCTGGCCCTATGGAAGTCAATAGTAAAATTCCCATTGACATCTGTGAAGCTGGGCTATTACTCTCCGTGCTAGAGGTTTAAGTGTTTGCTCTGTCTGTTAGGTCAAGTTCCTCGTTCGCATAATTTTCTGATTTACACAGAGTTATGCCACGGTTTGACCGAGGGAATATCTCCAGTTTGCTGAAATGAATGTTTTTTCTGCAGGAGGACTGCTTCAAAACTTAGAATAGGAATTGTTTCTGTATTACAAGGTGCAGACATGCTGTAAAAGTGTGGGTATAGAGGTACAGTCAGTCTTTGTGAAGAACTGTGAGGAGGCTATGGCTGAGATCTTGTTGAGTGAGACATTGTCACGCTCTCTTTCCTGGCAAGTCCATCTGTGTTTAATTTTGCTTTCCTTGGGAAAAGTTCACAATGGAGCTGTCAAGTACAACAAACCAATAGCAAGTCCAATAAACAATCTCAGAAATATCCACACTCCAAATGCTTTCATACAATTACCAGTGTCCTTCAGCATAATCCATGCCTTTCGTGGAAAGTGGGGCCATGAGCCCCAAGAGCAAACTCTGGAGAAAAAAGCCATAAAAAATATACAGCTTTAAGCAAAGCTATTCCCTTTTCTGTTAGAGAGGGTGATATGTTTCATAGCAGATCACTTGGAGACATTATGTCACTTAGATGTCATGATCAACACACTTTCACTCCTGCTCAATATTTAGATTCTCTGTGAAATGTGTTGCCGATGCTTCATACAGCTCCATCTCCTCTGCGGCCATAAAGGATGTGATCAAATTATTTCTACCTGCTTGTAGACAAAGTGCTCTGGAGGCATCATTTTTAGTCTCAGCCCATGGGAACAGAAGTGATTAAACAATTGCTGTTTAAAAATAGCATCACACATCACCAGCAGTCCATTGTGGAGTCAGCTGTAAACCAGCAGCAGCAGAGATGTTTGTTTTTACCCTCTTCTAGGCTGTCATGGCAGACAAAATATTTTTTTTCTCCGAATTGATTTGTTCTGAAAACCCAAGTATATTTGTTTTCCTGAGGAAATCCTTATGATTAATAATAGTAGGTGAGAGTTATTCCGTGTGCTTTACTTTAATGAATAAAACCCAAAGCACAGGGAGGTTTGTGTTCAAACAAGGCTGGAACAAAATTCAGTGAGAGATTTTTGCTTTTCATGTGTCTTTTGTTTGGTGTTCAGGATTCAAATCTGTAGCACCACGCTCTAAATCCCTATATGGGAAAAGCAGAGTCAGACCCCAGTAATGGATTAAATCTCCCTATCCAGAATATTTGAAATTGCTGTTTTGTTCAGAAGCACGAGGCTGATAAAAGGAACGATAGCCTTACCTATGTCTTTGTTTTCATGTATATTCAAAACAGGCTGAAAAGCCCGATCTTTCTTAATTAAATCATGAACAAATATGAGATTTCCTCCCTTTAGAGCCCAGCCTGCTGCCTGAGCTCAGACTTTCCACACCAGGCGGGGTTTGATCACATAGGTTCAGCTCACTGAACCCTGTTGTCAGCAGCTTGAGTGATACGTTCAGAGTGCACAATCAGGTCTGGCGCATAGAGAATGAGATCTATTGAACGTGATCCTGGCGCCCAAGAGCCTGAAATTCAGATTCAAAAGATGCACTGGCCTCCTTTCCAGGACCGTGGAATGTCAGTCCTGGCATTCAGCACCATGATCCCACTTCCTGGGACCCATGTTCCTTATTACCACCTCAGGGAGGAGCGTATGCTCCTCTCCAAGGAGTCAGGCAGCACAAAGTGAAACCCCCAGGTTGGGGACTCATCTGAGCTTCCTAAAAATACAGCTCCCCCCCCCATTATTCCCTCGGGGAGTGAGCACATGGAGCAGCCAGGAAGCTGTGGCAGCAGATCTGCACCAGCGACCAAACCCACCAGGAGCACACCGAGATCTCAGAGGTTTTGGCAGGCGTTGCTGTCCCCACCCTTAGGTCCCACACATGAGCTGCTTTCTGTCTGTCGTCTGTCATCCTATGGCTGGCCACCCATCCATCCCCAGTCTGGGAGGGGAGATTCCCCTGGGTATGGAGCATATGCTGCCCTTCCCTGCGCAGTGCAGAAGGCAGCCAGCACCAGCAGAGGTGGGTGGTGGATGGCACGGGAAGGAGCGGGAGGACGGTCCAGGACATGTGATCAGTGTTCGGCACGCAGAGAGGCATCAGATGCAAAAAGCATCTTAATTATGGCAATTCAAGGCAGAAGTAAAATTGCCTTCCTAATTTTGGAGAGCGCTGATAGGAAACACCCACCCTGCTAAGGCTGGAGCACAGATGGAGCTGGACTGCCAGCGATAAGGTCATTCGAGGGGGAATGTGGAAAGGGTAATGCCTTTGGGGCAAGGTCCTGCTCTTTCAATGGACGCTGGCTTTCTGCTAAAACTGTCAGGCATTGCCTTTCATTGCCCCAATTTACCAATTCCTTCAGGAGAAGAGCTAGTAAAAAGCATGCTTTTCTGGATCAAATATTTCCCATTTGTCCAAGCTTTTCCAAAGAGCAGCTGATTTCAGTGCCTGTGTGGCTCTGTGAAAAGGCTGTGACAGTTTGTTCCTCTGGCTTTTCCGTGCAATGCACAAAAGCCTTTCCCACTTCACCAAATATCCATATCCCCAGAAGTGCATCACAAGCCAATATTCATGTAGACTTCCAGAGCACTGCAATATCCTTGGACGTGAGGGGGGCGTTCCCAAGGGAGATGACTAACCCTGATTTTTTAATCAAACAGCAGAGGGTTGTAATGCAAACAGAGATTCAGATGCCATTTTCACATCCCATTCCTTGGTGTATTAACCCTTAGTAACATCTGATCTGCCCATAGGCTGTGGAAAGAAGGGCTGGCTGTGTCCTGCCTGCACTGCCTTCAGCTGTGGAAGACAAGGCTGGTCCTGCTGGGTGGTAGGGAGAGGAGTCTAAGCCTGCCAGGAGCCTATAAAGGCCAACACCTGAGCAAGGGACCAGGACAGACTGAAGAAGGTACGATGGCACCCTGAAGGAAAAAACTGACTCAGGGTAGGAGCTCCCTTTTTGAAGTGAGGGAACACACAATGCATGAAGAATAGTTATAATTCTGAAGCCAGACCGTGAAAGCTATGCTCTAC
The DNA here is from genome assembly GCA_013397755.1 of Cnemophilus loriae. Taxonomy (NCBI): domain Eukaryota; kingdom Metazoa; phylum Chordata; class Aves; order Passeriformes; family Corvidae; genus Cnemophilus; species Cnemophilus loriae. The sequence continues at coordinate 728,702 of VZTF01001738.1, forward strand.
CACTTGCTATACTGATTTTGAGCACCTTAAAATGTGCTGGGGAATCAGTGTGCATATGGTGAAATGTGAGCCTGCATCTGTACAAATGCAGTGTTTGGTAGAAATGGAGGCAAGAAGTGGGGAACCATCTAAACATGATTTTTTACTACAATGAAATACTCAACACAGGAAAATCAAGGTCACATTTTTTTGTGTGCATTTGACAAGTCCAGGCCGGATTTAACAGGTGAATTTTGAGTTATTTTTCTTCCTTACTGTTCCTGTGTTAAGAAATCTCACACACATGTTGTAACAGATTATGTAATGGCTTTATTTTCCTGCAGACAGAATCACTTTGGTGCTTTGAACCCCACTCCAACCCCTGTCTCTTTATCAGGCAAATCTCCACTCTCTCGTGGTGCTTCTACATTAAGTTGTATCTCTTGGGCCAATTCAGGACACTCGCTGTCAGCAGCACAGTACACAAATTTCGAATTAGCTTTCAAAGTAATCAGCAATTTATCATTTATTTATGCATCCTTTTTATATCTAGCTTAACATTTAAGCATTAAGATAAAAAAAGTCTTTGAGTTTACTATTGCATTTCACTCTGCATAATTGGATGTATGAATCTCTTTTGTTTGATATACAAAACTCTTGTGATGGGGTGTAATTCAGCTAACATTTCTGCTTTTAGTACATCTTTCTTCCTGAATTTCACTAAAAGGAGTGGGAAAAAAGTAGATGTGTGTCATACAGAGCTTTTTACATTGTGGAATTCATAACCCTCATAGGACAATAACATAAATGATGCATCAGCAAGCTCTGCCTTGTCTGAGGCACGTACCTGACACTGACAGAGAAGGAGATTTTCTGAGTAATCCTTTCACACCATCAGCCTTGGAGAGCCTCTGCTGCCCTGGGCAAAACTCCACCGTCACCAGTCACCCATACAAAGGGGTCCTGAATGTTTTGCAAGAGTCACTCTCAAGACTTTAGAGTTCAGCCTTTTTCTGTCACTCATGTTACACCTGCTTTTCTTTAGCAAGGCTGCTGCTGTAGCTATTTTTTTCCTGAAAATGGAAAAAACCTTTAGTTCTGTGCCTTGTCACTTTTTTTTTTTTTTGAATAAAACTCTTCCTGCTCCCACCCAATTTCCCATTCCCGTTCCCATCCTGGCTCCCACTGGCCCAGTAGAGGCTGACAGAGCCCCTGCTACTACAGAAGGAAGAGGCAAAGACTTGCTACCCTGAAGAAATAAGTCCACCTGAAAATGTCAGCCCACCAAAACTGGCCCTTGTCAGCTGCAGCATGAACCATGAGCTGCTCAGCTTCACAGCAGAGCAAAAGTGAAACAAGAGTGGTTTGTTGTGTGTCTTGGTGGCTGTTGCTTGACAATGGAGGAATTATATTAAATTCAGAAACTTTGAAGTTAGAAGGTGTCTGGAGAGCAAATAAAACCTTGACCCTTTTACAGGTTAAAAAAAAAAAAAAGGAAAAGAAGGAGATCATGGAGAACAATATCTAAAACAAACAGCTTGGAATACTGGGTATTAGGGACTTATTTGGTGATGGAGAGGAAAACTTACTAGATATGAGTTCCAGTAATAGCTTTCTATAGCAACCACAGAAATATGAGATGTGGGCAAAAGGAGAGAGAGAGATTCCTTTTGCCTCTGCTGATGAAGACAGCAATTTTTCCTTGAACATGTCTGGAGAAATATATCAAAAGCCTTTATTCACCACATGCTCAACACAGGAATATGAGAATACCTTATTATGTGATGTGCTGGTGTCTTGTCCTTGCCGAATATTCTTACCTGTCCCACATAATGATAGTGAGAAACAGATTGTTTTAATTTTAAGTTTTACTTCTTTGAATAAATATTTGCTGACTGAGAGGGATTTGCATTATGTTAGGAAGCCAGCGCACACCTGTACAATCGTATACTGAAGGCCCTAGATGAGAAGATTAAAATGTTCAATAATTTCAGGATAGAATTTGCGTGTTCTGATCCTTAAATTGCAAAGATATAGGCATATCGATAGCAATTATATGTTTTTTATTTACCAAACTAAAAAATTAAGGATGAAAAAAAGTTGATCTAAAAGAGCAAAAATTGATCTGAAACATTACCCAAATTAAACAGGAAAAGTGTTTCTGCTTCAAGTCTAAAGATAGTTAAATTATAGCTGTGTTTTGAAATTCCTTTTATAGTCAGATAAACTGATTTATTTTTGAGTTACTTACAGACAAAACCTATTTAGTTTGACACTAATGATTATTCGTTAGCTTATGCTTCCCTTCAACCATATTTTAAATTTCAGTGAAATTAATGTAAGTTATGAACGTGAAGATTAGAAAAGGAAATACTGAGTCCCAAGCTTCAGTCTGATGCTTGTTAAATGCTTTGCACTGGTTGTTTATTGCTCAGACACACAAAATCTCTGTTGATCCTCTGCTGCTGTGGAAGGATCCTGCCTCGTTCTGTCGGCCTCTTCACCTTAGCACCTATTTTTGTACTTCCCTGTTGCTGCCCCAGCCTGTCCATCTCACTCCTTTAGCCCAATCCTTGCTTAAGCCAAGGAGAAAAAGAGTTTGCAGCCCTAAAAGGTTTTATTCCACCTTACCCAGTCCTATCTGGCACGACCTCGTGTAAATTCTTGTGTTCCATATTTATGCCATGGTTCCCCTCTTCCTCAGGTCTTGAGATGCCGCTAGGAATAGATGTGAATCCTGACAGTAAAAATGAACAGCATGAAAGAACAAGACTTGCTGTCTTTTCCTCCCCTCCATCTGAATCTCTGTTCTAGCCAGCAGCACCGAGGGCTTTGGTTTCCCGTTGCAGATGAACCTGTCTCGGCTGAAAGGCGGCGTTATGTAAGATTTATATGTTGCAGTTATGAAGTATTATTTTTAGATGTTTCTCCAGCATTACAACATTTCAGCCAAAAATCTAAAGTTGCATAAAAGAGCACTCAAAGTATAAACCTTGAAATGCGGTTTTAATGGGGTTTTCTGCTTGGCAGCAACCCAGTATCGCACCATTCCTGTACCAGTAAGAGCAATAAACTCCCTAAAGGCTCTGGGTGTGTAAAATCAGTCAGGAAGCACCTAAATATTACTACTGGTTTCCATTCAGGAATGCCGAGAACATCCCATTCACAGCTTCTACAGCCAAAGCTTCAATCCTGCAAAAAAGTCTTTAATCCACACCCCAGTATTGGGGGGCATCAGGATATATGTCCAAACTGGCTTGGTAGGTTTCTTTGGATCTGATGAGCCAAGAATTACTGGGTCTAAAACTGGGTTGTGGTCAATGTAAACATAATAAATCAGGAGTGTATTGGTAAAAGCAGCTTTATTTGCAGAAAAATGGCAACCTTGGTGCCCTATATCTCATCTCCCCTAAGGGTTCCTTGTTCCTACAAAAAAGTTATTGAGAAAGGGGGNGCTGCAGAATGTTCTTGGGTATCAGTGATCCCATTCGTGCAGAAGTAATAGATTTACCTTACAGTACCCATCTCTTTGTGGGGAAAACAAGCCTCTCAGACATCTCAAAATGCTTTTTTTCCCCCTGTAATGTTTGTGTCCTTCTGTTTTACATCTGATAATGCTCTGTTAATCAGAGTCATCTCCATGTATCAGATAACTATTTATAGTATAAAGGGAGCAACACATGGAGCCAGAGCTCCTTTCTACCAACCAAGAGCCCTAAATGTTAAACTCAGAAAATCCTGTTCCTCCCCACTCTGGTCCTCTGGCAAGTAGAAATGGGAGAACTGGAAGGTGTCCCTCCAGCCTGGCACCCCGAGGCACAAGAGTAGAGGAGTTCACACCTCCTTAGGGTGGCTCATACTTCTGAGGCATTCAACTTTTAGCCCAAGTTCCTAATTCCTACAGCTTTGCATCCCACTATTCCTGACCATATTTTAAATCTAGACTGAGGTGGTTTGTGGCTGTTTGGTGAGATGTGTTCGCATTTCCACAAACCTGCCGCTGAGCCATCCTCCCTCACCATCTCAGGCAGACAGGCATTGGCACTGTAGCAGCACTTGAGCATTCCCAGGTCTCGTGTGTTTGCATGTGAAACCAAATTCTCTGAAATTCATCCTGCTCCTACATAATGGCTGCTCTGCCTACTGCAGGATAAAATTAACTTCAAGGTGAGAGATTAAACTGTGTGCATAGTCGCAAAAAGAACTCACCCCAAAGTTGCCAGCAGGGATGTATTGCAAGAGATCATGCTGCAGGAAAATTGCTGCTGCTGCTCCTTCCTTCTCATTTCTGATCCAATCTCATGTTGATTCATGTAGCTCAAATTTGTTTAAAGGAATGAGATAATATTGTGCCAGTGATACGCAGTTGTGATTCAACTTACACCTCTGTCTTCTGCTCATTACAAGAACCTGAAAATGTTAGCAAATTATTCATTAGCGTGGATTCAATTTTATTGACTTATTTTAAATTTATGCAAGGTCTTGCTACTATAGACCTTACTGATGTTGTCCATTCATAGCAACACTAAATTCATGTAAGTCTGAGTTTCAGGGCAGGACCAAAACTATGAGATATTATTGATAGAACAATGTTAAATTTAGAAGTAGGGAAAAGAGACATACAATAATTGCGTGTATTTTTAGTACTTTCCTGGACAGGACGAGTGTGTGGAAATAAAGGAAATAGGTTTGGTACTGGTGATTTTGAGAAGACACATCTTTAGTTTTATAGAATTATAAGACTCTACTGAGCAGTATCAAATATAGCTCCCTGCATAAAGTGTTGTTAGTTTGCCTTGTCAGTCTGCTGATGCTCCTGAGCTGCTGAGCTTGGCATGGAGGGGAGCTGTGGGTGTCTTGCTGGAGTAACAGAGCCACCAGTGAATATGCTCACAGTTTCAAAGTGATCATTTTTATTCCTTTTCTCTCTAAAGCTCTCACTGGAAACATTTTATGTTTCTTTGAACTTTTTCAAAGTTGACTGTTAGGACAGTAGGGGATTTTAATTAGCTCCATCCTTCTTTCACTCCCCTTTCCTCTCTTGTTCTTCCTGTTTGTTCAGCAGAGATTTCAGGATGTTGTCTTTTACCTCTCCTTCTGTTTGTAATTATTTTAGAGTAAACTCCAAATCAGAGTAGTCTTACTAGATAAGTTAATAACTATCTAGTAAGTAATATTTAATTTAATCCACAATGCAATGGACATTTAGATTTACATCAAATTTATTCATTATGACCAGTGATCTCCTGTAAAACTCACCAGACTGGAAATGGAACACTGGGTTATTTTACATAGTTTTTCTTAAAAAAATTTAACAGTAGTAAAAGCCCAAACCCAAGACAATCCTTTGGTTTGAGCCATTATGAATACACAGAGATGATTTCCTTAATTTTGAATTTAAAAGCCTTTCTATTTTTCCCCCAAAATATAATTCACATAATTTAGGAGTTATTATAAAATCAGTGGTTAATAGACTTTTATTTTCCCTTCATTTCGTGTGAAATAGAGAGCTATGACCTAAGCCCATTAATCCATGATAGCTGCTATATAAAAGCTACAAATATTCTGAAGTTTCCAAAACAAACAACCTCAAACTTAAAAATTAACTTAAAAACTCAGAAATCAGCCTGAAAGAAGCTCAAGGAAATGAATAAAAATATCCAGAAAGAATTAGAATCAACACTGGAGAGAGAGTAACTGGGTTGACTTCAGGCTGACTAATTCACATACTGGAAGTTGATGATTTTGGGAGCTGAGGTTTGGGGGGTTTTTTAAGACTTGTCTTCATCCTCATTCTTGGCCTTACTAGAGGGATCCACAAATGTGTGTATTCACTTGTGTATTTCCTACCTGCTTTGCCTCATTGCCAGAATATACACACATGCACATATGTGTGTATACATAATATACGTTTCCAAACTTATATGGAAAAGACCTTCTTTTAGATGAAATACACCCCAAGCAAACTACTGCCAGCCAGGAAAGTGATTCCTGCCTGAGGCAGGCAGGCTCATATGTGATACTTCCCTAGAAATTGTGTGACACAGGACCTAAAACTTCCACTTCAAATGCAGTGCTAATGCCTCCTTCTTCACCATTAAAAAGTAAGTTGTGATATTCTGCCTTTTTAGTAGGGGAAAACTGAATAATGGTGCAGTGTGGCTGAAATCTGAGCATTTAGCCCAAGGCAACACAGAAATAATTTCACTTACTTTAATGAAATAATTTCGGATCTAAACTGGAGTAACCTAAAATAGGTATTTTTCATTTGAACTCCAAATTCTTTCCTAACTGAGTTGTTCAAGGAGGTCCCATATTCTCACCCAGCACCATGCAGAGAGAGCTTTTTTTCTCCACTTTGAAAAAATAAAACCTTCCCTTGCTGTATTAACCACCGAGATATTCATATAGTCAGCACAAATTACAGGGATGACTCTGCCAAAGGGAGATATATTTGGAATCAGCAATCTCTTCCTCTCAGATGTCGGTGGACATATCAAGAAAGTAAACAAAATTAGAAATTAGAAGAAAAATAGCAGCAAACACCTCGAGTTTGGTGCTTCCAGTACACTAAGAAGTCACCTTCCTGTGAAACTTTCTGGGCTATTTGTGCAGTTTCTTCATGATCAGAGAACCTGACACTTTATATATATCTATATATCTATCTATATATATGTATATAGATATGTATAGATATAGACATATACACCTATGTACAGCTCATGGTCCTCAGGCAGCCAGTGCTCTGCAGAAAAACACACTAGCACAGCTTTAAATAAGAAATGAGATCCAATTTTGGACCAGCTTGGCCCAAGGATTGTGAGAAGTCGGATACAGAAGTGAGACTTGCATCTTGAATTTGTTAGTGCTGCACTGCTCTTCCAGAAAGAAATGAGGGGGCACTCTGCAGGACATCTGGAAAGCTGAGAGGAGGAAGGGAAAAGGCAATGTTAAGAAAACTGAGCTGAAATTTATCCTTTGCTATTAAACAGGACACTTCTTTCCCAGGCTGGCTCATGGAGTCACAACTTATAGTTTGCACTCCTGGATTTTCTGGATAAAATAGATTCAGTGGAAGCCTCCATGTGAGTTCCCATCCATTCAAATTACTGCCTTCCTGCAGGTTCTCCCATGCAGCAATATCATGTCCATGCAGGCTAACACAGCTTGGCCTCTACGTTGCTCCAGGAGCTCTCAGAATGATTATGAGCCGGTATTTCCACTCTTAAGGTCTGGGGGAGTCAGAGTGCTTATCAGGTTAGGTGATGCTACGATTGCAAAAGGACAAAAAGAACCACCTAGTCTGCACCTTTTAACCAGAAATACCTCTTAAAAGCATTACAGTTGCTGGTAAAAGTACACATACCTACTTTAATCCATTCTTGAAGATGTTTTGAGCTGTGTAGTGGAATATTTAATACTATCCCTGCCCATAATAGTAGAATGAAAGGCAAGCAAAATACTCGACTATGTTTCTACTGCATTTTTTTACTCCTGGAGCAGTTACAGTATCAGGAAATCATCTCAATGTTATGGTCTCACCTGCAATTATGTCTTCAGTTTTGGTTATTTCTTAGAATGTGTAACACTAGTAAAGGGATATACTGAGCAAAAAAGTAAACTGTAAAAAAGAGAAACCTTGAGATAATTTTGATTTTATATTTCAGGCAGTAATAATGGTTTAACTTGTGCAGAAATGATAAAAAATGAAGCAGTAAATAAAATCCTAAGTGCTGTATATTACTTACCAGGAGGTAAACTCTGAAAGCATATCAGCTTTCTTAATGTAAGAGGGATAAAACATTCAATAAAACTGAAAACTCTCTCCTTTTCAAACATGTAAGAAAATGTAAAATCATACATCTCCTCTCCCATCTTCTTCTCCCACTACTGACCTCTGGAACTCAAGATTAGTGACTGTTGGGGCTCTAAAGAGAAGAGTAAAGGTTTTTATGGATAGTAAGAGCATCCACTGTCAAATGTATAGTGAAAACTTCCTAAAATGCTCACACTTCATGGAATTAGCCAGTCACATAGTGGAATAAGGAAAGCATTCTCTTGTTGTCCCTTTTGAGGTGTTCTTGTGCCTGTCTTGCAAGTGTTTGAGAGAAGAAAATTCCTGTGCTTTGACCATGCCAACGTCCATAAGTGACATTACAGCTCCTGAAACATAACAAAGCCGATTCTGCCTTTTCCTGCTTCCAAACTAATTAGCAGCATTGCAGAGGGTTCCTTACCCCCTATGAATATGAATAATTTTATATTTCACAGAATTCAGGCCTTCTGTTCCAAAAAAATTTTCCTCCTAGCTTTTTCCTCTAGCCCTGTTTCTCACTGGAGGTCACCAGGGTGTTATCTCTGCAGATGGGAGGAAAACCACAAATAAAAAGGAGGTGAGATGCAGTGTTTGAGTGAGTGAGGTCTTGGCAGTGCACTGATACAGGCTCTGGCTCCCACATGGACAGATGGATCATTCACTGCTCTTCAAAATACATCGTGCTCTATTCCTTGAAAGTATTCCCATGTGAAAGCATGCCCAGGTGAAATAATTCTCCGTCTACTTGCTGGTTTTGCTGTCAAACCTCATGTGTGCTGCAAGCAGGGACCTGGGGAATGAACATCCAATAAACACTTCCAAAAGGCAGGGCACGGAGGAGGAGGATTGTGCATGTTGTAGTTAAGCAGAACTTGGATCATTTAAAAATTTCCCAGTTTTCCCAAGTTGTTGGTTGTGATGGGTCAATGTGACATGATACAGATGCTGGGGTACACCAGGTTCTGTCAGCCTCAGAAATGTCATGTCAGTATTCACCTCACCTGAGTGGAGAATAATTTGCTGATGTTGTGTCCTGAGATGTTGGGTCTCTGGTGCCACAATGACGTTGGCATGGCGTTTTCCTGGCGTAGAGGGAACAGGAGCAGCAGCAGCTTTGGGTTACAGGTTTCCCTCCATCCTCCTGCAGCTCGTGCACAGCAGGGCAGATGTAGGAATGTCTTTAGGAATGCATAAATCTCCCCGAGTGAGCACCCAGGGGCAGTCCCTTTCACTGGAGAGGGTTGCACATAATTTATTTTCATTCACGCTCTTTTCCTTTCATGCTAGCAGATAAGTAATCTTCCTCTTCTCGACTACATCCTTAATTATAGCAGACAGAAGATTATTTACCACATTGAAATTTCTTTCAGATCCATTAGTTTGCTCAATGTACAGCTAACCATGGCATTATTTTCTTTTGACAGTGTTCTTGTGAAAGAGTTTGCTAATACACAACAGCAACACGTTGGTCTAACAATGCTCAAAACACAGCATCCACACTGGCCGTATTTTAAAGGGTTAGGGAGGCATAATAATATTCCTTGGATTTGCACAGTCCACTCCCCAGGACCATCAGAAGGCTTTAATAAAAGTAATTGATACAATAATCTTGGAAAGCACTTTTGAATTGGAAAGAATATTAACTTTATTAGCATATAACAGAACTATATAATAGATCAAGTCATTAAGTGGAATATTGTTATAGACTGAAGAGAGAATATGATTTAATTTTTTTTTTTAAATTCCATTATTTTTACTTTTACTATTATTTTAATAGTCAAATGTCTGTTATAAAATGTGCCTTGAAATATTTGAAGATGGATTTGATAATCCATGCAAAGCGGACACCTTCAGCACCCATCAGCTGGTTACTTTCATGTGTTTCCTTGCTCTTATTCATAGCCTTGATGGTTACCAAAAAAAAATTCCATTCTCTTTCTTCATTTTAAAAGAAATGCTTTTCACATCATTCCCCAAAGTGGGGCTTTCAAGTCAGAGAGTGAGAGAGTTCACATCACTCCATATGAAGCAACAAAAGGTGGATAGAGTGGACAAGGAGTACCCAGGCAGTGCTCAGAGGCAAATGGACTATTTCAAAGGGCTGGAGCAGAGCAGACGAGAGGAGGAGGAGTGGGAGAGGAGTGTCAGCACTTGGCCTTTGCTGGGTCATGTCATAAGGTGAAAAAAGGATTGGGAAGGATGGTGGCTCCTTAGGGTCTGTGCCACAGTGACAACAGCCAGTCCCAGTCAAACCTGGCAATCAGATTGCTGGGCTTTTTTATCCCGTTTATATTTTCAAGACAACTTCTCTGCAGGGGACCTCATTCCTCTCCACAACTACCTAGAAGGAGGTTGTAGTGAGGGAGGGGTCGGTCTCCTCTGCATTGTCTAAAGGGAAAGGATGAGAGGAAATGGCCTTAAGATGTGCCAGGGGAGGTTCAGATTAGATATTACAAATAAAAATTTCACTGAAACAGTGTTCAGGCCTTAGAATAAGTTGTCCAGGAAGGTGGTGGAATGGCTGTCTCTGGCAGTGTGCCAGAGGTGTCTGGATGTGCCACTTGTGGATATGGTTTAGGGATATTTTTGTTGGTGCTAGGGTCATTATGGGACAGGATGACCTTGAAAGCCTCTTCAAACCTTGATGATTCTGTAATTCTGTATGTGTTAGAAACTGAAAACCGTTAAAATTTTTTAAAAATCCTGGTAAAAACTCAAAAAAAATCCCTGAACACAGCAATAAGACCTCCTTAGGTGATACCATTCAAACTGGCACAAAGAAAGCTGAAACAACTTTTGCCAGCCCCAGAGCTTGTTCTCCAAGCAGGGCTCCCTTCTGGTGCGCCCAGACATCTTGCAAAATTATTCCCAGGCCTCAGAAGGTTGTTCAGTTCTTTTTGCAAAACCCCTCGCGAATGCTGAGCTGTTCCCTGAGGAGAAGCCATACAAGGAGTTTTTCTGTTTCCCCTTCCAGCTGGGCTGCGGGAGCACTCCCCTGCATTTCTCACAGCAATCCCCTCCACCCCACATCCTTGCTATCAGCAGAGATTTGGCTGCCTGGGAAAGGCGGATTACTCTCTCCGGGAAGCACACGCCGGCATCCTCAGACAGAGAGCGCATCCCTGACGGCGTGTGACGATGTGCTGCGATGCAAGGTACATCCTCAGGCTTTTCCCACTATCAGCACTGACTCTCCCTCATTACTTATTGCTGTGTTTTTTTAGTTTTTGTTTTTTTTTTTTTCCCCCTTCCAATGCTGGATTTGCTTCAACAAATTAGAATAGTTTTGGTTGTTTTTTTTTTTTTCCTTAAATCTGGTAACAAGCACCTATTCTTCAACATCACTTTTGATCTTGCACGTAGAAGTAGTTCAGGTGATAGATTAGTTACTGGGGCAGTGAAATGAATGAAATCTCTGCTGTTTAGTCTCATTATAACAGGGATATGGCCAAAGGGAAGTGGAGTCTGAATGGCAAAACAGAACAATATTCAGTTACGGTAACAATTGTGTTACATATTGATTTGGAATCCACTGTTTCTTTAGGTCCCCACACATCGAATTCTCTGCCATCTCTTACTCCAGGGTCTGGGATTCAATGAGCCTCTCAGATGAATGCTGCATTCCTGCTTCTCACAAACACTATTTCAGACTTTGAAAACTCAGGAATATGTTCTTTCAGTGTCTTCAGCGAAGTTTTTCAAGCCCTTCTTTGTAGCCATCATGGCTAGCGGCAGAACTTTTAAAAACCACAACCTGAGACTCCAGAAGATTATTTCAGAGTTAAGAACAGTTTCCCGTGCAAAATCTGGTGCAGAGCATGGTCAGGCTTTGCAATATTCTATTCAATGGTTTTGTTTGCAGCTTCTTTAAGTTATTAGAGAGACTTCAGGTGACTTCTGTAGACTGTGTCTCAGGCATGTATGTATCAGCTACCTGTATGAGTGGCCAAACTCATGTTAATACTAGATACTCTCATCATTTGCGGTGTTTTATAATTATTGACTCATTGGTTAAGTTAAATCTAAATCTAAATCTAAGCTTACTTCTTATAACATCTTAATTGAAGTATTAAAAAAAAAAAAAAGGAAAATCTATTTGAGGCAACAGCTGCTGTTAAAACTCAAGGATAATTTTCAGGAAGCAATTAAAGAAAAAAATACAGTTGTGTTATATCTGACTTCTGATTTTTCTTTCTTTTTCAAAATATAGCTTCCTTTTCAAACTCACCTTTCTTTGATAAGCCTCAGAGCACTACTGTTAACAGACGTTCTGAATCAACATATCTGTCACTGACTTTTTTAAAACTTTTTTTACATGAAGCAAATAAATTAAAGATCAAAACTAGTATTGGAATAATACAACACCTTTCTTTCACATGAAGGAGTGACCTCGCTTGCCACTCTGCTTTGCAGGAGCGATGTGCCAGCAATGCTAATAAAGTGCTATCAGTTCATATGCTTTCTCGGTTAAATAATGGTGACTTTGAGAAGTGACACATCTTAAATCGTGTGGTCCTGTGTGGGGCACGGCACACAGACACACAGAACCCTGTGGGATGCAGGGCTTTGCCTGCCTCACACAGGACTGACCCAGCAGTGGGATGGAGGTGGGGTTGTGGCTCTGTATTGAGTGATGCTCCAGCTTTCTACAGGACTTGGTTCTTGTTGCAGAAAAGGATCAAAATATTGTATTATGATTCATGGAAAGAAAGCTCCTGCCCATCATCACTCAGGCAAAATAACGTGGCTGCAAAATGTGCACGAACATGAGTTCAACACGTGAACTCCTGGCAGGGGAGCAGGGGCAGGTTTCAGTGGGAGCTGGAAGATTTGGGCTCCCTGTTACCAGTCCACATTAGATTGTCTTTGCTCCTGTTGCTATCAGGGGCTGCTAAAATAGAGTTAACCTGGATGCATCTTCTTTGCTGAAATTCTAATTTAGCTTTTCTGTGTAAACACTCATTTAGTATCTGTATCTCGCTCCCACCTTTGTAAGGTAAAATAATAATATTCTCTTGCCTCATATGGTGTAATGAAGTTTAATACATTAAAGATAGTGAGGCACTAGTTGCTATAGTAATGTACTATTTAAATAACTAAGGGAAAAAAGACTCCTCAGAAGTGTTTCAACAAATGCAGTTTATTGAGGGCTACTTGTTTTGCACAAAACATCTTTGGGATGGTGAGCACACCACAGGGAAAGTCTCCATGAGGCTATTCAGGAAAGGAGCTGATAAGGGCAGTGTGGTGCATGGTGTTAATCAGTGCTGAGCATGGAGAAGGCTTTCCCATCCTGCCACACCCAGGCTTAGCTGTCTGCTGGCCAAGCAGTGGCTGAGCGGGGAATGGTTCATCTGAGCCCCGCAGCCTGGGAGGGGCACCTCTGACCATCCCTTCACGTGCTGACAGGGGTTTGTTTCAGAAAGGGCCAGCGGCAGGCCCAGTGCCTGTGAAGCTGCCAACTGTTTGATCATTTGTACAGACACAGCAGCCTGCAGTGCAGCTCCCTTCCCTGCTGGAAGCAATTAAACTCTCTGCCGCTACATTAAACTGTCTTTGGAAAACACCTCTGGTCCCGAGATCAGAAACCCACCAGCAGCTTGCAGTGCACTGCTTAAGGAACTGCACTGTGAGGCTGGGAATGTGGGCTTGCAGCTTCCCTGGCAGAAGGTGAAATCAAATATATATTCTCCATTTCTTGGGCAAACACTGCAAGAAATAGCGTATATAACACATGAGCACTACTACCAATCATTCTCTCGAGGGCCAAGTTTTAAAAATAAAGTCACTTCATCTGTATTCTTCACATGTTTGTTGGCTGTGATCTCTGAACAGCTATTAGATCGAATTCCTCAAGAGATTTAAGGAAAAAAATTCTGAGTTCTGATCAGCTTGATGGGTGCAGGAGAGAAGCTGTGGGTAGCAGGGGAGGTCAACCCCAAAATGCCCAGGGTACCTCGCAGCCAGAAGGATGTTTTGAGCAAAATCTTCAACTGAGATGCTTCAGTTTCACCTGGGTCACCCTTTAGGCACCTGCATAAATTTTAGATCTTGTCCACAATCACACTGAATAATTTCCTAAGTCAGGGAGACGAAGTTTATAAGCCTAGCCTGTTCTGTAAAGATGCTCTTAAGTTGTGAAGGCAAGGATAATTATTTTAATTCTATTTTCTGATCGTGATCTAGAAAAGATCAATATGATAAAGAAAATGATGGGTCTTTATGAACAGTTTAAAAATTGCTTATTTTATGATCTAGCTTTGAAAATGAAGGATTTTTTAAATGTGTATATATTAGATGCTCTATTCCTTTGTAAAATTTTGTTTGGACTAAAATTCATGAACAGAAATAGAGAATATGGATAAAAACGTATCTTGGTAATAGGTCAAATGCAAAATGTATAACTTGCAAATCAAACCTTAAAGCAAGTGAATCTCTGTTGGAATCAATAGGAGCTGAGATGGTTGACTGAGCAGAAGGTGGGAAAAATAATAGTTTGTTGCCTCTCTGCAGAAAATATAAGTCAAGTCAGTCCACCATTACCTCAGTGTGTAGCAGACTTTATGCTTAAATGGTTTATTTTACATATTGACAGTGATCTTCTAAACTTGACTCCAGCATGCAACAACTTCCACCAGCAACTTTACTGGTGGAAAAAAAAAAAAGTTGCAGTATACTCAGATGGGATTTTTTAATTTTTTAAGCAGAATGTTTAATTAGAAAATTCTGACTTGCTGTAATGAAGCAAAGTGGTTTATGGGAAAGTAACAGTTTTGAGAAAAACTTTGCTTCAAATATTATACAGATTGGGGGTGAAAATTCTAATTCCAGTAAAAGAGAGAGTGAACTACCTCTGGTTTTGTCTGATGCAAACTACCTGAACACAACCTTCCTCAAATTTATGAGCATGTATCCCCACTGGGGTATAGAACCATAGAATCATTAAGACCTCCAAGATTCCTTTTCCAAAATAGCATTTATACCAAGAGGAACCACAGTGTTAAAGACTTTCTGAGTGTCATGGTCCCCACCTGGAAACAGGACCTTGCCATTGTTTTGAGTCAAGTAGTCAATCAGCCTCCTCTCTTCTCTACTTGTACAAAAGCTATTTATTTACCTGTGAAAAGCAGCCCCACCCAGCAGAAGAATATGTAATAGGCTGGCAGACACTGGTCTCCAGGAGCCTGAAAACCCTAAACCAGACAGGAGAAGAGCCAAGCTTGGCTCGGTCGCACCTTGTGTGAACGCCTCCGACAGTGAGTTTTTATAATTTTGCTTTATGGTGAAAATTTCTGAAACCTCTTGGTTCTCCTTCACCCCAGAATGGGACTTCTGTAATCTGAAAGTGTTTTATGGCATGAGAAAATTGCTTCCTGTCTTGGACTACTTTTCAAATTGGGCCTGAACTACCATTATTGAATAGTTTTCAGGTTGTCCTGGCTGGTAACTGCAGTGACTCCATCATGAGGAAGCTTTCAGATCTTTAAAAAAAAAAAATTTTGGCAGTAATTACCTGAATTAACTGAAGGGAATTTCAGGCCTTGTATACTCCTATATTCAGTGAATTGTAGGACTTTTTTTTTCCTGATGTTCTATGGGTATTAATTAGTTAGGAAAAAGCATTAACACTTTGCTCACATTCTCAAATATCTGCTTATGCAAACCAGTATCTGCTCAGACAAATCAACATATTGATCTCCTTTCAGCATTTCAAATAAACAGTTAACAAAAACATCTTTAATTATTTTATGCTCCTTCATGTCAAGCAAGTGTTCTCCCTTTTTTAGAGTAAAGTGTTTGAAACATCATGGGGTAAAATTAAATTATTTGACTGAGACCACAGAAAGGCACTTTCAAAGCCCAAATCATAAAGCAGCGGACCTTACTTAAATCACCTCCACAGAGGTTTAAGCTAACGTGTTGTGCTTGTCATTGTCAAAAAAAGCCCAACCTGTTTACAAAGTCGGCTGCAGTCACTTGGCTAATAAGTATAATCTGTTCAGCTGCTCTAATTCAGCGTGGTTTGATTGTGTACCCAGCAGTGGTGGCTCTAATGCTTTTTAGCTGGGGAGGGGGGGTCGGCAAAAAACCCTCCAGGAGCTGTGTGTGTGTGCATGGAGGAGAGCTTTGAGAGAAAAGGATTGTGCAAACAAAGCCACTGTGAATGAGCAATTTTCAAGATATTTTGAGCAAGAGAATATTCAGTTATATTTGAGAAAACAGAAGATGTTTATCTGTAAATATCCTTGCAACATCCTTCTCTGCAGCATGTTTTGGGTAGCTGGAGTAGCCCCATGCCCATCTCTGCAGGCTGGGGCAGCCCATGAAATCCCCTATGAGAGTGGTTAAATGAAGGATCCACTAAAGCATTCCCAGATCCTGTTTTTCAGCACAAAACATCGTAACAAAGAAGATTCAAATGCACAACTGCACAATGAATTTGCACAAGTGGCCACTCAAATAAAAGAGGAGTGTGGAGGGAGAAATGCTCTCCCCCAGGTAAGAGCTCAGGCTGGTGCACAGCCCCTGAGTTCAACATCCACCTCACTAACTCGTGCTCTCACAAATGCCACCAAGCTCTGCTTTCCATGGAGCAAGGGAGGGGGAGGGAGACGACGGGAGACAGGACCGCTCCTGCCTGCCCTGCTTTTACCAGCGGTAAAGTGACTTCGCTGACATTGCTGACACACTCTCAGAAAATTAAGGTGTGTAAGGCCATATTTTTCCAAATTTCAGAAAGGTTTGAGAGCTGATTTTAGGTGAAATTGGGAGCTTTGAGCCAGTGCAATCACTATACATAGAACAAGCTGGAAACTTTTTTTATAACTGGGATTATCATAGGCTTTTATGGATCCATGTATCAAAGGCAGGAAGTTGCAACTACTGGTTCTTGGGCTTGATGGGCAGTGCTGTGAATGGGTGTTTGTCTGGCTATGAACTGAGAAAAACCTTAAAGATCTTCAGGATTTAATTATACATAATTCTTATTCAAAATGCATAAGCATTGAGAATATGTGAAATTCATTATTATTTTAATGCATATCTCCTTTTGAAAGGTGCTCAGGAAGACATGGGAAATATATATCTACTGTCATCCCTCAAACCTCTCACCTGCAAGGAGAGGGAGATGACACAAAGAAGGCTAGTCTGGGTACTTCTATGATCAAATTGCAATTTTTTCCCTTCTGGAATATTGTGGATCAATTTCATGCTGAATTTAAATATCCGCAGAATCATACATTTAATCTAGATAATGTATTTTGTAAGTTTTCTGATTTAATTTCCTGGCATTCTTTCTCCGTTGTGCACTATAGACTTTGTTACATAGAGCCTCGAGATGACTGATAAAAATAATTTTATAATGAAATGTGAATTAACACTAATTCAATTTGGTGGGTTTTGGAGATGGCAACTATTGATATATGGATTTCCTTGTTCCTCAGGACTATATAGTCAATAGCACTGAAATTGGGATTGATCAAATGAATTGTCTTACTTGTGTATGTAGCTGCTTTCATGACTCATGATTTCCCAAAATATTCATAACTCTTAAGGATAACAATTGTCATAATAACTTAGGCTCAGTCCACAGGTTGCCCAGAGGAGCTGTGGCTGCCCGATCCCTGGAAGTGTCCAAGGCCAGGTTGGACAGGGCTTGGAGCAACCTGGGATAGTGGAAGGTGTCCCTGCCCATGGCGGGGGGTGGGATGGGATAAGCTTTAAGGCTTTTCCAACCCAAACCATTCTGTAATTCTATAATTCCATAATTCTACAGCGTTGTTGTTGTAGTTATAGCCAGCAATTTAGCTCAGGATTTATCACAGTTTCCGGTGAGTACCGGGAATCGTCCGAGGAAATCCAAGATAAACATGGAACACCAACTTTGGTTGCTGATTTTGTGAATAGCTTTGTCCATTTTGGTATCATTAACACCGGGAAATAAACATAATTCTCAGGGTAGTGTGCACGTGAAAGAAAAATTTGGAAAAGGGGAAAAAAAAGAAATCAGGTCTAATTAACCAGTTGTCCCAACATACTGTGTGGGAAATCCATACTTAAAAAGGATTCAAAGCCATTTAAATAATGCATTTATGCATGAAGAAAAAGCAGAGTTAAATCCAACTGTATCAGCTGCAACAGTAAATTACGAATAAAATATTATCTATGCCATTTATAGTGTCTTCAAACAGGGAGTACCAAAATGTGTTTCTGTGATGGCATAACAAGGTGTTTCAAATTCAGAATCCTATCCAAGGTCCTCTAAAATCAGATTTAAAGTAACTCCTCTAGAATCTGACTTCCTCGAGTCACCGGGGTAAAAAGCAATATAAGAAAAAATATATTAGCACTTAATGGTCTAGTTAAGAACAACAACATGCAACAAAGCATGGGAAACGTATTACGATCAAGGGTACTGAGATCTTTCCAATAAGGAGACTATGCATCTACCATCTCCTGGGATGGAGAATGAAGGAGGAGGAAGATAAAATCCCACCTGGTTGACTTGATTTATTTTCAGTGGAATTCAAATAACTTACAACATAGTACAACAACAAAAATCTTTAATTTTCAGAGCTCCATATGCTGAGAGACTCCAGGAAAGGAGAAGCTTTCCACCCCCAGCAGTGATCCATGTTCACTGAGTTATTTACCTGAATCTTCGTCCTCAGATAAGTTTGGCAATTACTTGGGAGTCGTTAAAGATGTAAGCAAACCCCAAACTGATTGAATGATGGCATGAAAAGCATCTGAGAAGTGATCAATTGGGTCCAGTCAATGCCCCACACCTCATTTTGCTCCCCAGGTTCAGTGATGTGGTGCTGGCCTGGCTCAGGGCCCTTGGTCTGGGCATCCCTTTCGTCTTGCCCTTTTGGATTGATGGGGGTCAGGGCATGGCTACTTAGCCCTATTTCTTCCTTTTTTCCCCAAAGAATGGGGACAGAGACCTATGTGGCTTCTGAAAAGGAGGCAGTTCTGTAAGGCTGGAAAAGAGGAAAAACATGGGGGTTACACACACTTGTTCTCTTTAAAGACACACTTTTTCATGCCTCTCCTTATCCAAATAATTTTCCATTCTTTTGGATGATTTCCCAAAGTTGTCACGACAGAGGAAAAGCCTGAAGGGGATTTAAAATAGGAGATTTTTTATTGCCAGATCAATACAGGGTTGTCATTCAGTATGTAAGAGGAAAAGTGCAAATATGAGACACTTGTGAGGGAACTGGGCAGGCAGAAAATAGTTGAAAGGATAGGTAACAGGATAAGAAGGATTTAATCTTGTAACAGATGTCCCCATCTTTTTATTTGCAAAGGTCTAAAACCTAAAATGTAAGAAATCTGACAAATTTATGGCTAAGAAAAGGGTTTTAGGTAATTTTATCTTAAATGCCAAGGAGAAAGGTGAAACTGGTCAGTCCAACACTTGTCTTTCTTTTTTCTTTTCCTTTTTTTTTTTTTTTCTTTTCCATTTTCTTTTTTTCTTTCCTTAATGGAAATTAATAGCAGCCCAGAATGGATATTCATGTTCAATCCTATATAGATGTGTTTCACTTGAGGTCTTGCTTCAATCTGGTCATCCCTGTTGCTGAGAGGAGGCTGTTATTACCCCATCTCGGGTGATCCTCCGTGCTCACTGCTGATGCTCACAGCCTGTGTGATGATGGAGAGGTGTTTACACCGTATAATCACCGGTGGCCAGCCTTGCAGAAAAGGGAAAAGGCAAGAATTTCATAGCTAAAATTACTTTCTCTCTCTCTTTGAGATGGATCCCATCAAATCAATGTTGTGAGAGGTAAAAGAGCGTGGGTGGCCTTTCAGTGTCACTGAGCAAATTATTGCTATTCTTTGTGGTAAAATGACAATGCCATTTCCAGAGCTCTCAGTCAAGGCAACATTGTTCCCAGACACTGAATCCTAATTGTTAGATTCCTTTATTTTATTTTGAGCTAAGCTGATGACAGTGAATAGACAGGAGACAAAATATGGTAATTTCATTAGCAAAAAATGCACGTTAAAACTGTAACATTTCCACGAGTGGGGAAAAAAATATATCAGGCACTTGTCAGACTACCATGATCTCATGATTTGGCTACAGGGAAGGACCATCCTACTCTCCGTGAATAAAAGGAATGAGCCACAGACCTGGTGCTCAGCACAGAACCCGATTAGAAACACAACCCCCCAGATCCGTGCGTGCACTTAGTGGCTGTCTGCATCAGCCTGCAGTGATGGCCCGGAGCTGATCCCATAGCAAGAACTTCATCTCAGTTGAGGGAGAGGGTTTGCTGGAGGGTCAGGCTGGAGCAGAGCAGGTTGATTCCGTGTGGTGGTGGAGCCTCCCCGGCCGGGCACTGAACGCAGAGTCCCAAGGGCGCTCCCTCATTTCCAGTCCCACTTGAACGTGCGGCTGGAGACACTCTTGAGATCAATTTTTAGATTAGCTGAATTCTTACTCACTGAAGCTGATTATGAGTGGAGGGTGATTATAGTAATTTTGGCATCTCTGAACAAGTTTTAGATGCCTCTGATGAGTGCACATCCCTTCCTCCCCAAAACGGAGGCACTAGAAATCAGTGAGCACTTAGCAGTGCGAAAGACTTTTGTAGTTTGTTTTTAGACATAGGCTTTAATGCACTCTTATGTCACACAGATGTTGAAAGGATTAAACATAAACAAGGCCTGGACCAAAGTAACCCTTTTAGGCTGCAGAGAAACCTCTGATGTGACCCTATATCATATTATTCTTATGTGGGTCAAAATCAAGTACGGACACTGAGATTTTAGAAGGATGTTCATGATTCAGAAGATCTTCTCCTTCCTAAATAGCTGTATTCTGTGTCTCCCAGAAAAATTTCCTTCCTAAATATTGACATTCTGTTCCAGAAAAAAAAAAAAATATTTAACTAAAAAGCCAAAAAAACACAAGGAAACAAAAAAACCCAGCAAAACACTTTTTAAAGCCTTGATCTAGATGCATCGCAATCCTGAATCTACCAAAATAATAATGTGCCACTAGGAGACTAGTTGACATTGTTTCCTTATAGACTTTTGTCCACGAAACCTCGTGTAGGCAGATAAATCATAATATTTTTTTACACTGTGCAAAAATATTCTGCCACAAAAGAAATAATATATTCTTATCCCCAGAACATCATTCCAAGTTGCTCTACAGGAAAAACTCATTGTCAGTCAGACCCACCTTTCCTCTTACCTCCTCACAGGCACAGAAAGTTCTCCAAAGCCTTCCTGTCTGCAACCAGTTATGCAAGTTGGGGGAAAATATAAACAGTTTCTCAGCTGAGAACAAGGTGTGAATCCACTACTTAAATCGAGGGTTTACTAAATAAATTTAGAAAATTGCACAGAAGTTCAAGATTTAGAATCACTTTAAAATTTTGAACTGGTTCATTTTCATCTTGCCGAATTATTGAAGCAGCTTGCGGAGCAGCATGACAGGTTTTAGAAAGGAGAGAGATAACCTGTTTATTCATCCAGTTCTCACTAAGTCCAGGTATTGACTTCTGGTTTGCCATGCTCCCTGAAAAGATCTCTAGAGACTGCAAATATAAGGATGGGCTACAAAATTTGTAATCTTCTAGGACTGGACTTACCCCTGATTAATGAGAGGACAACATGATGACTCCTAGGCGCAAGAAATCAGTGTTTTATATTTCCTATCTGCCCTGCCCCAAATGGAAAGAAAAGTTATGTAGATGACAATACTGAACTTTAACAGGTTTTGGAGACATATAATATATGCACCATGGAAATGAATGTCCAGAGGTCCCGAATAGATCCACCTGTAAATCTGGTCAGCTGCACCAAACAAACAGAAAGAGAGTTTTCACACACAGTTTGGAATTTGTTTCATGCACAGTTTTCTGTGCATGGTTTCTTTTATTTTGTTTCTGTCTGTCCAGCTCTTGGAAAGGACCCTTAACGATTTCTATTATGTACTTTATTGCCTTTGTATTTAGACCAGATATAAAATTAGACATATCATATGTGGTGATTAAATTTACTCTTTTAATATTTTGAGTATAAGAAGTGAACACTAATTTCAGGAATACAAGACTAACATTTTTTTCCTTTATATTGCTGTGTTTCTTTTGTGTCCTTTCATTACATCTACAGAATTAATGAAAACAAGCTCTTTACTTTTCCTTTTTCCATAACATCTGCTCATATGGAATTGTGAACCACATTTTGCAGAAATGCTCAAAAGATTCCAAATAGTTGATTTCGTTTCTTCCACCTAAATTAAATTTTTAGGATTTTATTTTTTTTATTTTTTTTTATTTTTTTTTTTACTATTCTTGTACTATGTTCTGCTCCAGAGATTATTACAGTTTATCGTGCTTATCAATAGCTCACTGACATTTATTGAGCTGGAAATATTGTTTGCTCTTCACTGTCAATCAAAATCTTGACTCCTACGTCTAGCTATCCATTCTGCCTTATGATTCTGATTGATACTGAGAAAAAATCATTACTGGATATAACTTAACACAGAAGTAACTGGTGGGTATGGTGGTGTGTTGAAGAGACAGCACATGTAGCAACTACTGTCAGAGATTGAAGAAGTCACCCAAAAGCAACCAGGCTGTGTTACTTAAACTCAGCTGCTTTCAATTAAAATGAAAAATTAATGCTGGGAGGGAGTCAAGGCAAAAAATATCTACAAATAATTGGCCTGGCTCATTTACATCTGATTTTTATGGTGTCAGCGAGGCATCCTTTGTCTTCATTATGAAGAGCATCAGACTTTCTGTTTGTTAACATTTCAGATGTGAGAATAACAGAATAGATGAGGAATGGTTCAGAAGTGTTGTAAAGAGACAACAGTGGCAAAGCTGGGTGAAAGGCGTAGTTCTTCTTCCCAAAGTTAGAGAAATTGGGTGTAATGAGTAACCTATACAATTAATGTCCTATAGATCTAATAAGATATGTCATGTGGATGTTGGGCAAAATGTGCTGTTTCTCAGAGAAGACAGATTTATCCATATGAAAATGTTTGAATGCTTTAAAGTGGCCAAGGAACGCACTGAGTAAAGCAACGTCAGAGAGTGAAGGTGGGGCAAACTTGCTGGAGTGAGTGCTGAGAGTGCCCACACCTCCAGGGAAACAGGAATCACCATCCCAGCTCCCCATGCCTTGCTTAGGTACTCTGAACTCTCTCCCATGACTAAGGGATTGTCCCATGGACGCTCACGAAGCTCCTGAGCTGAGCTCAGCGTATTTTCTCACTCTCGTGCCCAGCACTGCTGAGTGACTTCCACACTGGCAGATGGTGATAGGATAGCAAGGGGGAATGGCTTTAAACTAAAAGAAGGGAGATCACATTAGATGTCAGGAAGAAATTCTTGCATGTGAGGGTGGTGAGGCCCTGGCACAGGTTGCCCAGAGAAGTTGTGGCTGTCCCATCCCTGGAAGTGTCCAAGGCCAGGTTGGACAGGGCCTGGAACACCCTGGGATAGCGGAAAGTGTCCTGCTCATAGAACGAGATGGTGTTTAAGGTCCCTCTCAACTCAAATCATTCCATGATTCTATGATAATTTATATAAAAAGCAATTAATTTTCCTTTTAGGTGTTGTATGTACAGTGTGCTCGATTGGAATCCTCCTAACCCCTCCTTTAAGGCTCATGGACAGAGGGAATAGGAGCAGCCCTGAGCTGGCTGGCTGGGAGGATAAGCAGGAGTGGTGAAGTTAGAAAACAGATATTAAGTTAACTAAACATGGCAGATCAAGACATATTTCTCTCTTCTATACCCACTCATCAAGAAAACTGTAGTGCTTTTTGTAATAAAGGCATCTATTCTGTTGGAGACGGTCAATTTAAAAACAAATTGTCAGTCTCTGAAGGGCTCCTTACCTATGAAAAACTGGGACCTTAATTTTTTCCTCAAATCAGACAGCTTTTTTATGCAGCTCAATTTCATTACCACTGAGATGACTTTCAGGGTCACTCTGAGAAAAAAAACTAGCAATTATATTAAATAGGAGAAGAAAATAAAAAACCCTGACTGTTCTGTTTACTTGAATCCTGCCATTCTGTCATTCCAACATGAAAACTGTCCTTGAAGTCTAGTACAACCTACAAAGACAAACAGTGGAGGGAGTTTATATAAATCAAATTGGTGTCATATGATCCCCAAGCCCTGATGTGTTTCTATAAAGTTAGAAGCAAACTCTATTTTAAGCACTAAAGGACTGTGTGGCATCACCTCTTTTTTGTTTCTTTCATTGCCAGGGGCATGTCTCTAAATAAAAATAATATCTTTATCAATAAAGGCATTCGCCACGTGGTGAGGCGCAGCCCAGGCTGAACTCTAATAAATGACCTGCTCGTAAGCTGTGAGTGCAGAGCCTGGGTTGTTCATTTGTCACACTTGGATCCTATACTGAGAGGAAAATCCTCATCCGTACAGTCTTGCAAAACACAAATCCTAAAAGCTCAACGGCCCAACTCACTGTGTTATCACAGGGAATGGGCCTGGACCACTGTTTGTATTATTCGCGTTTGCATGCAGAAAAAACCCTCAGCAAACAACCAAAAGTGGGCACTTTTCTTTATCTGCAGTGATAACGTGGTAGCAGAGGGTTCTTTTGAAAGGGAGAGACTTTTATTTAGAGGTGAATATTTCTTCTGGTATTTCTAGGACCTAAGTTTCAGGTAGAAGAATTAATAATAACATCAATAAAAAAAAATAGTTTTATGGTCTGCTCCATTTTTTTTTCTCATTCTCTTTTGTGCTGCCATTCATTCTTCTCCCTCCCCTCTCAGCCTTTTTTTTAGACACAAAAATATTATTTTTGAAGTTTTCAATTACAAAGGAGAACAAAATCACTAAGAAGCCTTAGTCACCATTGCTTCTGAATCAAGTTATGTCCTTAGATATGAACTGAGAAGAAAACCTTCCTATGGAAAAACAAAAAAAGCAAAACAAAGCAAAACAGAACAACAGCTACAAAGACAAACAAACAAATAAGCGTTTTCTATCACAAATTTTAAAATAAAATATCCAGTTTCCTGGCAAGAGAAGTGGAGGCACTAGACTTGCATTTTTTATGAAAAACAAATATTCTAAGCACAGCAGCCTATTATCTGCTTGGCACTGCTTTCATTGTCTATAAAATTATGTGACCTTGGCTATAAACCCCCTGTGAGCTGGACTGCATATAAAAATCCCCTTCCCTTAAAAAGGATTTGTGTGTTGTTCTTGCAGAAGGTGCATTTGTACTTTCTGCTTCAGCATCGCTCCAAGAATTCCTTTGCGATGACTCTCTCTTGTACACTGAATGCACTGGTTAAGATTCACATTTGTTTCAGAAGTATTTAGAATTAAAATTCAGAGGTATGTTCTTTTTCTAATTTTCTTTTTTTCTTTTTTTTTTTTTTAATTTTTACCTGCGGGTAGCATCAGATTCTCTCTCAGCTTTAGTATAAACAGTCTTTGCTGGTAACCTTTCGGTTACAAAGAATTCAGCATTCAGACCTATCAATCTTTCACCGCAGAGCTGCCAAGTCTCGTAACAAAGGAGGATTTTGTTTGAAGGGCAAACCAAATTGACTTGTGTTTCCAATAACTGTAATGTCCGGCTTCTTATCAGTATTAATAAGAAAATGCAAATTGCATTCCTGTCAAAAAAAATGAAAATGAAAAAAAGGAAAAAAAAGAGTTGAGACGAGCAGTACAAGCAGTAAATTGCTTGCAATATGCTATTATACTCAGATTCTCATTTTCAGCTATACAGTAGTTTACCTAAGGTGAGCAGAAAGAGCAATCAATGCAAAAAAGGACCAAAATGTTCCAAGTCTGACTTTTAAGTATCAGCAAACAGAAGAACATAATGGATAATTGCAGCAGAAATAATAGCACACAGCAATATGTAAATCATCAGCAGGTTAACCGTTAATCTCTTTATTGGGATTTTTATTTAAAATAAAAACAAAATTCCTGTTAAATATGCAAGAGTTTAGAAATTCTGAAGTACCCTTGGACAATGATCAACACTTAATTAATCAATTTCTGTCTGCGTTGTGAAAACAACTTCTGCTTTATTGCTTTTTGGAAACAAAATTAAAGTGAAGCCATAGAAAAACTATTATAAGGGAGAACTTGTGGCTTGCAAAGTGTTCCTCTCTCTGACTAAATTGTATCATTTCTGTTTCTTGTTTGTTTACCTAATGTTAGTCAGAAAGCAATGGGTTTACTCATTTTTTTGCTTGTTCAAATACAATATCTGGTAGATTAAAATACAGCTTTTTCTCTCACGAAATCTCAGTGCACCAGTATTGGGTACAAGGGTCACACGTGGCACAAATGGAGCTCTCACCAATGTGTGACAGGAACCCGGAGATGTGGAATCCAAGGATGGGTTAGAGGTTAGCTTTAAAAACTTCTAGAATAGATGGTGTTAAATAAGATGTTCATTCTATTAGCTGTTTACCTTCTTTTCGGGGTAACCTGCAATTTAATTTGCATTAGGCACAGCCTAATCCTAACAATCCTGGTTTGCAGAGTAAGTATGGAATGAAGCATCACTTAAATATCTCTCTGATATCAGCATTACTTACTTTGGCAAATATAAACCCATCAAGGGGATCTGTGTTAGACCTGCTCTCTGTTACCTGTGAGGAATAATATCTGGGTACATTCAATGTTGCTAAACATGGAAATTGTTAGGAAGTCCTGGTATGAATGTGAGCACTGAAAATGGCTTTTGAAGGGGTCCTATCCAATAGGAGATTCTACTCAGGAGGAGATGCAGCCTTTCCTATGGGCAGATCAAGTGGCATCTGGGAATTAATAGAGAAAAAACTTTCATCCCAGATCCAAGTCAGAAGCCATTAGAAAAACTTGTACAAGACTCATAGCACTCAGGAGCATGTGTGTGTGCCTTCTGCAATTCCTGCTCCTTACCCAGGAGACTGAAGGAGCCTTTGCAGGGGGAGACCTTGCGGGAATCTAATCTCGAAGTGGCCAAGGCAGAGAAGTTGGAAACCTGCACCCTACTGTGTAGGAGTGACGTGCAGATGTGAAAAAACTCTAAATTCAAAGGACAGAGGACACCTGATAAAGTAAAGGCTCTTTAAATCATTAATCAGACAAACTGACTAACTTCTGCTCAAGCTATGGTATAAACTATTCAAAATTCACTTGTACTACGTCTGATTTTGGTGTCATCAATAGTTTGGCATCCCACAAACAAACAGGTATTGACTAACAGTGCCAAAAGACACTGGCCACATGCTGCCAGCCTTTGCCATGAGTAGCAGAACAGACTAAAAGGCATTTTTGTCCAGACCACAGGTTTTGTTGATCTTCACACAGAAGCCATCCCATTTATTAAATCCCTAGTCATCTTCTCCGAACTTTTGCACTCCAAGATGCCTTTCCAGTATTCGTTCAGGGTGTGAGTACTGTGGGTTTGTGCAGTGACATAGCACTGCATGACTTTGCTTTTCCACTTTCTGGGCCTTCCCTAATGCATCCTGGAATTTTGCTGGCTTTCCTGACTCTCAGTGAGTACTGAAGTCCCACACCACTTCTGCATCTATAGTTTCTTCAGCTGTTTCATTGCTCTGTTGCTGTGCGCTGTGAAATCCTTTCCCTGCTCCTTGCAGAAGGCATTCACATTGCCCAGGTCTGCCTGACCGTGCTGTCACTGTTTTCTATTATTTCCATTATTTGAATTTGTTTTTTTTTTTAAGAATGTCTTATTCTTTATAATTATCTCCTGTGTAGTGTTCTTTAACTAAGCCCATTTTTTTTTTCTTTCCTTGACCTTTTCTGAAGATGTTTTTGCTGAGGGTTTGCCTTAAGTCAAAACCAAGTTTTGGGTTTTTTAAAAAAGAATTTTAAAAGTTGTCAGCCTACTGCAAATATTTCACTCTTTTCTCTTCCTCTTTTTGTAACTTTTTAAAAATTTTCTTCACTTTCTGTGATTTTCCCTATGTCATATATTAATTTGAGAATTACTGTATAAAATTTAATTATTAAATCAATAAATTTGCCAGTAGAAGTAGACATCCTATAAATCAGTTGACTTTAGGACAGTTGGGAGTTGCTGTTTCTTAACTATCTAATCTATTAAAATTTATTTTTGTATTTGTTTGTAGAAATGTTCATTATCTTTCATTCTCTACTTCCCAGTTGATATATTTACTATCCTTTTTTTGTGTATTTTGTCTCAGGAAGGGCTGATCCTTCCATCTCAAATATCTGACATTTCTTTGAACTCATGAGGCCAAAAGGACCCTGACTTTGTATGAATAGATTATAAATGTTAAGAACAAATCTGAATTTTCCTTAATTTAATTAAATGCTATGTGTTGTGAAAATTACTACTCCTAAAATTAATCTCCTAACATGTTTGAATTACAGTCTGTATAAAACGGGGGTCACTGTTTGTCTGGGGTTTTTTTCTGAAATATATTAATGGGGAATAAGCTTCTAGAAATTCACAGTGATCCAAGTTAACAGCAAAAAAATTTGTTCTTGCCTGAATTCCAAGTAAGTGCAGATAAAAAAACCCAGACTTTTATAGACGTGTGAGCCCCTACACCTGTCCCATTCATCCTCTGGCCAATTTTTATACATGTCTAATTCATCTAAGTTAGAGAACTCTAAAATCCACTCTGATAGAGCCCAGTAAAATGAAAATGAATTTCACCTCAGAAAACGAACCTAGATGGAAAACTTGGGAAGCTGAAACCAAATGAGTAATAATGTAGCTGAATAGCTAAACTTGAATTAATTCATTTATCCCTCACTCATTTTTTATTCTTTAAAAATATGAGAGTATAATTGATACCTTGACGCCTTTGAAGTCAGTGAATTTAAGTGTGTTGAGGGTTTTATCTTACGTCTCTTTCAAAATAGCCTGATGTTAGCTAAAGTGATTGAAAGAGTATCAGGTAGTTATAAATAGTTTAGCTAGATTGGCTTTTTAATTCCCGATGTCCTGTGCCTTAAAGCCAATTTTAATGAGGAATGTATTGTCACATTTCCTCATCTCTTGTATATTCATGACTCTGGAATGTTCGGATAATTCATTTCTCACTAATCAAAAAGCCCAGGAAAATATCAATAGAATTATTCAAATCCATATAATTTCAGAAGTATTTCCATGGTAAATGCCAAAATTAATGGCAGCACTTCACAAGCAGAGGTTAATCACAGTTCATCGTTTAGCTGCTCCCTGCAACAACAACGCTCATTACGAATGCATTTGGTACACGTGCAGATGGAATTTGGAATTTTCATGGATCCACTGCTCGGGTACCGCAGCGAGATGTTTGCAATTCTTGCTGTTGACTTCTATTTGCAGAGGAACCAAGTAGTTACTGCATCAAATGCTGGAAACCATAGCTACAGTGGATCTCTGCACCCACTGAAATAATTTTTGAAGGCTACTTCCTGCAAAGCCAGGCACGGTGGAGTGTTAAGCATGACTCAGAAAGGGACAAAACCTCTCAATTCTGTTTGAAAATTATTCCTTGGAGGACCAGAGATAGAATTGGGAACTACATGGGCCATTGTGTCATTTTGCATTTGTGAACTTGTCAATATACAGAGTGCTTTGGGTGCTTGAACTTAGCTTCATGTCTAGAATTAAAAAGGAATTTATCTTATTCTTTAAAGGTAAAATTCTCTCTACTATGGCCCACACAAAATATTTGCATTAATTTGCATCACTTACCATGAGTGAGTAATAAGCCCTGTGCTTCTCTCAACATTGCAAAAAAAGTTCTCCTTAGAAAACCTAAAAGAATTCATTTCTCTCTGAATCCATGGAATGCACAAACCCCCTCATCCCACAATGATTAACTCTGCCCACAACACATTGCAGAGCCCAGTCCATCGGGGCTGTTTGCTGTGCTTGTTCACACATCAGAAAACCTTGTTCTCTGCAGCCTGAAAGTAAACTGAATTTTAATTTCAGTTTTGATGTCTGGTCCCCTACTTCTTGTTTTAGATGAATCATAGATTATACCGGTCAAAATGTTTTCTGCATCCCATTAATTCCAGTGATGGGATCTCATGATATACACTGCGGTCACTGCTTCGAGAAAGAAAAGGTGAAAATATTGAATGCTAATGCACAATCTGTGGCTTCATGTGAAATTTTCTAGTAGGACCTATTTTCACAGGGCATGTAAACTTAGCCCAAGCTGGTGAATCAAGCTGTGTGAGATTACTGCACATCACAGCTGAAGAGCAATTCTTTTGTACTTTTTTCTGTATAAGAATTGTGGATATGCTACAGCTGAGCATTCCTTGGAGCACTGGGGATCCTCATGAAGGAGACCCATGGTCTTACAGGCCAACAGAGCTGATGCTTGTTAAGAAAACCCTAAATAATTCCAAGCAATCTCTTTGTTCAGCTCATGTGCTGTGCAGTGCTAAAGGACATCTCACCTTCCTTAGTGTCCCTCCAGCCTCTGCCAAAATGCCCCTGTCAGCACAAACGGCAGTGGGCAACCTGCCCTGAGTACCCTGGTGACCAAGGGGAAGTGATTGATTACCCGGAGAGAGCTCAGCATTCCGCACTGGCCACAAATATCCCTGTCCCTACACGCTGAGTGGTACACGGGAGAGAAGGTGCTCTTGCCAGAAGGGAGCACTTCAGAAAAAGAAAAAAGCAAAAGAAAAAAAAAAACCCAAAAAAAACCAACCAACCAACCAACCAACCAAAAAAAAAACAACCAAAAAAACCACCAAAAACCCAGAAGAAATAATGCTCCTTGGTACTGCTAAATTTTTTATGCAGTTGTCTTCCAGAATGCATCTCAGATGTCCTCAAATATTAATACTTGTAATGAAATGCCCAGATTAGCAATTGCATAAATCCTTCCCTCAGATGGAAGTCGCAGCCTGTGGGATCGCGGCCGATTAAAAAGATTGTTCCAGCCACAGTCACCTTTGCCTTAAGCTGATGCCAGGTGCTATCAGCCAAGTTAGAAGTCAACACAGTGTGCAAAATATGATCCTCTGGGGGGCAAAATCTGACTCATCTCGCTCTCAGTGTCCCAGCATGGTGGATGTGAATGAGGCACTGCGGGGCGGGAGAATGAGGGCAGATTGCGGCAGGGAGGATAAAACTGCTCCGTGAAACCTTTTAATACATTTTAACTAAGAGACTTGGGGCTGTATCTTGTTCTCAATTTTGTGTTGACCTTTATGGGGTTTTAAAAGAGAGCAGATTTTCCCTGTTCTTAATTTATGCCACTTACCAAAGATCCCTGGAGTCAAATCTGTGCTAATTTACACAATGCGCAGATCCTCTAAAGGCAACGGGTTGCAGCGTAAATTAGAGCATAAATCAGGTCAGAATTTGGCCCTGATGAAGAGCCAATGGAAAGAAGTTGTCTTAAATGATTCAAAAGAAGCAGCTAAGCTTATTGATTTTTATTTAAATGAATCACGCTTGGAATAGATCTCAAAATGTTATTAAAAACTGAAACAGAATGCTCTTTATTCTACAAGATGGAAATATTTAGCATATCTACTCTCTTGTGACCTGAAGGGAGAAGCTATACTGACAGCAAGAACCAATTCCAGAACAGCCCCTGAAAATTAATATATTCCATGAATAACAGAATCAAAATTTGGTGCTAAATACCTAGATAACTTGGAAATAGCTAAGCAAAGAGGGCATAAAGAGCACCTGTGTTTTCTTGTTTGTTTGGGGTTTTTTAATGCTAGGATCTTAATGATTTACTACAGCATTTCTTCCAAGGCCCTGGGTATCTTTGCTATCTCTACATATTCATAATATGTCATTTTGGATCAAATTCATGGCTAGTTTTCACAGGTGCAGTCACATTAATTTCACACCTCTGAATTTAGCTCTTTGCTGTGTATCTGGAGACCATTCATCAATATTCTCTGGAAACTAGCTTGCTCCCTTCTCAACAAAAAAACATATCAGCCTCTGATATTTCCAGCCAGAACAAATTCCACTTGGTGGCTTTCATTTTTATGTGTATATTATTCTAAATATAGGACATATTCTAGCAGATGGAAGGCAGGGTATATAGAAGCTTCTATGGCAAACTTTAAATAAATTGGTTTTGTGAGGAGACCTTCTCAGCTGGTTATTACATCAATAAATCAAGAAGTATCGAATGTGGAAACATTAATCAGATTTTGATAACGTCTTCTGGAGCCATTCAGAACAGCTGACATAAAATAGCTGTAATTACATATTGTGGTATTGTATCATGTGTTTCATATTTCATAACATTTATTCTTAGGGAATGTCTCAACAGTCTCCTATTAGTAGAAGACCATTATCCTTTGACAATGTCCTATTTTTCTACTCTACTGACATTAACTCTTAATTATCTTTTTTTTTCTTTTTTTTTTCTTTTTTTTTTTTAACAACAATAAATTAGAGTAAATGAGGATTATGGAAATCTCTCTGACTAATATCCTGTGACTGTTACCTTATATGCTCAGGGCTAGAGAATGAAATTTAGTGTGTATGAGCTCAAAGACGCTATTTACTACTTTAACATTTTACAAGTCATACATTA
Organism: Cnemophilus loriae; assembly: GCA_013397755.1. Taxonomy (NCBI): domain Eukaryota; kingdom Metazoa; phylum Chordata; class Aves; order Passeriformes; family Corvidae; genus Cnemophilus; species Cnemophilus loriae. Next base: position 761,043 of record VZTF01001738.1, read on the forward strand.
ACATTTAGCAAGTCATAAAAAATTTACATCTTTAAGCGATTTGTACTTAATAGGTTAGTGATATGCATTTCATTCAGGACGCCGGGGAAAGAATCTATAAAATAAAGGCATTTTGCATTGTCTGCAAATAGTTTATACTGCTGGTGGATGTACCATCAAACCCACAGGAGGAGTCTCGTGTGCTGCTCCTCTTTAGTTAGGAGATATTCTCCATGGGAATAACAACATGCCCGTGGTAGCAGACTGCTACAAACTCTCTTAAAGTTACTCAGCTTCTATTAAAGTGGTTACAATTTAAGGAAAAAGGCTTAAAATAATCCAGCGACCACCACAACAAAATTCTGGACGTGGATTATTGTGATTCCACTGGAATAAATATTGCTGTATGATGTCGGTGAATATTTGCCCTGTTTCTTTTCAGAGGGTTCCTGCAGTTATTTTTGGCCACATTTGATGTGCTCTGATAGATCAGTTGTTAAGGACACAAACTTCATGTCAAGATCCCGGTAACCAAACCCTGGCTCTGTGAATCAGTCACATCCATCCTTAACCAAGCCGGTGCCACTAGGTGGTACCCAAGAATGTGAACCATAGGCAGTCACTTTCCTAGGATTTCTCTGCTTCTGCAAGGGAAGGAGCTTCCTCTGGGCTTCAGGAAAAGACTGTCACATTCTCATCATCTTTCAGGGGGACGTCAGAGGCACAGAGGAATTAAGGCCAAATCCCTGCCAGATGTGATCTCGTTCTCCCACTTCGCAGGCAGCAGCACTGAGTGCTGCCACAGCCTTTTCCTCAAACACAAACTATTAAAACCTAATGAAGAGGTATTCAAGACGAGACTGCAAACTGGAAATTCTCCATACAAAACCAGAATGTGAATTAATTCATGTAAATTCTGAGCTTCTTTCAAGTGTACTCTGAATAGGAAAAACACAGAGATAGGTTTTCCAGATACATAGCTCCTATTAAATTATTTACTCTGCTCTATTCATGATTATATAAGATAATTTGGACATGCTGCTGTTTGACTATTTGCATGTCTCTGGCACTGACAGCTGAAAAATGAACATGATGGCAGTACAGAATAGGATGTTTAGACAGCAAAATACAGCAACTATAACTGGTGAAATGTTTCTTTCAAAATATCCCTGTTGAATACTGTAGTTTTTTTTAAAAGCATCAATTTTAGACATGGCCACAACTTCTCTAAAGTTTCTCTCTTTTATGATGCAACTGTGCATTACTTATCCTTTAAATAAAACACATCTTAACTCACGGAAAGCCTGGAACTCAGCTCTGCAGGAGAGTCTGGCTTTTCCTTTGAGAGATCTCCTGGGGAGCAGGTTGGTGTTACAAAAGCTCTTCAGCGTTTACCCTGTGGAGTGTCTGTCACGTTGCACTGCTGTGGAGGCATCTGCACAGCATTCGTGACATGGGGGGGAGCAGGCAAAACTATAAAATTACTGCGAAATCAGGGAATATGTACTCCAATTCTGCTGCTGTCTCAGGAGGGGCATTAAAAAGACATTCACGGAAGAAATATTAATATCTTCGTGTCACAGACTTTAAGAAATGCTTTGCTGTTTGCTCGGTAGTATTAATGCTTTTGAAAACTAATTTTTTCAGTTAATTTTTGAAACAGAAGTATTGGTTAGATCATCCCACATCTCTTCCAAAATGAGACACTTTATAAAGCACTTGGATCAAATCTGATCTTGTTCCCTTGTTTTTTTTTTTATATAAGTTGTTCTTTTCTGTCTAGTTCATCTTTGGAGAGGAGAGGAAAAGGATTTTATAAACACTGTAAATTTTTTCCTGTATCTCTGCCACCTTCTAGATTAAAAAGTGCTCTGTGCCATGAATAGACAAACACAAAGTGCTTCTAAGGTTTTGAATGCCAGCAGAGCCGTTGATGTTTCTGCATCAACTTTGTCAAAAGTATTGGGTCCTTCCTATGTCCTCCCCAATTTTCTCCATCTTTGATAGAACAGAATCATTTGGAAAGAACGTTTAAATCATGGAGTCAAATATTTCCCCAGCACTGCCAAGGCGACCACAAACCGTGTCTCCAAGTGCCACACCTACACGACTTTTAAATCTCTCTGGGAATGGTGACTCCACCACTGCCCTGGGCAGCTGTGCCAGGCCTTGACAACCCTTTCAGTGAAGAAGTTTTCTCAATATCCAATCTAAGTCTCCGTTGGTGCAACTTGAGGCCATTTCTTCTTGTCTTGTTGCTTGTGACTTGGGAGAAGAGACCCACCCCCACCTGGCTACACCCTTCTTCCAGAAAATTTTATGGAGCAAGAAGGTCCCTTCTGAGCATCCTTTTCTCCAGGCTGAGCCCCCCTAGACCCTTCAGACTTGTGCTCCAGACCCTTCCCCGGCTCCGTTTCCCTTCTTTGGCCACGCGTGCAAGGGAGCACAAATTCCAATCTTTATAAAACTATTCCTAGGGTAGTAGTGCTGTTTCAATGCTCCAAATGCTTGAAACAAATACTATTCTAAGATGTTTGTAAATAGCTTCTTTTTTCCTCCTACCAGTTAGAGAACAAGCAAACATTTGCATGTTTTGATCCTGATCTAGCTTTCTAGCTGCTGAGTATATATATATATATAGATATATATTTATGAATTAATAGCTGTGATTTCCGTTGGGGTTAGAAAAACTTTTTGCTCAGCTGATCCTTTTGAGCATGGCCTGAAGCTCAGGCAAACCCAGGACACAAAAATCCTGCCACACCCCGTTGAGAGCAGCACACGGTGCCATCTGCAGTGCCGCTGTTCTCCAGGTTGCTCTTTTCCCTGGGGTGCCATCCCCGGTCTCCTGAGTGGATGGCAGAGTTCAGACCTGTCACTCTTTCATCCCTCACGGGCAATTCAGCACCTGTAACTCTCAGTTTAAAAGACCATGGGGACTTTGAGCAGCCCGCGGAGGAAAGAGAAGTTTCACGGTTAATGTTCCAGCTGATATCAAAGCTCGTGAGGTTAAAACTGCTCATTTGAAATGTTGGAGTAGTAGCTCTGGCTCTGGGTGCTAGGAGTGTTTTTTATGTCTTTGTGCAAAATGGTGATGGGGGGAAGGGCATGGGAATATTATATTTTGCTTATTTTTAGTAAAAGGTTTTAGGGTATCCTGTTTGTACAGTCTGGAAAGGTCTTAGTTGGTGGGAGGTTCTGTAAAAAGTCATGCTTGAGGAAATAGATGTAGCTACCCTGCATATCTATCTCAATTTACTGTCTGTGGTGTTAGAGAGAGGAAAGAAACAGAATTTTTTCAATAAATTTTACACATAACTTGACATGCAATCAAGCGCATCAACATTAGCAATCAATTAGGGGCTCAATGCATGGTTCTGAGTAGCTGTAAATTACTGCACACTAATGGCTCTTAAGCAAACCTCCAGAGCAAGTTCAGCTTTTTTTCACCAATAAAACAGCGAACATCATAAAGCCACAACAGGGAAAAATGTTAAAATTAACTTAATCTATTTTAATTTTCACATAAACAAATCTTATAGCACAAATAGCAGCAACAAAAGCAACACGATACTTTCCAGATCTCGCTGGACCATTTAGAATACTTCTCATTCATATTATAGCACACGAAATGCTTTTCTCCATCCCTTTCTCTCTCTTCCATCTGAAAAGGCTGTCACTTCAGTTGTGCTTGGAGACCTCTGTGGGTTTTTTTCTGTTTGATTCTGGTTTCCCTTTGCACTAAAACTATACCATATTTAAGGGATAACAAGTCTTTTGCTTTCCCATCCCCAAAAACTTGTCTTATTCTCACTAAATTCACTAGGAAAATATACCATGAAAAAGTGATATTAAGCATTTTTATTTATTTACTGCCTTTCTGCAGCTCTGAGGCACATATGTCTTGGAGTCAAGCATATCTCTGACAGCCTCCCTGAGATCATTAGGATCAGATCTGCTAAGTAAGAGAATGCAATTTTTAAGCCCTTTCTCTAATCTTTATCATCATTAATGGTACATACTTCACTGAAAGTTTCTTCAGAAGTATTATGTCAAATGCTGACTTCATTGCAGATATGTCACACACTGATATCATTATTATTACTCAAGTCTTACTGGAAAGATGTTGGGGCCAAAGTACTTAATTTACTTAATTAATTGTTAACTGTTTGACCAAGTATGTCTTCCATAGAGAAGATGGGAGTACAATGAAGTGAGAAAAATTTCCTGGGGCTTTAGATCAGGCATTAAGTAAAGCAGTTATATCTTCTGGAAAAATGAGTGTCAGCTAATACAGAACTTCTTTCCTTTATTCAGAAGATTCATCAATATTCTTGCTTATGCTGGAATATGAGCAAAAGTCATTCACACAGACACTCAGCTTCCGTTTTCTCTGAATTTTCAGTACGCATGATTCACCTTTAAAATCAAGTCTTTTAGAAAAACCTCATGATATTGATAAAAATTCTCCTGTCTCATGCACTGCAATAGTGAAATCTGAATGAGTGTCCTTTGCGCTGGTCCTGAAGAGAAATATCAGGTAGCTGATAACCCTATTCTGCAGTTATTTACAAAGAAAGTAATTCTACTTTCTCTGAGGATTAAATGTTTGCATTTATTCAGGCAGTTTTACTGACGTATAATGAATTGTGACTGCGAATGGAGCCTTAGCACATTTACATGTTTATATCTGTCTATTCCTTTCTCTTGTCTCCCTAAAAAGGCATTAACCCACTTATCTATCCCGGTTAATATTAGTTTACTCATATATTCTTTAGTTAATTTTAGGAGGTGGAAGAGGACATAAGTCTTTGTTACTACAATTTATAATGCCTAAAAATATAAAACTATAGAAAGAAAAAATCAGAGAATCATAGAACGGTTTGAGTTGCAAGAAACCTTAAAGATCATCCCGTTCTAATCCCCTGCCATGGTCAGGGACACCTTCTACTATCCTAGGTTGCTCCAAGCCCTGTCCTTGAACATTTCCAAAGTGAGGCAACCACAGCTTCCCTGGGCGAACAGTTCCAAAGTCTTATCACCCTCACAGTCAAGAATTTCTTCCCAATATCCCATCTAACCTTGCCCTTGCTCAGACTGAAGCCATTCCCCCTTGTCCTGTCACTTCATGCCCTTGTCCAATGTCCTTCTACAGCTTCATGCATTTGAAGGGGCTCTAAGACCTCCCCAGAGCCTTCTCTTCTCCAGGCTGAACACCCCCAGCTCTCCCAGCCTGTCTCTGGAGCAGAGGGGCTCCAGCCCTCAGAGCATCTTTGTGGCCTCCTCTGGACTGGCTCCAGCAGTTCCGTGTCCTTCCTATGGAAGGGGCCCAGAGCTGGATGCAGGTGGGGTCTCACAAGAGCAGAGCAGAGGGACAGAATCACCTCCTTCGTCCTGTTGGCATTCAGAACATCCTAGAAAGACAAGAAAGTAACCAAAGGCTCCCTTTCCCTCTTTTTCTGAATACACATCCTACCTTCTTTTACAGCTTAGGAGCACAATAATTCCAAAAATGCAACTGCTGAGACACATTGGTTTGCTTATTTAGAACCTGCAAAGGATCACATGGGGACAACAGGGCTTTATGTCGGTAACTTACACAACATCTAAAATGCATTGGGAGCCAGTTCTGCTCCTCGAGGCAGCAACTTTGTGCTGTCTTGAGAAGCACATGTGCCCTTTAGCACACATCAGTATGCAAAACTATGGAGATGAGCCACTGAGTGAGTTCATTCCGGGAGTTTCTTTTGGCTTCTCCGGTGGCTGCTTCTCTCTGTGCTGCCCGGGAAGCCTGAGGCACTGGTGGTGTGAGGTGCTCCTCAACTGCCTGCCAGTGTCCCCTCAGCATTTCTTACCTCTTCTTTCCAGTTATTCCACCCAAGATACAGCTGTGTGAAAGCTAACTTAGCCAAAATCTCCCGTGGCTCTGCAGTTAAAGGAGAGGAAGTTCACTTTTATCATGCTGCTCCATTTAAGTCCTCTAATCTGAACTATGAAGAGGAAATCGAATTAATGGTTGAGTCAGTCAGAATTATTCATTATATTCACAAAAAATAAAACTTCCCAAATCTCTATATTACATTAAAAATGCACTAAAAGAAGGTTAAGTTAGCAAAATCAAACACTTAGAAGCATGGAAATACCATAAAAACCATTGCTACCTTATGCCACTTCAAACTAAGCCTCCCTCTGCATTTAAAATATAATGCTATCTTTAACAGCAGCTTTTCATTCCTTTTTCCACAAAACTTCTCCCTTGCTGCTTCACGGTATTAGTCTCCCTTTGCTTTATCTCATGTGTCCTTAAATCTTCTTACTTCTTCATTTACTCCTACTTTTCTCTCTTTATTTTTTCCGTGTCCCTGAAACCACTGAAATCTCCTCTCCCAGTGCTGGTCAGTCCTTGTAAGAATTAATTTTTGGTAAGAATTAGTAGATGTGGAGTTGTTGATGAAGGGCAGGATTCAAACTCTGTGGTGTCCCATGAGGGCTTAGGCTGACACTGTGGAAAGTTTGCTTTGTGGTTTATCTCGTATTTGAACTTACAAAAGAGCATCACCTGGACAGGCAGCCACTTAGGAAAAAAATTTCTATTTAGAGCTGGAGAAGTTACTCTACAGCCCAAGTCCCTCATGCAGACATCAGTGCGTGTCATTGGCCTGGGCAAATTAGGGAGAAAAATAGTGAAAAAGATGATACCCAAAATACCCCAAGGAGATATTTTCTCTCTAATGCCTTTCAAGTACCCAACCTTAGGGATCACTCCTAACAACAGAAGGTAAAAGATTTTTAAACTGACATGCAGTTTTGAAATTGACAGTGTCCCTTTAACAACTTCAACAGTTGGAGAGTTTTATGTAGGTGGGCGAATCTGATGCTAAATAGTTAAACCTGTTTTAACTAAGAACTTGTGACTTCCAAAATAAATCTTGCCTGTAGAAAAAACTAAGAGCAATTGGGAACAAAGCACAGAGGAATGGGCCAGATCTAATTTATGCATGTTCAAGGAGGCTCATCTATGTGCTTGATTTTTTATTTGTTTTTTTAATGTGAATAATTTAGTCAAGTTTCTGGTAACTGTCTCTGTTGGAACAAAAGGTTTCCACTGCTGTTGCACAGTGAGTTCAGCCTCTCATGGGTCAAAGATGTTGGGAAACATCTACTGAGCACAGGCTGGGGCCTCTAGCACTGGGTATCTGCCACATTCTGCACTGATCAGTGTGTCCTGTGCTGCACCAGCACATCTGTGTTCACCCTGTAAAACCACTGTGGGCTGTTTCTTGGCTTGCAAAAGCTGCTAGATCTGCAAATGCAAATGTATTCACATTAATTAGAATAAATGACCACGTGGTTGCATCGTTAACTAAGTTCCCAAACTCCCAGGGAAGGAAGCTTCTGCACAGTCAAACACTGCAGAATTTGCATCTGAGAGAAGCATTTTAGGTTTCTGTATATTTTACCAACAATTAAGGAACTGAGCAGGCACTTTCCTTGCACATTTGCAATTTAAATCTAAAACTTTGGGCCACCCCAACATGTTTTAGCTCCCATCTTGTTGATCGATTCACAAGGATGGAGAGAGTGACCTTGTGTGTGCTGATGGTAGAATTTAGAACAAGAATTAGCTACATTGCCTCACAGAAATGGTTTGGCTGGCAAGGATAATTTTTTTGGGCAGCCTCTGCCACTGTACAGCATCAGATGATATTTGATATATCTCTGTGTGTAACCAAACAGAGAGGGGAGGGCAGCAAAGGAGCCAGGCCAGCAAAACCGGGTGAGGAAACCACAGGGCTTGGATTCAACAGTCCACAATCATCTCCTCCAAAGGAGAGTGCAATTAAAACCTGGCCTGTGTTTTTACATATCACCCTGCAGCAGATCAGCCAGGAAAGGCTGGTGACACAAACAGCAGCACTGCCAGACACACGCTGCTCCTTCTGGGTCAACAGCAAACCACTGCCTAAAATTTCAATGTATTTTCAGTAATCATCATAATCCAAAATTACAACAGGCAATTCCACTCCTTGTGTCAAAAAAAGGGCCCCAATTTCTGTTCATCCTTGTTATGTGTGCTTGGGGAATTACCACTGGCCACTGTGGAAAGCCAAGAGAATAAACAGCCACTGAGTGCAGGCGGTTCCTACAACGGAAAAACTGATCATCCCCAGAAAGGGAATTGGAAAAACCTTAATAAATAGAAATTCTTGAAACCACACTTTCCTTAGGGGCCAGTGCTGCAGGAGGTTTGGTCTGCTGTGCACAGGCTGCCAGGTGCTCCCCTAGCAGGGATGTGCCTGTACACAGCATCAAGCCCTTTAAAATTATCTGTCCTTCATGCATTTAATAGAGGAACTATATATTTATATCCAACTTTTTAACATGCTTTGCCTCTGTGAAAGTGCTGCATCCAGAGCTCTCATGTCCATACTGCTACTTGCTATACACTTACTGCATAATTTGAAATCTTTTGAACCAGAATTATATAGAAGAATATATATTAGGAACAGTTTGCTCTTGAGAACATTAAAGATAATCATGATTTCTGTCTTTCAAGATCATTGGTTGTATAGACTTGTGCTGGTAAAGCGCATGGACAGTATGTGGCAGATCTGAGATTAAAAAATATGAATTAAAATAATCCATAATTATGATAATAATAATAAAATAATATAAAATATAATTTAAAATTATTATAATTATAATAAACTAAAATAATTTATAATCATTTTATTCCTAATTCCTATTTTACTACCTAATTAAAAATATGAAAGAAATAAATGATATGCATTTGAATACTATGGGATTCTGCTTGTAATCTATAACATACCATTGGTTTTAATGTAGTTGAGATGAAAGGATTTTTAACTTTCCACTCAGAAGAAATTTTTCTCTTTCTCAAGCTTTTTTCTGATCAGGCTGGCTACTAAATCCTTCCCCTTTCTTGAAGTCTCCTAATAACAAAGGCATTACTACACTTTTAACCAACCAGATACGTAGAACTATAAATGTATTGGAAGGTGTGGCAAAAGTTATGCTTCTTGTTAGTAACATGTTGGAATATTGCAAGTGAAGAAACCTTACTGAGTTGTCTGCTCGGTGACGTTTTGGTGGGAAGTGACAGGAGGTATCTGCCTGAAGAAGGGGAATGCTGCTGTTGGTTTAGCTTTGACCCTATTAGAATAATTAAATACTAATATCGGGATACACTCCCCATAGTGTGGATCCTTGTGGGTAGATATCAAAATGATAATCCTCCCCCAAAGAAGGAAATCTTGCAGCTCTAATCCTGCCTGCTGCTTCAGAGGGACAGGACCTGTGCTGCCCCATGTCCATGCACACATCCCACTCCAGCCCAGGATGAATCTGCACAGAGCAGCTTGGCAGGAGCAGACTTAAAGTTTTAAATAGCAGAATTGCACGACAGTTAATAGAAAACTCAATTATAAGTCACATCACATTAAAAAAACATGACAAGAGGAGAAAACAACTCATGAGACAACTATTATCCAAAGATGTTTCCAATTACAAATCTCAGCACAACTTGAGCACCTGGGCTATTCATCCAGAGAGCTGATTACAACATCATGATATGAGTGATACAATGACTAATACAGTATCAGGACCAGCATCTCCCACTCTATTTTTTCAGTATCGTGTAAGTGGAAAGTGTTTAATTAGAAAGCTTTCAGTATTCATTTTCTAACTTAATAGGCTTTTCTGGTTGATAACAACCTTATTATGTGTCGGGAATAGATGCTTAGCCAACCCAAAAATATCTTTTTCCCCCTTCTTGTCTTTTAAGAAAAACAAGCAGATATCTTTCCCATCCATTGAAACACTCTTATAAGATTTGACTCATTTGAATAGAGCTGTGTCAGTTCAGTTAGTGTAAGGGCAAGAAATGACAAATTATATTCCAGTTTTTTTGAGTGTAATATCATGGGTGAAACAGTGTAATTCCAGGCTATAGATGTAATTTTTCTGGTGCTTTATGGTAAATCTGGGCAAATGTGTGAGGCAGCAAATCTGTCTCTAAAATTCTGTCTTGTATACAGCAATGCTTGACCACAGTATCAGCTTTTCATCCACATGAAGCTCTCCCATTGCTATTAAATAGATGTACTAATTTCCTCCAGTTTCAGCAAAGTCACTGGTTCCCTACCAGCTACCTTCTGAGTAAGTTGCAAGTGTTGTAGTAAATTACTGGAGGATTTTATGCCAAAATTCCTCTTTTTTCTTTGTTTGACATGAGACTTAAATTACACCACATAGAAATTCAAGTTTCTGGTGCCCATCAAACATACAGCTTTCATTTTCGTTCCAAGGAAAGTTGTAGTGAAAGTGATGGGGTTTGCATCCTTTATGTTCCAAAAGCTTTCCTTTGCCTTTCTTAATAGCTACTGGGAAGAAAGAGAGTTTATGTAAAAGGGACTCCTTGTCTTCTTAAGTGTTAATTAACATTTTCCTCAGAGTTTCCATTCAAGATATGGGCTTATTTTCAAAAGTGAAAACCTGGGGCTTGCTTTGGGTTGTTCTTCTAAGTAAAGACAGAGAAAAAATATTATCTCCTTAGCTTTAGAGGAAAATTTACATAGTACATTTTTTAGTACTTTAGGAGGGCTTTAGTGTTTCAGAGGGTTTTTACATAATACCTGAATCAATTTAGTTAGATTTTGTTTTATGTGGTTCTAGAAAGCTCTGGAATGTGTAACTTCAACTGGAAATCTAATCCCTGCCAAATATCATCACTGAACATTTAATGTGTAAAGTACTTTCAGGTGGCCACACATCAGCTCTGATCCCACAGTTGACACCTAGGAATAAAATCTTAAATCTTAAGACATGAGAACAGGTTTGAATTTCACCTCTCTTTCATCTGACGATAATTATCCTCAAATTTTGCACTGAAATGGTAAAAATGGAAAAAAAACCCCAAACAAACAAATAAGAACAAACAATTAAAAACCTTTCATTTTGTCAAAGTAACACCGGGTCTTAAAAGTGTCATGAACAGATGGGGGCAGGCACAGCTTTGATAACTGGAAGAAGTGGAGCCAGGGAACAAGTGAGGCAGATTGCTTCCTGACACCAGAAACGGGGAAAAAATGCCTTTTTGAGGATGAGCTTGGTTTTTAGTTAATGACTGAGATGTGCTACAGACATTGTTTTGTTGGTTATAAATCCACAGTTTCAAACTTCGTATTTTTCTCCAAGCAGAATCATGATTCTGGAATTTTTTCTAATTGGGAAGCTAAATCATGCTCAGTTTCACTGGGATCTCAAATTGTCATAGTATCTGTACGTAGAATTTTGGTGGTGATTTTCTTAAACAAAAATTATTATCTTTTTGTCCATAGGGTCCTGGAGGAACATGCATGTTAAGGAGGGGTTTTCATCTGCACTCCTGTGTCACCTCCTCCTTCCTCATTCTCATCCTCAGCCTTTCCTCCCTCTCCAGTTCTACTTGGCACCGTGAGTAACAGCTGCACCTTTGTAATTCCTCTTTCAGCACTGTTAGTGCCTAAAACATTGAATTAATCCTCATTATCACCTACCAGTCTGTGTTTTCCAAGGAAGTTTTGTGTGGTTAAAATATTAAACCATGACTTTATGTCTGTAGGGTAAAAAACTCCTTGACAAAATCTGAGAGCAGTGAAAGTGAGCGCAGTCGTTGGGTTTTGTCGGCAATTTAACTCATAGGAGTGCTTTGATTATAAGAAATCAAGGACAGTGACAATGAAATGTTCACTGCCTAATCTCCAGTAAAAATAGAATGCATAAGGATATTTCTCAGGGTTTCTTTTCCTGGAACTATTTCAACGTCCTGTTTTCATCATCGTTATAAGGAAGGTAAAAACATAAATAATATCCAGCACTTTTTATGTTGCTGTTACCTTGGTGTGAGGAAAACTGGTCTTTGAATGTTGAGAGAGCTGTTGGATCCCTTATTTTCAGTGCAAACTGCCAGTAGGTCAAAGTCCTAATTCTTTTCCTAATAAGCATATATATATATATTTATAACCTCTGAAGCAGGCAGCAGTAGATGTAATTAACTGTGGTTCTAGGTGTTTGTTTATGGTGCACACTGGAGCACTGTGCACATGCAAGGACTGAAATCATCTCAGTTCTGCTGGTTTGCTTGTCAAGTGCATGTTCTTTGCGATCAGGCCGTAATATAACTAGATAGGTAAGGTTTCTTGAGCTCCAAGTTCACTTTGCACTAAAATGAAAAGACAAAATATTGGTATTTGTGTGGCACTGAAGAGTTTGTATCTCCTTATGACAGCACTTGATAAACGAAGAGATCTCGTGAAAACTCCACGCTGCTGATTCTTGCCTGTTTATTGTAACTCTTGTCTCAATTGATATTCCCCTTAAACCTCCTTTATGAGCTATGGTTGCTGATGGAAACTGAGCTTTTCAAAATGGAAAAGAATGAGAAAGGAGAAGGAAAAAAAAATGCTAATTTTAAGTTTTGGTAGCGAAGATCTTGAGAAAATTGATCTGAAAGGTTTAACATCAGACGTCAGTTCTGAGAACTCACATTTTTAAGTCACTGTTTTCAGGCTAATGCAATGATCAGGCCTGGCTTAGCATTTTAACAGCTGCATCTTTCCTGACACCCGTGGAATTATTCATAAGGCTGACGTCAGACTATGCCAAGGTAAGGAACATCAGTGGGATTAGGCCATTATGAGCCAATCTTATGCCTACTGGAAGCATAATTTTGCTATTAGTATGAAAGGTGTACAGACAGGCCTTCTGATTGCATGGCAAACATTCTGGTTTATATTTATAATTTGGTGTGTGTATGTTCTACTTGGTGTAAATCAGACTGTTTTGTAGTGCCTGTCTCTGTGCCTGTGACATGTCTCTTTATAAATGAAACATAATATGTTGTTTTGAATTCATAGTGGCAGTTTGCATATTGATCTATAAGTTTGAGATTTTTACAAGTCAACATTGACTTTCCTTGTGAATTCTTTTGAATATATTAAATAACATAATTTTGTATGAGGATCCTACTTTTTTCCACAACTTTTTTTTTTTATTTCTTGTTTTCTTTTGCATTGCTCCTCATTTTTTCTCTGTTTTTTTTGCCTGCCCTCTGCATGCAGGCTGTCTCTGAAGGCAAACAGTCCTGACACCGTAGCCTGGAAGGTTTCAGAGGAGTACCAGGAGATGTATATAAGGCATAGGTAGCATTAGAATAGAGAAAAACTCTGTGATGCATTATTATTGTCTGCATGACCTCCCTCTGAAGCAAAGCGCAGCCCCGACTTTGATATGATTATTTCTGAATGTGCCAGAGCAGTACTTTCTGAAATAGCCCCGGTGTCAAAGATGATGAATGGCCAATTCTGTAATGTCAGTCCCAGTGGTAACTCCAGCAGTGACACAGTCCTGGGTTCTCTGGAAACCTCCATGGGGAGAGGGACTGGGAGGGACTGGGGGAATCAGCTCCTCCTGTCTGCATGGCTCAGGGAGTTCCTCAGCCTCAGTCCTGCTTCAGTCCAAAGCTGGGGCAAGTGATACACCTAGAGTTACTTTACCTGCTGTCAAGTGATGCATTTTTTTGTCAGACTCACCAGAAGGCAAAATTAGTAATCAAAAAAGTAGCTACTAGATATAAAAATAATAAGCACTAAAATATAACCAGGTTTGAACAACCGCCAAAATTCCATTTATGTTGCTTACATCTCTTCATGGTGTTTTTAAAAGATGTCTATGAATATTTGAAATGAGGTTCATTTTTTTATGGATAAGTTTACATAAAGTTTAAAATCCTGCATGTCTGGGGGCAGTGTTCAGTGGTTTATCTGGGATGTAAAGACAAAATTTCCTTATTCAGTGGCAGCTTGCTCTTCTGCCACTGAACACCTACTTCTGCAGGGCCCCACCACCAGACTTGCTGCACTCCAGCAGCTAAATCCCATAATATCACCTCTGTGCTGTTGTGGGAACTTCTGACAAAGCGAATTAGTGCAGTGCAGCTCTTTGCCTGTCAAAATGCACCTACCTGCAGTGTCTGTGCTGCTGCTCATCAAAGACAGCTCCCATAGTCTTTAAAAAATAAGGTATTCATCTCATGATGATGACTCACCTTCATCTTTTAAATGCATATGTTGTCATGAAATTTCTTTTTTTAATCTACTCTGAGCTTCTGTTTACAGTTTTCCATTCCAACAATGCCTCGTTTCCCTTTTAGTTCACCTAAAAAAACCTTTGTACTTCCAGAAAAAAACTTAGGATATGTGAAATGTATGGTGCCTAGCAGGTTTCTTTTTTAAAAAAACCCTACTTTCTCAGTCTTGTCTTGGTATTTACTTTGAAAATTGTTCTCTTTTTTTGGTACTTTCAAAAAAAATTAACCCCAGTCATAAAAATCATTCATCTTTATATGCTGAACTCTTCTAGCTTCAGATTTCATATGAATTGCCACATAAAGCATACAATCAATTAAACATTAAATGCTTAACACAGATACATTTTTGGAAAGTTGTTTTTCTTTCACTGATTAAATCTTCCAAAGCCTCAACTTAAAATATACACAGATAGGCATTACATTAGCATTGGAGAACAATTATTATAAAAAAGCTTTATTTGGAGTTTGAAAGCTAAAACTTTTCTGTTCCTCGTATCTAAATGAAAAGTTATTTCTTTCCTTTTGCTTATATGTCCTGTTTGCAAATCTCGGCCTGAAACATGGCAGTTCCCTCTGCTGCTCTCCTCCCACTCTTAACCAATGCTTCAAGACCATTTTTAATCTTGTACATTCCAACGTAGAGGTTTTACTTAAAGAGTGAAAGCCTTTCAAGGATTACTTTCTCCATAGCCAGTGGTAAATATCACATTTGAAGCCTGCCAGTCAGATATAAGTTTTAATATAATATTTCAATCTTAAGCCATCATTGTTTCAAAGAACAATGTAATTTATTAGAGTAACAAACCAGGCTATAATGGACTCAAATCAATATAATACAATTAAAGCACATAAAATATGCAGAGCACAGCGGCATTTTGGCTCTTCTAACTACTTTATTCTCGTGCCCGTATCCACTGCTGTCTCAAAGCATGGGCCCGTGGGGACCATCTCATGGTCCCCTAATTTGAAAGGGATCCTGCAAGCAGAGCATAATATTTAATGTACGTGCATCAGTGTCCATCTCAGTTCTCCTGGTGTTGAATATGATGTGCAGCCTCTACAAGAACTCAAAATGCTTAGGAGAGCCGTTCTTGGTCATATAAACAGAAGAAGATATTGCTATATTGTTCTCTAGGATAAATGGAGTAAAAGCGGTTTGTTAGATGGGTGGGAGGAGAAAAACAGGACAAAACCCTTTGCAAGCAGTACAAAAGCAGTTTTAAGGGCTTAAAAATAAGGCTAATTATTTAAAATAATGCATGAAACTTCCCACTGTCAAAATCCTGCATAAAACAAATGGTTCATGCACAATAGTGAGATATAGGATACCCTTATCTGATTTCAAAAGGCACTTGTAGCACCTCACGCTTTTAGGCTCCGGTCTGGAAAGGTGCACAGGACCCACATTTTCTGGGGATCTGTGATCCCCAGCAATGAGGATCAGCCCTTTCGTGAGTTTTTCCTCAACCTTTTTTCTTTAATTCCCTCCTGATCATAAGACTTCTTTCGTGTATGCATATTATTCCTGGAGTCTGATAACTGCACTGTGGGATTTTCCAGCATGAACAGCTTTACTTCTGTCAGTTTATCTTTGTACATACGAGATGCTAAAGCCAAAGATACAGTATTCTGTTATAAATCTACTTAAAATATCTGACAGATTTCAACTTTTGCCAATTCTTTAAAGTTTCTGGATATAAAAGAGCCTTCCACTACTTAATTTTGCCACAGATGTTTGTAATCGATGGTGAGTACTTCACAAGTATATTTCTTTTTCTTTTGATACAAAGCACATTTGAACATTTTAAAAGGAGAAGCTTCTGGCTGAATTTCTTCTGGGAATCAAGACTGGCATATAAACTGTTTATGGCAGCTTCTAGTGGTCATCCAAAGGTTGGAGGGCAGTGTTATGTTTAATGACAACCATACAATGGAGGCATTCTGGCCATTAAATATGAAGGACCAGAGAGTACACGCTACCCAAATAACTTCTGCAGATTTGAAAAGCAAGAGCTGTTTCTTGAGACGAGTGTCTCAATCTGAGTATCGTGTTCTCTCAAGTTTCTGAAGGAAAACATAAACCTCTCTTGAACTGAGCCTTATCTTGAGCTGGCCTAAAGGCTCACTCAATTGATACAGCACGGCTGAGTCACCGTGCCTGAACTCACAGTCATGGCTACAATTTCCCAATGTCCCTAATGCCACAATGGAGCAGGGGACAAGGGCCCCAAAGCATTATATTTTATTTTTTTCACTAAATTTGAAATGTTTTTTGAAAGTTATATTCTTTTGTAAGACAGGGGGTTCTCAGAACTGTTATGAATGGCTTCAGCTTGCCTGGGTTCTGTTCATGTGCTTGGTGTACCTGCACCAGAGCTTTGTTATTTAGTTTACTGGAGATAGAACTTTCTCATTTCACTTTTTTCATTAATTTGAGGCAGTGTATGTGGTTTGGCTTTGGTTCAGAGCTGTGTGACAGGTTCAGACAGCGGAAAAATTAGGAAATATGCTGCTGATGAGAAATCTTTAAAACCAAATTAAAAATTGAAAAATCATGACCTGAAATGAGTACCTATCATTTTCCTCACTGCCTCGCTGTGATAACCCAAAGATGACGGTTCAGACACTCAAAATAGGCTCTTACCTGAAACCCTGACACTTTTCTCTCAGCAGTGGTGGGGATTTGGTGCTCAGCAGTTTGGAGCCTTTATGCCAGCACACCGTATTTCAATATTTGCTGCTCTTTTGGGTTTGCTAGAGGGCAGCTTTGAAAAGGATGGGTCTACACTGCATAAAGTCCACAATGCTTGGGCCAGAGAAGGGACTTCAGGAGATCAGATTAAGCTCAGACCTAATACGATCCAATACATTGCTTTGCATGGAGCTGTCTAAGCCCTCCCTGAGGCCTCCCTTTTGTTGCTGAGCTGAATCATGGAGTTTGTGCTTTTATTTTTGAAGATAAATTTCAATCCCTCAAATTAATTTTTTTTAATCTGTTTTATTCAGTTTTATGGTTTGTTTTATTCTTGTATGTACATAGGTCTTTTCTCAGCTTTCCTGAGGTGAGGGAGAACAAACATAGGGGCAAGGGAAATAGAAATTATTTAGGGAGTTTCCAAGCTATCTGAAGGGCAAGATCTTTCCCTGAAGTTATAAATTTTTGTAAGTCTTATTTTTCTGGCACTAAGTGTAGGGGTCCAAGATTTTTAATCTTCTCACATATTTAATTGCTTATTTGCATCTGTTTATCCTTATATTACAGGGTGAATTTGTACTGCCAAGTACCTTTGCATCTTTCTATCTCTTCTCTGCCTTAATCCAAACTGCATCTGACACCCCAGAGTGGGGAAAATCCCAGCTGTTGATTAGCCAATTATTCATGATCCCATTAACATTACTGGAATTGCTTGATTTCATATTGTACCTTGTTTGATAAGAAAAAACCCAACCAACCAACCAACCAAAGCCCATAAAATATATATTTTACTCTAATAAGTTCACGATTCAAATGCAACTCTGCTTGTGCTAGAATGTTAACATCTGATGGCTAAAATGTGAAAGTGAATATTTTCCCTAGCTGAGGTCTGTTTGTCAGGTGTCAGAGGGTTTTCACACCCTTTATTTTGCTAAGAAAGGTTGATTTTCAGAGACGAAATATTGGTGAACCGTGTTGGCTTTGCTTTAAGCACTGATAAGCACAGTTTACTTCAGGCTGATGTGACAGCAATTGTTCTCCCTTCTCTTATTGCAATAAAATAATGAAAAAAAAATCAAGGAAACTATAAAATCATTATTTCTATTTGTCTCTTTCTAGCTTGCAATATTGCAGGGCATTTCCTCTCTGAGTACGGAATTTCAAATCTTACTTCTCTTTCCCTAAAGGAAACGAAATGCTGTCAAGGCAGCAGCATTGAGGGCAGCATCATGATTTCCTCTTGTGCTGCACTCAGACTTCATTAAATAGCCTCTCTTAGGTTTAACCTGTAACTTTTGGACAATACAGAAACCTGCCTGATCTGTCTCAATGCTCATTATTAGATCTGGAGATATGACAAGCTCGAAAAGAGATTTTCCTTCTTTCTTTCTCTTTTCCCTATATTGAAATGGCTTGCTGAAAGATGGGATCTGCTGGACTCAGGCCAAAAGCACTTTGAGGCCATATATTTATAATGGTTTTGTTATGAAGAATGGCATCTGGCTAATGGACCTGTGCAACTGCTAGAAAAATATTGGTATACGTTCAAATCAAAGATTGTATACGAGGGAATAAAGCTGTGAAGAATCCTGCAGAGGTTAGTTTGTTGTGTTTAGGCATTTTCTTGCCATTTGTCTGTTTATTCTGTTTGCTATTTTAAAGTCTGTTTGGTAACATAGCAGATATGTACTATATTTTTCTGAGATCTTTTCTGTTCCCTCTTTTGGTACAAGATAAAATTCTTACAGCTCTGTCATCCAATTCAGGCTTTTGTTGAAATGTTTTAAACCTTTTCACTGAATTCACGTCTTCTGCCAAGGATGCTTCTGTGAAGTACATTTTTCACACTTTTTCCACCATGGCTCTTCTCAAAGATTGGGTCATTTGTGTCAACTTGTAAACAGTCTTTTGGCTTATGATTCTTTTCTGTTATTATTATAGATTAAAGTGGGTTTGGTAGAACAGCACTGTAATGTTGAAAGATAATTAGAATGTCCCAGTTTCATGAGCACAGAAATTCTCATGTTAAGCTGGAGCGATGCTCAAAGTAGGATTTTGACAATAACCCATACCAGGTGCTTCAGAGAAAAACCCTATACAGCACAACAATATAACAGCAAAATGGGAAGTTTCTCATTATACCTATTGGCTGGCAGCTTGAATGCCTTCAAGCATAATACAGGAAATGTTTGAATTCTTATTCTACTGGCAGTTGTTCTTATATATATTTGAAAACACGTATTAATCTTTATCCTGCCTTTGCATTACAGTATGCCAGCTTTTCCTGAGGGGCTCTCAGTGCTTTCCCCAAGTTAGAAACAATTCTGAAATACTAAGTAGGCACAAATCTCCTTTGATTATTCAAGAGATTCTTCCTTCTCTGTGATTAGGAACTATTACCTGCTTTCGGTTTCCTCACAGAGGGGCTGTAGGACATCCTACTAATGCTCTTTTTTTATTTTTGGAAAAGTGTCCTACAACACAGGTTTGGTGTTGTTAGAGATGAAACTTTAATGCTGTATTCTAAATGTGTGCCATGCATCTGTTTGCAAAATCACCTTGTTTATGTACATGAAAATGCTGTTCATCATTAGTACATAAAAAGTGCCACATAACTCATTGCACCTGCCAATAAAAACAGTAACCTGAAGGAACTAATTCAAAATCTCACTGTTTTATCTGCTTTATAAGGGCATGTACTCTGCCTGGGCACATAGCTAAAGCCCCAGTAGTCTGATACAAACGTCCCCAAACACAGATCTTTTTCCTTCAACTGCATTTGTTCCATTTTCCTGATAGATTGCTTTCACTTCTTTCTAATTTTTTTTCTGAGTGGTACTCCAATAGAAAACCAGAAGGAGAATGTTTGGAAAATATTTCAGCAAGTTGTTTTCTGTGCTCATGGCTAGAACATTTGCTGAAGAGCCAGACACACTGATAGATCTCATGTCAAGTACATCTATTCCATAAAGTAATATGAAAGGAAAAAAAAATATGCAAGGGCTGACAAAAACAATGTAGTAACTGCAATGCAAGAAAACAGTTTGCTAGGCATTTGGAGGCATTGCTTGTAATTATTTTTTTTTCTCGAATTGCACCATTCCAGTTGTACTGGACAGTAAGAAACAATACAATCCTGGAAACAATGGGAAGAGCTATGGCCAAGGAGTAGTGATGTGTAGTAAGAACATTCTGAGAGCAGTGAGAAAATTGAGGCTCCCCAGGAAAATCCAACAGGTGCAACATAAACTGGTTATTTGAACATGTGTTGGCCTGGAGTAGGTGCAGAAGTGAAGGGTCTATTCAAAGATGTGGCAATAGACAATCTGAGTTTTGGGGTTTATTGACAACACCTGCAGTTCTCCAGGTAAGAGAACAGTTGCCCTGAGCTCACAAAGTGTGCACCTACCTCAGGGACTCACGGAAAGACAGCGAGACCCAGAAACTACAATCTTCCCTTGCCAGTGCCTCCCAAGAGCCACTTGGAATGCAAAAGAAATAGAGACTTCTACCAATTCTGTTAAAATCCAGCAGGAGAGAAGCTGGAAATCTGCAAGGAGAGGGAAAATACATCTACTGAAGGTATGCAAAGCAGATAGTTTTGTGGGTAGGCTGGTTGCCAATTCATCCGCTCTCACTTGACGAAGAGCAAACAAAAATGGCTATTTGTTATCAGTTTTAGTGCACAGACTGTCTGACCTATCCAGAAAAAATGTGTTTGCTCTCTGTGACTTCTGACATATGGATTTTCTGGAGTTATGGAGCTACTGGACAGGATTTTTCAGGATGCCTTTCTTCCTGCCTGCCTCGGGGGCCCAGGAGCACCTGAGAAAATTCTGAACTCCCCTTATAGTTCAAGCTTCAGTTAGTGTTGTCCTGACTGTGAGGAGAACAGAATATAACACAGGAATCTAAAATAAACTCACTGATTCCTAAAGAGATCTCCTATGAAGGACATCTGCTGGCTTCTGAAGGGCTGTGCTGAGAGTCCAGAAAATACAACTAAAGTATGAAAAGAGTCCTGTTCCTTCCTACTCTCCAGATGGATTTGCTACATACACAATTGTATGCACACAAACTGAAAAAGGTCAGAGATATAAAGAGGAATTTTCAAGGATGAAGAAAGCAATAATTTTAGGCACAAGTGTCTCTTCTGTCACTTGGGAGGTCAGTGGCTTTAGAAAATGAATCTTCATTGAGTTACGCAGCTTTTGTCCCCAGCAGACATTTGTGTCAAATGCAATCAACAAACATAAAAACGGATTTGTATCAGTCAATGAGGAGCTCAAAGAAGAGCACAGTCCTAGCAGAGAGAAGAGGTTCATGGGGATGAGAACTTCGGTGCATCGTATATGGAGTGCACAGCTCCTCTGTAAATAGCTACTGGAATACTAAAAATTGTCTTGTTTTAGAAACATGGAGTTCAGGTTGTTATTAAATGTATGTGAAAGAGAATCTTCAGAGGGAATTACAGCATAATGTCTGAGTTTGGGTTTGAAATTCCATTCACATGGAGATATTCTTGCCTTCAAAACTATGAATCTGTCTAACTCATCTAAAATGTGGCATCTTCTTGTTCCTGTTCAGATTATGGAAGCAGACTAAAAAAAAAGGAATAAAGATGGAAATGCTTTTTTTATTTCTATATATGGCTTTTGCGAGAAAACAAATCATAAATAATAAAAAAATCCCTTTGCAGTGGTGTAAATCTAGGTTTTCTGTGAGACTTAGGCTAAAAATTCATTGGTGGGCTTGAAAAGATAGCTGAATGACTTCTAAATAGGAAGGACTGTGGTTATACAATTTCCAGCAAGTTCCTGATTCATAATCCTTTCTTTTTGATTCCGTTTCTGTTTTTCAAAGCTTTAAGAACACAAGAAAATCTATTGGTAGTTTAATTTTGTAATTGTCATGTCCCCTGACTAATTAGGCATGCAATATAAATGAGTACAACACAAAAGTAAATGTGTGGGAGGCTGATGAGATCATAGTTATACTGCAGTTAGTTTGTTTCATTCTCAGCGAGTCTGAAGTTTGTGAAGCTGTCAAATAATTCTTTCATCAGGTCAAGGAGAAAAAATAAATACTTGGGATTCATACAGAAGAAACCACACAAATGAAGTCTATTGCTGAAACTTTATGCTTCTGTTATCCCCTATTTATAATATCCAAGCTGACATCAAAGCTGGATGGCTATTTGGGAACTGGATGCTCATCTTCCGGGGAAGAAATGGATCGTGGCCACTGGATGTGAGAACTTGGTCTGGTCTCCAGGCTGTCCCCAGAGAGGAAGGAAGCAAAATGACTCTTATGGATGCTCAGCACTACTACACCCAACCTCCCTGATATCCCTACAAAATAAGCACTGGTGGCCTGGGGTAAGGGATGGAGTCCCTCAGCCTGAGCAAGATGGAAATACCCCAGAAGGAAACATTGGTGCCGTGTTTCAGTGCTCAGGTGAAGTTCTGCTCTGTCATTCATTTGTGTGGCACCCGATGTAAACCCCAACAGTAATCTCAGCCAAATGAATGGAATGATTGTAGAGAAAGGTGTTACCCAATGGGAATAATGATTGGCAGAATTTTGCCCTTAGAATTCAATTAAAGTTATTTACCAGATTGCTGTTTTCAGCATCTTTCTTATGAACTAATTTCAAGAAACAATAGCAATTACGTATCTGTCAAAAAGTGTGATTTTCAGAGCAGTAAAGAGCAACAGTTCATGTGCTCTCCTTTGCACATTTGTAGGAATTGATTTGGTGATTAACAAGGGGAGGATGGGATCCCACCAACTGCCCTGCCCTGACTTCTAGAGGTATGTAAAGCTCACCTGTATGCTCAGGAATAATTAGCAAAATCTTGATAATTTGTGACCTACCTTGTAAAGCTGCTTTTCCTTGCCTCAGCTGAATAACCCCTGCCTTTGCACCAAAAGCCTCTCCCAGCTAATCAAACTGGTTTCTTAGGAAGAACCTCCTGGCCATTTGGTCACATCTATTTGATACAACACACAAGTGTAAAACTCATTTCAGTAAGCTGTGATCATGGAATTTGGGGGAAATATTTTTAAACGAATATGTGTTTAAAGAAGTGATTAAACACTGAAATTATTCAATGGAAATTCCATATGCCAAATGGAGAGATATAATAGATATCTGATCTGTTAAAAGGAAAAACCTTTTAAACTGATCGATCTTCTGTGCAACAATTTATGTCAGTGCCTTTTAAGATGATCCCGTCTTAAATGGGTGGCTGACAAAGAAATATGTCTGATACAACTGCTAAATGAATAGATTTGCAATGTGCTAAGGCAATACATTTAAGAAGTCTCTCATGCATTTTGAGATGAGATTAAAAATCCTGGCAGCTCTTAAAAAGTGGATTCTTAAGTGGTGTATTTTTTGTGCCATAATATTATGGCGCAATAGCATAGCAGCATTACAGCAAAACATGGGTTTTCTTATTCTTCTTCTCAAGACTTTGTTTCCCAATGAACTAGGCAAAAAATATTAGGGTGTGTTTTCAGTCTGAAATTTAAAAAAAAAGACATTTTAAAAAGGGACAGACTGTCTACAGCTGTTTTACAAACCCTGGAAGCAGTACCTCGTTCCCACTCCTTCATCCAGCCCATCGTGGCTTGTCCAAATTATCTGGTCCCTGGCTGGCCTCCAGGACTGACTGATGAAGGTTTTGTTTGTGTGATTTTCTTTTGCATTCCATCATCTCTACATGTAAGGAAGTATTAAAAAATATCCGAGCTTGCGGCTTTTTTGTCCTTAAGACAAAAAGGAGGTGGTATCATCACCAGTTTAACAGGGGCATTTTAGTCAATAACACAGTGTAAAGTTTTGTCTCTAAAATGTATTACAGTGATGCATCCTGTGTCTCCTGCCATGCCTATCCTGTATTAGTTATTATGCAGAGCAGTGTAAGATGGGAAAACAACTACAATTTTTCATCCTAATGGTTGCAGACAGTGACTGGTAAAAGGTGGGGAGCCTTGTATTACTTACTCTTCCATATTCAAGTACATATGCTACATTATATGTAGTATTCAACCAGGAAACATTTGTCCTGAAGAAGAGGGAAGAAAAGCATTTTGGGAATATGCTTCCTTGTCTGCTTCCAGAATTAAGCACTAAAGTATGACCCCTTGTTGGGAGAAATGTTGGGCTCCCAGAGACAGGAATATTTACCCAGAGATGAATCCTATCGAGGGTCTATGCTTTCCTCCTATAAAACATGAGTCAAGTCATGGCTATAACTCAAAGTATATCTCTATACTTAATGAAAAACCACATGCTGCTCACCAGTACATCTCCATCTGAGTCTGGGTTCACCATCTTTTAAAAATCAGAGAACAGTTGAGATTTAATGTTCACCAGTAAATTTCCACTCTGCTCCCTTTAGGAGAGTGCTTCCGATTCGCAGACGTCTTTATAAGCCTATAACTCTTTATTTTTAGTGTCACTATATTGCCTATGAGACCTCATCATAGGGGTGGGCAGCTATCTAAATAAGGTGAACATGCAGGACATAAAGATGATTTTCTAATCTCAAAGTAAGACAGGCAAGAATGTAGAAATAAATAAAAAAGAATGGTGAATACGAGAAAGCAATGAGGTAATATTGATTAACACGGTGTGTGTAGTACATCTCAGCGTGGCCATCGCCAATGAAAAACAGTCACTTCACAAAAAGAGAGGTTTGAGGGACGTTCTGGAGGAGGAGTAGTTATTTTTTCTCATGTTTATGGGAAGCTCCTTCAAAGAGGGAGTGATAGTATGGGAGAAAGCATCAAAGTGCCAACTTGAAAAATGAACCCTTTAAAACTGGAGTTCAGCGGTATGATCTGGTCGGAGGTGGGGATACAACATGGCTTTGGAGGAGGAAACAAGAAGTTTATGTTTGACACAGCAGAGAAAGCAGGCGGAGTAAGATGAGCAAGACAGGGGATTAAGAACTGTGTTCTGCTCAAGACCAGCATGTACTCATAATGCCAAAGAAAAGAGGGCTGCACGAGCTGAAATTCATGATGAAAAAGTCTGGGTTAATTGCTAGCTTTTTTGATATTTATAAAACCTGTGCGTACTAGACATGCTGGGTGGAAAATATCTGCAAGATTTTATCAGAAAAGCTAGAAACTGATTAACTGATGGTGTCACCCACAGTATTCCCAGACAAGAAAGCTTCCAACTCAAAGGAAGAGTGAACCCAGGTTAGGTCATCTGAGGCCAGAAAGTGTTATGAGTTAATAGAAAATTAGAGATGGAATATAATGTGTGGCTAATGTGGTTAATGCCAAAGGAAATCGTCAGCAGCCAAAAGGAGAAGAGCCTGTTGTTCCCCAGGTACATCCTAATGAATGGAAGCTGCATTTGTCAGCTACTGAGTGGGTTAGCACATAAAGTGATGTTTAAAAGTACAGTTTTTACTGTTTATCACCTCGTTTGTTTTAAGATCTCTGCAGAGGTTACTGCTTTGCCCAGGCTGGTCCCAGTGTCATGGCAAGAGGCACCAACAGTCAGAGGGGCTGAACCTCAGGGGCAGGGGCTCATTGCTGTCCCCTGACCAGCTGTGGTCCGCAGGAGTCTGGAGGTGACCTTGGCCCAGCATCGCTGCCCTCAGGCCTCATCCTTGGCGCTGTCATGTCTTGGCCAAGAATAGCAATGCAGATGGTTTAATTTAAATCCATGGATAGGACAGATGATGCAGCACTTTGAAGTGCTAGGAACACCTTGCCAAGGTCACGAGGACGTACAGGCTGAGGGACAAGTGCGGAGATATTCCACATAATATGGATCATGCATGAAATTCAGATAACAGGATGGACACAGCTGGGAGTGTGAAGAGGACACTGCTCAGGAGCAAATTAATACAGAGGTTAAAGATGGCTTCTCTGATTATTAAATATATTGCCAGCATGCTAGAGAGAAGCACTATGTAAATTGACATAGAAGATAGACAGTGCTTAAGTGAAGAGTGAAGTAAAGTTAAAAATAAAGTAAAACCAATAAATTTTCTCACTTTATATTTACAAAATTATATAGGAGGGCACCAATTTGTTAGTTTTAAAGAACTCAGCTCACATTAGCCAACAAACGGCAATGCTTTGTAGTGAGGTTCTGGGAGCGAGAGGAAGCAATGCATATTGCTAGTGGTTTAACTTTGATATTTGTCTTGAAAGGAAAATTAAATACATTTCAAACTCATGAGTATCCGTTTTACATAGAATGGAATGTCTTGGGTTGGAAGGGACCTTAAAGACTTCCCAGTTCCAACCCCCAATGCCGAGTAGAGGTAAGGCACTCTTGTTCTGAATTTTTTGTCTTGCACTTTATTTTTCAGATACCGCATTAAATTAGGCAGATGAAATATGGGAACAAAGCAGTGTCTAGATTATATCTTTTACCTTCTAGACTTTTACAAAACCCAAATTCTATTGTAGGTGTGTGTTTACACCACATACAGGTTTATCCATCAACACAAGAATGTCTGATCCTGTGTTTAACATATTATTGCACAGGTAGGCTCACTATACAAGCTAATAGTTGTATCCATGATTAGAAAAATTGATGAAAAGCCACACTTATTTCTATGTGAGTGTTTCCACCTTGCCCTCACATGGCGATGTTATTTTGGTGTGGCACTGGGCAAGTGAAGATCTCTATCCCCAAACCCACAACATTCCACCACTAGAACCTGTCCTCTGCCGCTACCTTTGGACGCTGTAATACAGAGATGTGGTTAAAAAATACAGGAAGAGGATGGTTCCCAGTATTTGCTTTGGAAATTTTAGCAGAGGGCAGGCTCCTGAGTAGCCTATGGGCACATATGTGTGTGGGCAGGTGTGCTCAGGCGTGAGCAGGCACCAGGATGCCACGGGAGGGAGGACAGGACATGCCCTGTGTGTCTGTCCCCCTGTTGTGCCGTGGATCACATCTCAGAGACGCTTCAGCAGGAGCTCTCAGGCTCTGTCTGTCTTCACAGGAGTCAGGCTCAAAAGCCCACGTATGAATATTTAAACAAAAGGCATTAGCAAACCTGCCTGGCAAATGTAATAAGAATGTCTTTTTGAAGAAAATACGCTACCAAAATGACAGATAGCCACATTTTTCACCTCTTCCATTCTAAGTGCTCTTAGTGTTAATTTGTGAATTAAGGTTCCTAATGAAAATAGTACTTTATGCAGTAAGGATGGTATTATATTTTCTTAATCTATTTTAGAAGCCTTTTTGTTGTTCAGGCTGTTCTCATTTAAAAACTGAGGCTTGTTTTGTATTTCACTGCCTGTCGCCAGCTTGCTGACAAAACTAAAGGCTATGAATTTGTTAGACCCTACTTTATAATATATTCTGTTTATCATCATTTCTTTTTCATTATGGTGGTGTTATATTCACTGCTGTACTGAAGGTGCTGTCAAAATTTCCATTATAAATACTGTTTCTGAGGGTTTGTGAGTCTAAGAGTTCTGTATTAAAATCCTTTCTGGCTGAAATTTGGCATGCAAGCCTCAGCAAAGAACTGTTTTCTTTACATTCAGTTTAAATTGGCTTAGTCATCTTTTTAAAAGAAATTTGCATGTAAGTATCAGGAGCCACACATATGGTACAGTCTCATATATTTAAATAACAGCAAGATAAACATATATTTACAGAAAATGTTTGTGAATTTCAATAGGTATCAATCTACAACCACTAAAGGATGTGGAAGAAAAAAGCCTTGATAAAATAGACCTATTCCATAAATACACATAGACAATTTCATGACTTGTAGGTTACTGCAGCAGATTTATAAGGTAATGAGTAAAGATGCTGTGTTCAGTGTTTGACAGAGATGCAAAGCAAAAGTGTAGAAGTTGTAATGGAGGAATAGATATATCATCCCACCAGCACAAGGCAGGTGTTTGTGTTTGACGGGATCCTATTGAGACAAGCAAGAACAATCTTTCAATGACCTCTTATTTCATGAGACATTCAAGATGCTTAGTAAGAGCTTCTCTACATTTTAATTTACAGAACCTAATTTGTCCTGTCACTTCTCTGCTTTCAGTGACTTCTCGGGGATGGTACACCTGTCTGATGCTTCTCCCCGCTGTAATACCTTGCTACAGGTTCTTTTTGTGGTTTAGTTCATCCAGTCGCCTCAAAAATCTTGTGATTACTGCTTTTCCTCCTCTAAACTTCAAAAATCTTACAATGGCGGAAAAAGTAAGCAGTGCTTGAAAATGATAGAAGAAATATCTTTTAATTAAAAAGGTGCAAAATATTAAAAAAAAATAAGCGTGGGATATGCATCAGACAGCACTCAAAGAATAACAGTTCTACAAGAATGAGAAAACACAGATGTTTCTTGTGCTTTGATTTCTGGCAGCCTGCAGTTTTCTTAAAACAAAATAAGGACTGAAAACGGGTGATTTTTTCCCTGGTTTATTTTATGCCTCCCCCGCCCCACACTGAGCCCCAAAATGTGGCACTGGGGGCACTGCCTGTGGAGCAAAGCTCTGCCTTCTTTCAGTCTCGGATACCAAACACATCTAGAGAGGATCCATCCAGAGCTGCTTTGTGCTAAATCTGTCTGAGAAAAGACTGCAGAAAAGATTCCTAAGCATATGCTTGCAGCCTTTGTTTCAAAGCAGATCAGTAGCTGAAATTCCATGGAATGGTGGTTTGTGTAGCCTCGGTACCACTCGCTGCCACATGAGCGTGGCACCGTGCTCGGTGGAGCATCGTGGGTTTCCTCTGGGGAGCACCCTGCAGAAGCTGTGCTCCCCATTGCCTCCCAGAGACCTCCAGAAATCTCCAGAAACCTCTTTCTGAAGCTTTGACAGTTTGAGGTTCTTGTTTTCTTTTTTCTTTCTTTTCCTTTAATAATGATCACAACTTCTGCAACTGCCTTTGGAGACTAAGAAGTTTCCATGGCTCGGAGCATATGCAATATCTTGTCTGATTAATATCAGCAGATATCTCTGTGCATGTGTGTGAGTCCAATTTTTTTTTAAAAAAATATGGTTCATTAAAGAAAAAATCCCCAGTGATTAAAGTATGTGAGAGATATTATGTTTGTTGAGAGAGGCAGAAGGGAATATCGTGGCAATATCTGTGAGGGCTGAGACTACTACCCATCCCTGTGGTCCATCCCCCTCGTATTCGTGTAGCCTTTAGAGATGCCCAGCAGGCAGAGGGGTACAGCACTAAGGAATCCAACAGCACCCAGTGGGGTGGCAGATGCTGTTTTCACTTGTGTGCTCACCGAAACAGATCCAGAAATCACGGCGAGACACCAGACACCTTTTCAGTATTCCCAACTGAAATACCTGCAGGAGCTCCCAGGTCTGTCAGTCAAGTGATAATTCACTGGGTATGAAGAAGAGTAACTAAAATAATCCTTCATGCAAAAAAAAAATAGCAAAACAGCAAAGGTGCAAAATTGCCCATTTGCCGAGTATTTATCTAGTGGAAAACAGTTCTATATAATGACCCAGTACTGTAGAGGTGTATTTGCTTCACGTATATACACAAATGACTGTGCTTCAGGGAAATGCACAGGTGAAGCTTAATCTTTCCCCAGAACCATTTTGTGAAATGACTGATAGTGTAATTCATTTTTCCTTATATGTCCTAAAGTAAAAAAAAAATAGATAGTCATATGCACAGTCAGCAAGGTATGGTGCTGTGGTACCCTCTTTATGGACTAGATAATAATAGAGCATTAGAGAGTCTTTCAAGTTCCTTCTCCTTCAAAAGCCTTTCTATATTAACATATTTTACAAAAAAAAAAAAAAAAAAGCAAATTCTTTCACTTCTAGAAACTACATTGTAGTATTGAGGTTTGGTGAAGAGACTAGGAGTATAAATAGAAATGTAGTGTTGCCTTTGGAATAACAATTGATTTAATCTTTGAAAGAGATTGCAAGCAGGAATATAAGTAAAGAAAAAAAGAAAGAGAGCAGATGTGCAAATCTAAGAGTAGCACTGAGGTGGATAAGTGTGGAACTATAGTTATTTCTCAGCAGAATATGGCAAGCTCGTGGGACTGACACCATGTCAATAGAGCATTTCTTTGAGTCATTTTTTCATTTTAAAGAAAGGAATGAAAGAACTCAGATAAATACAGCAAGGGCATCTCTAGGAATGAGATTCTGCTGATATGTGGACTTAAATCTAAACGTTTCCATAACTTTATTCCTGTAATAGTTAAAACCCTTCCGATTTTCAGCTCCATTTATTAATGAACATTTATTCTGTTTGTTTTACTCTTGTGCCAATATTGTGATTAAGTTCAGCAGCTCTTCCTTGTTCCCAGTGTTAAGCTCCATGCTGTATTCAGGAAGGAGATCGTGTCCCCTCTCAGCCTTCCAGCAGTAGTGAATTGTTCCATTCCCTCACCCGTGGGCATGCTTTGAACAGGAGTACAATGAGCTCGTCCCTACTTTCCAAACACTCACTGAAAAGTTGGCGTCCTGCCACTTGTCACTCAAGAAGCAAAGGCAAGAGTGGTTGAAATTGCACAAATGTCTCTATTATTGTTCAGCTTGTTTTGCCTATCCCTCTGGTGACCAGAGCTGAACAGTAACTCCTGATACAGCTGACAAAAAGCTGCAGTATACAGGAAAAAATTGTCCAAAGTTAACATTCAGGTACACTTGTGCCAACCTTAGCAACCCTGTGGACTATTACAAAAAATGATTTTCCCTATTTCCACTATTAATCATAGCAGAATGGTACCCAAAGACTAATCCGGTTTTTATTACCTGTAGTTTCTTGTAGAAGGCCAAGACTTCCATTTGGATGTTCCTACAGGGAAATATCTGAGTGATGTCCAGCAGTTCTGGATGACCCAGTGGAAGACGTAGAGGGCATCATTTTCTCTTACCACAGGACAAACATCAATAACTCTGTTCCTCTCTCCAGGCTGCTCTTTCCTTCTTGGAGGTTGTACTGCTCATCCCCATGAAGGCACAGGGCAGTGGGTTCAGCGCCAGTGAGTTTAATGTGGTGCAGTAAAGTCAGGGCAAAACAAATAATCAATTTTGGATGAAAGACACAAACCCCTCCAAGAAAAATAAACCCCAGGCTTCATTTACACAGTCCTCATCACCATCAATTATACATACAGCATATTTAATATTAATTGCAGTTGTGAAAATACTACGCTTCTCTTTCTTTATGAATCAGAATCATAGAACGGTCTGGGTTGGAAGGGACCTTAAAGATCGCCTCATTCCAACCCCCCTGTCGTGGGCAGGGACATCTTCCGCTAGGCCAGGTTGTTCAGAACCCCATCCAGCCTGACCTTGAAAGCAAGGACAAAAAAAATAACATAAAACAGCTTATGCTCTCCACATAGCAAAGAAGTGCAAACCAAAATTGTTCTCCTGTGTACAGATACTGTGCATCTTTAGTGAATCAAAAATCAAGGATCCAGATCTTTCAGATGGAAGTTCAAAATTCAAATCCGAAAGGAACATTTCCTATGTTCCACTGCCCGTTGCTGTTAGAGGGAACTTTGATAGCACCAAACCTGGATTCAGAGCTTGGGTTCACATCCAGGCTTTTTGGCTTGAGACCATCTTTTAAAAGTAAAAATGAAGCAACCCCAAAATATGCAACCTCTGTTTCTGCTGCATGAGTTACAGCAGGAGAGAATCCTTCCCTGATGACCCTGACCCAGAATAAGTGCAAGCCTGCTTAAAACACTGCTTTCCCATTTAGGAAAATTTATGGCACCGTAAGTACTGAACATTTGGTCACAGCACTTTCACTACAGGTTGGCCTAATGAGTCTGTAATCATCATCTCTTTGTTGGGGGTTTTCATCCCGTCAGGGTTGGTCTGACATTCACCAAGGTGCTCACATTTGCTGGGGGGAGGAACCACCGTAGCGAAGAGGTGCTGGAAGCAGCAGTTTGGGAATGCTGGCAGGAGGGTGGGAGAAGGGATGCAGCTGGGGCTCAGCGCAGCACTGGGACCCTCTGGAAGGGACAGGTGCCCTGGTGAGAAGGGCCTTATACCACTACCACTCAAATTGCTCACACTGTCACGTGAAACTGGGTCCAATGTCTGATTTTGAAAAATACTGAAGTTTAGTGAAAAAATATGTTCCATTTAAAGTGTATGTGGATATGCAGCTGGGTAGGAAAAAGGATATTTAAACTGTGATGTTCAGAGATGTTGCGGGTGTCTCATTTGCTTTCTCATAGTCCTGACTCCCCTGAACTGCTGCAAATATATTCCAAATATTTGGAAAACAGCAGAGTTGTTGAAAGTACATTTTGTAGAAAGATGACCTCAAAAGTAAACCATTGCCACAGGCAAAATCATGTTACCAGGAAATCCTCAGAGACAGGGGTTGAATTCTTCCCTTCCTTAGTCTGGTTTTACACCAAAGCGTCTCTATTTCCTACTGGAGTTGTGATTAGACCAGTGCAGGATGGCAGAGACAGCACCCCTTGGAAAGAAGCATGTCTATAGAATAGGAAACCTGTGTCTCTACCCTCGTGTGCTGGGTGCCATTTCCAGTGGGGAGCACAAAGGACAGACAGGGAAGGCAGCACTCCTGTCCTGCCCTGGAAAAGCTGCAGCATGCTCATCAAATAGGGAGAAAAGATGCCACCGACATCCCTTCTCCCACTAATTTTTAAAGACAAAAAATTGTCTTCAGTCTGAACTGCAATGCACGCTAGTCTGCAATGGTGGAGAATATTCCAGCATTAAAATGTTATTAGGAAAACATTCTTCATTGAGAAGAGTGCTGTAAGAGACAGGTTTGTTGTTTTATATATTTTTTTTTTTTTAAAATCTAGGTTTAGTGTCTTTAAAACATTTTCTTATTAAATATCTTTTGCCCGCATTCGATTCCATTACACAACAGTAATGCTCACTAAGATGTCATGATACTATTTTATTGTTGTGAAGTCAACACAAACCTAACTGCTTTTTATGAAATGTGCTCAGCACGAGATCCTCAGAGAAAGCAAAGTAAATTTGTTAAATGTTTCATGTCATCAAATCTGATTCCTCTTCCCCCCCAAAAAACCCATTCCTGTCAAGAAAATATCACCCAGCTGTCAACAGATGTCACATTTCATGTTGGAAAGGAAGAATGCAACCTGCAAAAAAATTTATCCAAATTCACATCAGCTTGAAGGAAGTAAAAGAAAAAGAAAAAAAATATCTGTTTAAAATAATTTCCATAAAATTGCAGGGAGGGTGGCCAGGTTCTGAATTCAGCATGCAGAGAGCAGAGGACACAGGGCATCGGCTCTCTGTGGGTCCTTCAGCTGAAGGAGCACAGTATGAACATCCTCCCCCTTGGACAGCCCTGGGATTTTACTTAGTGGCACCCAGAGCCTGCACAATGATTAGAATCACAGAATTATTTAGGCTGGAAAAGACCTCCGAGATCATCAAGTCCGACCATTAACCCTGCCAAGCCCACCACTGAAATCTATCCCCAAGTGCCATCGACACGTCTTTTAGAGTTTGAATTTTAGAGCATGTCACTACAAAAAGCCCTTAAATGATCATCCAACACATTTGATACTTTAATGGGTTCTTCTGAAGTCTGTATCAGAGCAAAACTCAAAATCTACAGGATTAGGGATTAGAAGTTTGGAGGATAGGCAGGAGCATTGGGCTACCAGCTTTAAATGAAATCAAGGCAAGTTGCTGAGGATCAGCTCCTGTGTGAAGACATGGGGAGGGAACTGAGGGCTGAGCAAGCCACACTGAGAGAGAGAGGAAATTCCTCAGAGAGTGCCAAACCCTTAATTGGGATGTACAATACCCCTGTGAAGGAGATGTTATTATTCCCATTTTTACAGATGGAGAAATATTATAGGTGTGACTTTTTTCATTTGCTCACAACATTAATTTTGAGGAGAAGAAAAGCAGAATGAACTGCTGTGGCTGCCCTGCTAGAATGGAAAACAAATAAATACCTCTGTGAAAACAACTTGCAAGGAGGACACAGCACTTGCCATTTCTGGGTTTCAGTTTCAGAGGTGACTTCCTCAATGGCAGCAATATATCCTGGGAGCCCCAGTGGTGAAGGAAAGGAAGGAAGTCAGAGTGTTAGGAATTTACAGCTTCTTCTTTCCATTTATGTCCTGTAATATCCTCCCCCAGTCTGGTCTGTGCCCCCAGTGGTTTACCTTTTGGGGTCATTTGTCATTTAGGTGTTGAAGGATTTGGAAAAAAATAAACCAAAAACCAAAAGAAAACAAAAATTAAAAATCCAGAGCCTATGGGAAGAATAATCCAGCAGGTATACTGGACTGACGGAAGTTGAAAATTAGGTTAATCCACTTTCTACAAAAATATAGGGCTTGGATTGGTTGTTAATAAACAAATGAGCTGATAGTTATTTATGAGTTTTTGAGACCACCCTGTCTAACAGGAATTTGACATTAGCACAGTGGCGTCCTGGCCTCCTGCCAGGGCCAGAACAGACTTCAGTATTAACACGTGGACTCACACCATATGACGAGATTTGGGTCCAAAACCATTCCAACTAGACTTTCACAGAGGTCTATCTCATTTCAATGGATCTCCACCCACAAAAGCCTCCAAGGGAGGCAACCGCAGCAACTACAGGCTGCCTCATGGTTTCTGTAAGAAAAAGAAATCTAGTGCTTTTCTACACCTGATCAATTTTTCTTTGTTGTACATATTTATTTATTCTTTTATTTTCACCAAAAATGCTTCCTGATCCTACCAGTCTTGCTGAGGAGAAACTTTTTCCCACAATTCTTCTTTGTGATTCAAGATCATACTAGAAAATTCAACATTTATCTCTGTTCATTATTATGTTTTTTCTTTTTCCCGATATCCAGTAGAAAGACGCTGTGACTGTCAATACACGTCAGCGTTTTCGATGTTTGATTTTTTTTCCGCCTTCAATACAATTATCTGTGTCAACTTCTGTTTCAAAACTTTGACTGCAGGATTGCCACATTTACCACATTTGTGCCCTCAGAGTGAGTGGAGCAAAATATTTCTGGATAGCCAGGGAGCTACTGTATGATCAATAGCTCTGTGTCCTTTTCCTCGAAGTCTAATTGCATCCTACCAGCAAAATCCTCCTTCCTCATTGATTACCTCTCTTGCTTTATTTCTTACTGATTTGTTTCTCCCAGTCCCAGCTTTAATTAACAGGGCTTACTCTTCTTTTCCCAGACATTCAGAAACTCCTCGACCAGCCATAAGACAAGTACAACACATCCCTGGTCACATGAAGAGATCACAGCTCTGCTGATATAAAATCCTGCAACTGAACTTTTTTAGCTTTCTATTACCCTTCTGTGTGTGTGTGTGTATGTATTTTTAAAGGACTTCTAGAGAAAGCCCTTTATCTTTTCAAACCAACAACAGGTCAATGAAATTCTTTTACATTCTGTAGCTGCAATCTTCCTATCTCTCATGGAGTGGCAATCATTTGCTCTCACAATTGACTCTTTTTCTTCAGTTTGTTGGAAAAAATATACTAACTGCTTTGCCCTTTTTCTTTTGTTTTGGCTCTTGGCTGTGGGATGGTGGCAACTGATGTGCTCTGGCTGGGTGCATTTACTGACGCAGGAGCTTGTTGGAGTGTAAATATGCTGCAAGGAGAATGATATTACCAGCTCTCATGGATAATATAAATGTTACCGTAGAAATAGCATGGGAAAAAAAATAAATCTAATTAAAGACTTTTATCTGACAAGAGTTTTGATTGTACTCAGCTAAACCTGAAATCAAGTACTTGTGTTTGACACTGACTTAAATCTTCCTGAGTGCGTGCATAAACCTATTGACTTTGAGCCAGTATTTCTTTTCCTATTGGTGTGTGAGTCTGGAAAAACCAAGGCTGGATAAGTTGACTTCAAGGTTGGACGACTTGACTCTGTTATTTAGGCACCTTGGGGATGTCAAACAAAAGTTGAAAGGTTACTTTAAAGCAAAATATCCTTTCTTTTGGGTGTGTGGGAGAAGGTCATGGCGCTCTATATCACACAAAGCCAAGAGAAGCAGAGTTGGAGATGATACCCGCAGAAGCTGT
Source organism: Cnemophilus loriae (assembly GCA_013397755.1). Lineage (NCBI taxonomy): Eukaryota > Metazoa > Chordata > Aves > Passeriformes > Corvidae > Cnemophilus > Cnemophilus loriae. Next base: position 796,905 of record VZTF01001738.1, read on the forward strand.
TTTTATTGTATGTCTGAATAAAGCTCAGCTCTTTGCTGGTTTAGAAGTTCCTTCCTTAAATGCCTGAGAACTACACCGGACTTGATGAAATTCACAGCTCTGCAGACAGCAAACATGAGAGATACTTGCCTTCTACTTAAGACCTACTTGAAACTACAGGAATAGAAATAAATCTTCTTACAGTGCTGGTAACAGCATTGCCTATCTAGATTGTCAGCTGGTACAAATGTCTTCTGCCTTTTGCCCCAGGGATTATATAATCTCCCAGGTTCGATATAACTTGCAGGAATTTGTGCCAAATTATTCACCTTTCCTGTTCACCCTCTCATTCTCCATTTACCCATCGGCCATAAACACCGGGGAAAACATCTCACCGGCCTGAAGATATCTGAAAGCAGATTTAGGAACCCCATTCTACTTTGTCATAAAAGCAGTGTTGTTGGCGTGGCTACTAATATTCGGATAATAATTAGGTGCATTTATTGCTGACTACATTGGCATTGAAATTCTGTATCTTCATTAGCAACCTTATCCCTGCAGGGCTGCCAAGCCTTTGAGAGAAAAGCCAAACAAGGTAAATAGGAAGGTTCAGGGAATGGCAGATCCATCTTAAAACAAGGGAAGGAACAGGAAGGGCAGTTTAGCAGATTCAGAAGTGAGTAGACATGACAAAGAGCTTGTGGAGTTTGCAGTGTGTGCACGATGCACAGGCAGACAGCTGGGATAGACTGCATTTGTTTCCAAGCTCAAGCATCATTTCCCAGTGCAACCACATCGTGCAGATCATTGAGCAAAAACTGCAGAGCATCATCTCATCTCTAACTTTGCAAGCTCTTACTGGGCTAATTAACTGCACCAAAGGCAAATTCTTTGGACAGTTCCTACCCAACAAATACTTCAGTGTGTTCAGGTGCACTTCTCCTGGGCTTATTCACGTAATGCAGAATTTGACAGATTTTTTAGTCTTGTGTTCTCCTGGGAGAACAGCTCCCACAGTCATCATCCCACAATCAGCATCTCACAGTTACCATCCCATTAACTCCCAACAATATCAAAACCATAGTTTCAAATACGTCCTTGTTGCTTAGATAATGTCATCAAAGCAAAAAACAAATAAAACACTCTCGGCCTTATTTCACCAAAATGTTTTCCAGAGGCACCTTTGTCATGACGTGTCACGTCATCTACCTGCACTTTTTGTCTTCTGGGCAACGCTTTCTGCCTTGATGTTTCAGAAATGTGGGTACAACATACCTTACTGTACCACACAGAGAATGGTAAGAGCTTTGAATTTTGTCCCCTCAATATGCATTCAGATCTGAAACAACACCCAGATGTCCCCTGTGTACAGTCTGAAAGGAAAGGGCCTATTTCATGATGCACATACGCTCACTAAGGAGCAAAACAGAAAAGCAAAGACTGAGCTCAGTCTCCCAGTATAGCTGCCAGAGGAAGTCTGAGAAGCAAAAATGCCCTTGCTGATTTCAGAAAACAGCCTTCAGCTGATAAAGATCTTGCCAATATGGATCTTTCTTTTCAATTTGGAGAAGTCAAGCAGGCAAAATCCTTTCTTGTTGATAAACCTTTCTCTTTATCTGCTTTGTGAGACAATGGGTACATACATTATCTATGATCTGACAGCTTTACAGGTGTGAGATTCTCAATATTGCTGTGTGCTGCCAGTCTTTTTATGGTCTGGCACTGTGGACTCCCAAATGTCGCCCATGACAACAGTCCCTACAGCTGATCTACCAACACCAAATTAACTGTGCCATATCAGCACTCAGAAGTGATGCACTTTAATTAAAGGTCCAGTAATGATGGTTGGTTGGTGACTGGCCATGGGCTTCTCCAAAGTTTGGCCAGGTAGGTGGACTGACCACAGAAACAACTGGGCAACCTTCTGCTGAGCTCTTCCCCTGCTCCATGTGCTGCTGCCGTCGGCACAGCTGCACTTCCCCAAACGCCACCATCAGCTCTGCTTTGCCACTGCAAGCCCCAACTGCAATCCAAATATTTCCTTTCTGCAGGATAGGGAGCTGCTGTAAACCACAGGTTCCAGGTGCTGAGCACAGCGTGCACAAGATATTTGGCAGGGGAGGCTGATGATGTGAAATTTTCAGTCAATGAGCATAGCAATACACGGGTACTTCTGACTAAAGACATTTTAATTACAAAAGTTGAGATAATAGGCAGCCTGGCACTATCAGGCCATGGAAAAAACCCACAGCCAGCTTACAGGGCAACCAAAGTTCCCACAGTGTTGCACATCTGATACCAATTCTGTCTTCTCTTTCTTGTCGCTATCTTCCCCCGCTGAAGAAAAAGGAGGAAAAGAAGTGCAGCGTTTTTACAATTCTGCCTCTTTGTGCCTTCGTGTATGACAGGAAATGGATTCTAAAAAGCTGCCAATAAAACTGTAAAAATGACATTCAGAAGTACTTCTGAAAAATTCTGATTACACTTTACATCTGGTGAAAAGACATGAAGGCTTCACTGATATCAGAACAATCCATCAGCTTTCACTCTGCATAATTATTCCTTGCCAAAGTGGTGCTCAGGGAAGAGGCTGGAAAATGCCCTTAAGTTCTCATGACCTCCAGCTGTGGCAAGTGTTACTATCTCTGCTAATATTGCCAGCAACTATTTGCATGAAATCCCAGTTACAATTAGATTAATTGCAAGAACTAATGGACTTAATTAAGGAAAAGAACACATATTTGTTTTTAAATGAGATTTTTAGATTACACTTTCTCCTACTCTTCCAATGTGCTGTTTGCTAAAGATGAAGTCAGGCACCACCAGTAAATTTTTAGTTTGCAGCTCTTGTAGTGTTCACATCCGTGTTCCACTTCACCATTATTTTTTAGGATGCACTGTCTGAGATGGAAAATTAGATCTTTCCAGAAACTGCATACTCAGACTGAGATAATTGCTCACCTGCTTACCATCAGCTCATGTTCTGGACATCTCAATGGCTGCTGAAGTGTGAAAACTGTATCTTCCGTATCTGCTCCAGGAAGAGAGAGAAACTCTGTAAAAACAACATCATGCTCCATGCACATTGTCAGAGGCTGGTTTGGGCTGTGCACCAGCTCCTTCTGCTTTTGCTGCCCACTGGAAGGGTGTAAATCAGCTCAAATCAAAGTGCAGGGTTATGAGGTGCATCTCAGCTCAGCATGGAGGCGAAAACAGTTCCCATCCTCAGGATGAGAGCAGAGCCTGGTGGCATCTCGGTGCCACATTCTTAGACATGCTTGGCTGTTGTATATGGAACGCACCTGAATGCAAGGATGCTCATTCAAAGTTTCAGGTTGGTCAACTGAACTACAGGAGAGTTTTTAATAACATTCTTTAGTGTTTTCAGACCAGCATGGTTTTCATTCTGTGTGCTAGAAGTCTTGGTTTAATCTCAGTGTGATCAGAGACATTTAATGCATCATCCCACTGAGGGGCCCATTCCACTGTGTAGCTGCTCCTTTCCCCTGCTCTGACTGGGGAGCTTCTGCTAAGAAGGAAAACTCTCTGCAGCTGTAATTTTGAAACCTACTTGCACATTATAGAGAGAGGTGGTGAGAAAGGAGTTTCCTTTCAGGGTAGAGTTTCCATGTTCAAGCTGTGTTCGCTCACACGTGTTTTATCCACACTCACACCCAGATAAGTGTTTATATACACTGAAGTGTAACTACAGCACTTGGCTCCCCTCACTGACCATCAACTGACACTGAGCACAGTTCCACCACTCCACAAATTAATATAGATCATTACATCATCCTTTCTCAAACGGGTAAAGAGAAAACACCAAACCTTTAGCAAGTTAATCCTACACATTTCCTTATTTAAATATGTAACCTTACAAGTATACTTAAAATCCTATTGCAGTGTTTATTTGAGGTGAGGAAACTGTGCTCTGTGCAGAAGCTCCTGCCCATGAACCATCACGTTCCAGGCTCTGGCACTCCCTACAATGTTCTCTGAACTCAATCTGTGTGTCCCTGCCCTGCTGGAAACACAAACTTGTACACTGAGTATCTGTTTGAAAGCCCTTTAGAAGCACAGCACATTGTATAAGAGAGAACACATTCCACAAGCCAGAGATTTTTCTTCATTTTATAATTTCCAGTTTATTCATTCCTATCTCGTTATTTCGGCCATGAATGTGTTGCTATTAAGTACTGAGAAAGAAAAGGGTATTTTGCCCTTATGTCAGGATTTTTTTCCTTTCCAAGACATCTCAGATGCTTTGTAGGGATTTCCAGCATCAGATATAGAATCCATTCACATTGTTTGTTTTTAATTTTTTTGGGAGGTAGGACTGTAGGGCTACAGACAGCTATTTACAAATGCCACACCTACACATTATGCAATGTATAGAACAGTGAAGAGAGCCATGCAATTTAGACCAAACTACAATGTTTTCGATTATTCTAAATCTGCACAGTTGCTGAAACTGTTGCTATGTTACATGAAGACATTTTGTGGCACCAGAAATTATTGAAGAGATTGAAGAGCTGTGCCAGATGAAACACAGTGCTTTGCAATTCTAGTACATCCTCTTCTGGCTTTGCAAAATTTGAAAAGGTTACTACAGAAGTTTCCTTCAAGGTAGAGAGAAATCCCTTGCTTGGAGCTTAATTGTGAGAAATGTAAGTGCCAGGATATTCTCTGAGTGTTATTTTTCAGTTGTTTTTTTTGTGTTTTGTGGGTTTTTTTAACCCTTGAATACTTTTCTTTCAAATGCTTCTCCTTAAGAGCCATGCTAGCACAATTTATTGTATATGTAAGAATGCTCTAAAGAGTGATTTCCCTATAGATTTATCAGAGTGGGCTCCAGTGAGCCTGTCAAAAATCCATTGTATAATAGCTTTCGTGCTTTCAATGAGACTGAAGCTTTCCTGGTATAATGGATTATTTATCAAACAATTTTAGTAACAATTTGGATTAGGCTGTTATTTGTTACCCACACTAAGTAAAGAGTTGCACACAACACATGACTTGAAAACAGTTCGGAAAGCAGAATGAAAAATGGGAAAATCACAGTTCCTGCTTCATGCTGTCTGGAGGTACCTGTTCATGAGGTCATATCACCTCATTGTGGTGGCTGCCTGGGCTTGGAGAATAGTTCTGAACATTCACCTTGAGCCTTCTGCACACACTCTGCCTTCTCCTCCTCATCCTCCTCTCTCTGCTCTCTCCTTCTTTCCCCAGCCCCACTCCTCCTACCCAAGCACAATCTGCTAAAGGTAAGAGCTTGAATAAGAGCAATGACAGTGACTATCAGAAAGGGCTTAGCAATTAAAAGGAGAAGGACAGACATCACAGGACCTGATTTAAAGCTGCTATCACAGGATTAATAATTTGGTGCTATGCCAGCCACCAAATGCTCCAGGTACCAGACACTTTAAACTTCTCCCCGTTTGCCTGTGAGATTTCTGCACTCCCCTGCAGCAAACTGGCCTCAGGTAAATACAGCAGGGGGTTAAAATGCTAAACCCAAGGAAACTCTGCTTTTGCCAAATTCCCAGGAGAAATTTGAAACCATCTTACAGTGCATTTCAATTTTCATATGAATTTCCAGAGATACGATGAAGGGATGAAATTTGAACAATGCAGATTGTCAAATAATTGGGACAGATCTACATAAAATGTTCTCATCTCCAGAAGATATCCATAAATTATATATCCTGATTTAGGAGGAACATGTGAGTGTCCCAGCAGTACTGATGAAAGCCGATGAGCCTTATTCTGATGTCAGTGAGTTTTGGAGGTGCCCAAGAAACCAAAGGATTTACCCATGCGTTTGTGGCCTTAAGAGAACGGGACCAAATAGAACAACCCCACTGTGGGCTCTTGTAAGGAGCTACAGGAGAGCTGGGGAGGGACTTTGGAGAAGGCCTGGAGTGACAGGACGAAGGGGAATGGCTTCACACTGAAATGGGGCTGGGTTAGATTGGATATCAGGAAGAAATTCTTCCCTGTGAGGGTGGGGAGGCCCTGGCACAGGGTGCCCAGAGAAGCTGTGGCTGCCGCATCCCTGGAAGTGTCCAAGGCCAGGTTGGACGGAGCTTGGAGCACCCTGGGATAGTGGGAGGAGTCCCTGCTTATGGCAGGGGGGTTGGAGTAGATGAGTCTCAAAGCCACAGCCAACTCAAACCATTTCATGATTCTATGATTCAATGAAATAAGCAAAGACCTGAAAACCTTTTCTCCTCTATTGCCATCACCAATGATTGACCGTTTCCAAATACAGAGTAAGCTTTTTAATTTTTTTTTCAGCTGCATAAGAACACAAAGAATTCAATTCATTTTCTTATGTTAGTAGCAATAAAGGCTTTTCCCCTCACAGAAATTTAGAAAACAAATAGCTGCAATTCACAGGCAACAGAGATGGGGTGAGAAGAAGAGTGATATTGGTCTGTATAGATTCTTATATAACCACTCTGTGCAGAAAGTGCAAAACAAAAGTTGTATATATGCATTAAAAAACCCTTTGTGGGCCAGAAATTTTGGTTTTGATGTACTTTAGATTTACAGTGCTTCTTGTAAGTTTTGTTTGTTGTGTTGTATTTCTTAATGATCGACTTGCTGCAGTAAATAATTCAGGAAATCATCCTGTACTCTATTGTTCTTCGGGCATATGGATTTTTTTTTTTTGCTTTTCAAAGCTCCAGTTTCTACTGTATGTTGAGATTTCAAAGCTCTCTGAGGAACTGAATACAGGTTTTGTAATTATAACAATTTCTAGCCTAGTACCTGTACATCTGCTGTGCCCTTTGGGGAATAGAGCACACAAAATGTATCAATTCCCTCTGGAGAAAATGTGACAGCCTTTCCATTTTCTAGCTTTCCAGACCACCTAGGCTTATTATTTTTAGAACATTATGGATTGTTATTAAGCAATAGTGGATTGTTGTGGAAACACAGGCAGACAAGATGCACAGCATCGCCCTTCTGAAGGAAGCCAACCCCGCGAGCACAGCTCCTCCCTCTGCAGCGCTGCAGCTGCATTTCCATGGTCTGTAACAGGAACAGATACAAGGACTTTACAGCCTCAGTCTTTTATAGAAAGGTAGCTGGAGGTCCCCAGTAAAAAACTGCTATTAACAGCTTTTGGTCTCATAGAAACATCTTTCAAGGGAAACCGTTTAAAGGTGTTCAAGTCTGATAAGTGTAACAAATACTGCAAATTTCCACTTCTTCTTCTTTTTTTTTTTTTCTCCTGAAATAAACCTTCCTCTGTGCAGGCACATATGCATAGGCAATATAAGCCATTATGTGCAATTGAACTTTGGGAAATGTTTTTTTATCACACTGTTCTGTATCACTCTGCTGCATACATATTATTTCATGCAAAAGGAAAGGCTGAAATAGTGCTCTGAGCTATCAAATAAATATTATGCCCTAAAATGAAAATATTATTTTTCTAGGGGGCAACTTTATTGCTGTTTTTTTTAAAGTATCACCCAATGACAATGATCTAATTGATTTTTACCTGCTGAGCTCTTATTAAATAAAAAAAAATAGGACACCTAGGAAGATGTTACATTTGTAGGGAAAACCCAGTTATAGTAAAGTTAATGGCAAAAATCCCATTTCACCTTGGTGCTTTCTCAAATCACCTTTGAAGACTGGTTACCTTTCTGCCTCTGTTATCATTTTAATTATGCTGCTACTTTTTTAAATTATACTCACACACTGGGTTGTGTCTCTTGTGCTGCTTCTGCAAATTCCCTCATTCAGGATTTGAAAGCTGGAGAGGAACACCTGATTAAAAAAGGATATCTGAGTGTTGCCTTCACGGATCCCACTTTGGTTTCTTGAACATTTCGGTGTGAGGGTGCAATGGGAGCATCAAGTTTTACTCTAATTTGTGCTGTGCTGCTGATTAAGCAAGAGCAGGAAGAACATGGGCACCACACCAGCCCTTCTGCCCTGTTATTCCTGGGCCTAACGTGCTCTCTTTGACCCAAGACAGCCCAAGATAAGACCAGATCAAACTGGATACATTCGTGATGTTGTGTGGGGGCAGAATTATGGTTTTTTTTCTTTTTTTCCGTTACATATTATTATTGCAGACTAAATGAGCGGGTCACCGAGGAGGTGAATTATATACAGGTATGCAGAGAGACCAGCAAAACAGGGAGCACCAGCCTCACCACTGACAGGAGCACACTCCAAATCTAAAAATACAAATCTGAATTTGGGGAAAAATATATGCAAAATAGTATTGTTTCTATTTCAGATCTACCCACAATGTTGCAGATGTTTCTTTAAGATGATTGTGTGATGTTTAATTTATATAAAAATGAGTGGACAGACCAAAGTTAGAAGGACAAATGTCAATCTAATCCTTACAGTCATTACCAAGAGCTGTTGATAATTCTCACTCCGACACCAGACTCTTCACAGCTGCTACCCCTCTCCAGGAGCTCCCCTGTCTGTCTTTGACCAAATAGTTGGTGTTTTTCAACCCTGACTCAGGCTCAGAGCTCACCCACGTGGAGGAGGAAGAAGAGCAGCTGCAGTCACATCCAGCTGTGCCACCAATCTTTCAAGGTCCTGTTCCTCCCTCGCTGCCGAGGCCTCTGGTCCAACCCTCAGACTTTCTCTGCTCTTTAAGCATCGTATTTTCTCCTGAAAACCAGGGAATTGGCCTGAGCTGTTCCTGAGCAAGATGCAGCTTGGATGGTGGCTTGAATGACACAGTCATAAAGACACAAGGCGATAAGAATAACTAAAAGCTAAGAGGTGTCAAGGACAGCTTTTTAAAGCTCTCCTCAGCTGTAGCTGGTATGGCTGTAAACTTGTATGACCTAATTCACTCCAGTTTGGTTTAAATGAATGCTGAAGAGTGGTTTAAAGTGCTCTGCTCACCTTTGCACTGAGCTGGACTCGTATTCCTCACCCAGTCAACCACTGCACTGCAGCCAGCAGTGTGAGGAGCTCAGGGCATATCCCAAACCCAGGCAACTCTCAGAGCTGCCATTAATGCCTCCCTGCAAGAACATAGAGAGCAGCTGCATTATCCATCTCCTGATAATCCAGTCCAGAGTCCTCATTTGCACAAGTTATAGAGTAGAAATTGTTTGCTTATATTGATGGTTGGACATAATGATCTTAATCATTCTGGATTCTCTCCTACTGTGAAGCCCTGGGATTCCCTTGGTTGCCCACCTTGCCTGCTCCTGTGATCTCTTCTGGAGTTTAGGTTGTTTCTTGAACTGTGTGGATGTGCCCACAGTGAGCTCAGGTACTGCCTAGAACACAATAAAACCCTGTAGCAAAGGTTGTATGGACATTCCTTGGCTAAACTCTCCATATGAATGCATCATCTTTGGTTATTTTAAATCATTTCCTGCAGGGAACAAGAATCAAAGGTGCTGAGTCCTCCTTCAATATACGACACAACTTCCTTTTAAAGCTCAGTGAAAGCTATTTGTAACAAAATTTGCCAAGAAGCACCTCTAAAGGAGAAGAAATCAGTATTGTTTGGTTTTCCTAAGCGAGTGGGACTATGCTGGTAGGCTTGCTGCAAAATCCAGTACTGAGACAGTAAAGAACTGGCTGCTGGTTTTATATACATTTAAAATATGCCACATAGCTATGCAAGGTACCATTTTCAATGCTTTCTCAAAAAAATCTCACCAATTTGTAGAAGCTTTTGACTTGTGAAAACGCTTATTTGCACTGTTCCAAACAGGGTCTATGTTCTCTGCATCCTGGTTCTTCCCATGATCCCTGCTTGGCCACAGGAGTCATGTGCATCCCACGGGATTGCAAACCAAGCATTCTACCAGACCTTGCCAGTCTGCTCCAAGGAGCAACAGCTCTGGACACCGTGGGAGTGAGGTCACCCACCCCACGGGCCTGTAGGTTGAGGGTGTCTCCTCGATGCAGTCTGCCGAGAGAGAAGGAATTTTCCCTTTTTTGCATTGAGGGGAACTCCATGGACAGGCACAGTTGGCATGGTAGAGACAGCAATTGCTGCTTAGCACAAGTAGGGTAGAGAGATCCTGGGTTTTAGCTGTTGTAGTCAACTGGCTTGAAATGTGGAGAATGAAAGCACTATCATGTTCCCTCTGTCCAAGGCTTCATAAAGAAACTCTCCTCTCTGCCTCAGAGGACACTGCACTTGAGCAATTGCTTTCTAATCTATGTTTTTCATATCATCCTGTCACTTTGACATTTGGAATAAAACCCCAGGACAGTGTAAACAAACCTTTTAGCTAAAAGAAGATGGCTAAACGGGATTGATAGTATCAAAAACTGGTCTTACAGTGATGCTCTTTATCGTTTCCCTTCCTCTGCCTCGTAGGCCTTTATCTCTTCCCTACTTAGAGCACAGAACTTCTTAGCTCCTGCTATCTAAATTGCAGGTCTTTCAGCAGTTTGTTAAATGTGCGGAAACATGGATCTTTTGTGTGGTGCAGTAAAGCTCTGGTTTTGTTAGTTACTAAGTCAGCACTCACAATGCGCTGTGATTTAGGGTTTTCTCATGGCATTGCAATGTTTAAAGGCACAGCAAACACAGCACCGGTGTAAGAATGAAAAACATGACTAGAGAGAGCCAGTTGGGCAGAGGGAGGCTTGAGAATGTGCAGAATGCTTGTACATAAACTCAGAGAAGACGTTTTTAACCTTATCACTCATTTTGAAATGTTTGTCATAGATATGTGGTCCCTGACAACAAACAGAAAGGTGATGCTTTGGAGAAATGCATCAGATCAAGAGTACACATTGACAAGTTAGTGATGAAAACTTGTGTTCTTTTCAGAAATGAAGGATGCCTTAGACATCATTTGCCATGTTCTGCTAATTGAAAGTATTTCAGAAATTGAATGCCTTCTAAAAATCAAAGTGGAAAATAGTAGTTATCTCCTGTCTCAAGAATCCAGACAGAAAAATTTGCTTGGAAGGAGAAGGGGGGGAGATGGACCTTTAACTCAGGGTTAGAGAGGGCCAGCAGAAATGGAATTTAATGCAGGATATCAGGGGCTAGATAGCAGCACGCCAGGCAGAAATTATTTGCAGATTAATTGTTGACATAATTTTAAGGTTTTGTTAATTTGTACTCCTCTTCCTGTCTTGTCAGTAGACACACAATAAATAATTATAGGTAACACAGGAAAGCTGTCCAGCTCTGAGGCCCCTGAAGTCAGAAGGACATGGCCCTGCTGGAGTGAGTCCAGAGGGAGCCATGGAGATGCTCCAAGGGCTGGAGCACCTCTACTCTGGAGACAGGGTGGGACAGCTGGGGTTTTCCAGCCTGGAGAAGAAAAGGCTCCTGAGAGACCTTAGGTCCCTTTCCAGGACCTAAGGAGGCTCAAAGAGAGGTGGAGAGGAACTTGGGACAAGGTCCTGGAGTGACAGGACAAGGGAGAATGGCTTAAAACTGAAAGAGAGCAGGGGATTAGGTATTAAGAAGAAATTCTTCCCTGTGAGGGTGGGGAGGCCCTGGCACAGGGTGCCCAGAGAAGCTGTGGCTGCCCCTGGATCCCTGGAAGTGTCCAAGGCCAGGTTGGATGGGGTTCTGAGCACCCTGGGATAGTGGAAGGTGTCCCGGCCCACGGCAAGGGATTGGAACAAGTTGATTTTTATTGTCTCTTCCAACCCAAACCATTCTTATTTGATGAAAACAGCCTCAGGTACTTCACTAAGAAGAAAATTAAAATTTTCACACAATTTCTGTGTATATAGAGAAGAAAGGGCAAAGAATTCCTCCCCTGGATTGTGTTGGCAGCAAGAGAATGGCAATCGCTCTCCCTTTCTGCAGAGGATGATGGAAGTCAATCTGCAGTTCAGAAGTTCTTGGATAGTTTTAAACTGATTATCTCATTCTGAATGCACACAATGCCCTGAGTACAAAGCACATCTCACCCAGACCGGCTTAGTGGCTGAGCACATACACTAATGTTCAATCAGTGCTGTGCTCCATTTTTTATTAATCATTTTCCCAGTGTATTTGCAAAATGGTATCCTTTGCATGAAGTAGAAAAGTCTTTAATTCTCCTACTGGGGTTTTAAAATGAAAACGATGGCACGGTGTTTTTAACCAGTAATAGTGAAAAGAAAAAAAGCCGTGTTTTGTGCTGAATTCCTTCTATTTCTTTAGGTTTAAGAGTTTAAGATAAAAAAACAAAAATCACATCCAGGAAAGAACAGGAAAAGTCTCTGTTTTAATTCTACCTAAAACAGAAAAAAAAAAGAGGCATGTCTCCAGTATAACAACCTCATTTAATTTTAGTTTGATCGTGGTAAATGTGATTCCAATTAATTTTACTTAGCAAGTGCAGATGGAGCCAAAATCATATTGACACATCTGAAGATAAAACTCAAATTTTATGTTAGGAGAAATAATAATGAAATTGCCTTGGCATGTTTGATAAAGTCATAGTGAATCGTCTAGAGTACAAAAATAACTTCAGACTGCTTGGATTTAGATGATCAACAGATACATCTGATGACAGCAAAGAGCATTTAACATTGTTTTTCTTACACACCAGATTATGAAGATGAGCTCTTAATGAATAAATTCTCAGCATTTCCAATTCCTTTTCAAAGCCCAGTGGAATATATTAATTGAAATTTTTAACAGAAGTCAAGTCGCTGAATTAGTTAAGCAAGTACGTAGGTCCCATTAGTACTCGTGTATATATTTTAGGTTGTTGAATAACTTCACAAGTCTGACCCTAGGTCACTGCAAAAATTTGAATTGGGGCCACAGGTATATGGAAATATCCATGTGCTTTTAAAAATCCACTTTGATCCTTTTGTACATGTTTAGTCACTTGAATAAATTCATAGATTGGATCACCAGGTATTTTTGCAGAACTTAGTGTTTTTTTCTGTGTAGCAAATTATTTGTCTCAATCCCATCAACAATCTGAGTTACAAACCCACTTAATCATACCTGGGTTTAAGATTATTGGGCCCATTTCTTGGGATCACCCTCAAAGTTTGTTGTGCTTTCCTTTTTCCCTTGTTCACTGGCTCTTTGCTGAACTTGGCTAATGCTTCTTCTCTAGTAATGAATTCTTATTTTTCATTGACTTCTTTGAGCAAACACTCTCATGTGTTTGTTATCTTTTTTTTCCTGCTCTCTGCTCTCGAGATTTTTTTCCTACATAAACAGCCTGCATTGCTCCGAACCCATTCACCTGGAGATAAAAACCTCCATAAAAATGATTCTTCTGATCTCCTTTCTGGTTTTCAGGGGCATACTTCTCCCTTCATTCACAGAAGTTATAAAGGATTTTTTTTTTTCTCCTTCTGTGGTTCCTGCCTCTGTGATCCAGAACTTTACAGGCAGCAGCAGGGCTTAACTCTTCTCTTCTGTAAAGGACCTGCCAAGTCTCACTCACTTCAAATGAGAGATGTCCTCAATTTGATTTTTAAATTGCCTTAAAATTGAATCACTCCACTTTTGTGGCAGATGATTGTGTAGTGTGTTTCAATAAGACATCCAGAATAATGTTCCTAATACTCTGAAATTTCCTGTATTTCAGCTGTCACATTTTGAGTCACGTGTCAGGTTTCCCAGATTTGGAGCTCTTGCCAGTAATAAACCATCATCCTCTCATTTCTCCATCTTCCTCTGTGTTTGTTGTTGTTTGTGAAGAAGAGCTGTGAAAAAAAACTGTGCTGGCACTGTCTTCTTTTTGCTGCAGCATGGAGAATTCTTGGTATTCCATGCCTTATCCTTCATGGTTTAAGGTGTACTCAGAATTACACGGTAAAATCTGAAGTGAAAACCATGGCGTTCCTGTTATCTCTCTTTAATATGGGAAAAATAATAAAAGGAAAAAAAAAGGAAAAATAGAAATACCACCTTGGAGCCTTGGAGTAGAAGTTTGCTATAATTTTTTTCCTTTTTATGCAGCACTTGCTGTGTGACTCTGTTGTTATAATCTACAAAATTAATACTATTTTCAGTGGAATCCTAACAATGCCACTGAATTTACGAGCTGGTGTGTTACTGTTAGTACGTACTCTGCTCCTCCCTGCTCTAGCGCATCCCCTGAAGGTAGAGCTCCACGGTTTTACCAAGACCTGAAAAAGATTATGCCAGATTCAAAAATATTCAAACTTCATGTACTGATACCCAGAAATGTTGTCATAACGAGAGTCTTTCAAACTTCAGCAAACTCCTATCGTTCACCAGTACATTAACAAATCTAGGTGCAGCAATACCCAGCTCTGCACTCAGGAGTTATCTAAAAATAAAGGAAATTGGTGACACAGAAGGCACAAGATCAGCAAACTGTTTAAGGTTTCCTGACTTGCTTGTCACACACAATGATGATACTCAGCCGAGTCAACCTTTGATGTTACCAGTCTCTTTTTCTCTATTTTTCAAAGTTTAAACCATGAAAAGTGTCCAGAAGGCTCCAGTTCAGAGGGCAATATTCAGGCAGTGGATGCTTGCTTTTCCTTTCCCTTTATCTTAAGGAGAAGCAAAATTTATGTAGGGAAAAACAATCCAGTTTCCTTCAGCTTTCTGGTATCAAAACCCATGGCTACAAAGAGCTGGGGAGAAGCATTTTCTAATGCTTGTGACTATTTTAGTGAAAATGTGGCTAATCCAGTGACCTCCAAACCTTCCCAGAATGGGAATGGCTGAATCCGTTTCAGGTGGGAACAGCAGTTGTTCAAGGATTCTCCTTTTCCTGGGTCACCACATCTCTTCCTTGATCAAGAGACACAGAAATTTCCAATACCCAGAGCACTTTTCCTGTGGTTTTGTACAAAGAAATGTGGGGATGCCACAGGATTCTCTCAGAACCACTGGAAAATAACAAGGTGCTCATTTTTGTCATCAAACTCACTGCATGAGGTCACAAGACAGCTGTGAGATTCTTGACTTTTTTGGTTTGTTTTTTTTAAATAATAAAATATTATTATTATGATTATTTTGAGATAGTTCAAATCAGGAGAGACTAAGAGTTCTAATTTGGGTAGCAAAGCTGATAACTTTGACTATCTCATGCTACCAGGATAAGCCACTGCAATGTTAATTACAGGATTAAAAAATATACATTATAAACCTGGAGAGATACTGCTCTCCCTTTTTCAATTTTTTTCCCTCCAAGGAAACTAATTAGATTAGATGTTAACTTCTCCAGAATATTGCTGTTGTGGGCACCTAGAGAGTGACCTGCAGAGTTCCTGCTGTTTATCCATGGGTTTAAGTTATTCCAGCCCTTGGATTGCATTAAAAGTCCAAATGCCCAGTAGCTTCCTTAAGTAGTTGTTATATGAATGAGATTAGTGTTCATGCTGGTGATAACAGTTCTCACATAACAAAACAAACAAACAAAAAAGTATATTATGACTAGATTACATTGTGAAAAGCTTTTTATCGGTTTTAAAAGTGCCTTTTCAATGAAAGTTTAAGAAAGAAATCAGGTACAAGTGCATAACAACAGCAAATATAGAGACATATGGATCTTGAATGAGTTTTGTTCGTGTCTGAAAGATCATGAAGGATACAAAAGAGAATTGTGACATATGGAGGAAGCAGATTAATTAATTTGAAAACAACCTTTGTACAACGAACAGTTTCAGCTCAAGTAATTAAATGTAAAATGTTGTATAGTTGTCAAGGTTTGTGTAAGGAGAAGGAGTCAGGACTGTTATCAGGTTCTGAGGGAGCGCTGTAAAACCTTGTAATCTAATAAGGTAAGAAACGCTGATGTGCAATACTTAACAGCTCGTTTTGCTTGCAGAACTGTTCCATGTAACCAAGAACAAACACATCATCCTGCCTGTAACACAGGCGCTGATTATTTACTGTTCTGCCCTGTTCTGAGTTCAGCTTTGGGGGAACTTTCATCACTTTCTCTAGCACCAGAATGATTCTCGCTGTTCATCCCTGACAGCACATTTAAAATCTTGTTTTCCATTGCTGATAGACTCAAACTGTGTTTCCTCTCTTTGCTGCCACATCTGTCACAGCTGGGGATGCAGTGGCCCAGCTAAGTCCTGTCAGACACTTTGCTGGACACTGACAATGTTATAATCACCTCTTTGTGTATTCTGCAGTTTCATGACTTAATCATGGGACTGTAAATAACCCTAGAATGGAAAGCTATTATTTTAGATCTTCTTGACCATTATTTATTTTGAGGAAAATATCCTCAAGCTGTCTAGCGAGGAGATAGTCCAATAAAATATTAAGAACCATTTTGTCAATGTAAACTCTGAAATATTGAAAGGGTTATGGTGTCGGGTTATTTTTTTCCTTTATAAATCTCAGATGCCAAGTAACCCTGGACTGGAGCAAAGAAAAATTGTTGTCTGAGCAGAATGGTAGCTGGGGCACAGCTCTCTCTGCATTAATAGTGCTTTAACTGTATCTCACTCCTCTCCAGCAAAGTGAGATTTGGATTTTTTCCTAGGATTTCAGGGAAAAAACTGCACCTCATTAAGCAAATATTGATGGGTCCTCCTTGAATACATCTTGGAAAGTCTGTCTGTGAGGGAAGGTAAAGAGAGCAATTTGTAGCACCTACCATGCTCAGCAAAAGCAATGTTTAAGACAGACTGCTGACAAACCTCTTGGGTTTCATTTGGCACATAGCTGGGGCTTCTTGAAACCAGTTAACCAATCCAAATGAAAAAATAAAAATTCCAAAAATCCCAGTATCTGAATACATAAATTTTATTTCCTCTGAATTCCCTGCCAAAGTCACTTCAGTCATCAAACACACAAATGATATGCATGCATTCTTACGAGCAATTGCTTTTTCCTTTCAAATATTCCTGAAGAAAAAAGTAAACTTTAATTATGAAGAGATAACCAGAGGTGTTACCCTCAGAATTTAATTATTATTTGATTAAATTTCAAAAAAACACAACTAAGCTATGACAGGGGCAGAAAGCATAGTAAAATGGTAATTATGAAATAAGAGATATGAATTAAGATAAGTTAGAAAACATTTTTGCAAGTGTATGCTTGTGGGAAGTGGAATAAAATAAGTAAATGTTCTCTCAGTCTTATAAAATATTAACATTTGGAGTAAGAAGGTGTATTAATTGATGCCATCTGGTGAAAGGACATGGCAACCATTCTGCCCTTCACCTTCTAAAATAACTTTCTGTGAGAGAAGTGAGACTGCTACTGTTGTAAGGTGGGCTGTGTTTTGAACTGCACAAAATATGAGAATAAAAATCAAATAAATATGGGCGGGATGCACCAATGATATAAGATGGGGACCCAACTTAGCAGCACAGAAGCCGCAGATGTATAAATAAATCCACGTGGCATCTACCATTCCCTCTCAGGGCCCTGCAGTTGCAGCCACCGCTGACATATTTTGAGCAGCTGGAATCTTGGGCTGCTGGTTTCCCAAAAACAGCAGAATTAAACGTACTTTCAAGTCTTCACGTTCATGATGGATGGTCCTATGCACTTCTTTAAATCGTCAAGCTGTTCCTCAGCACAGAGAGCTGCCTGCTTGCAGTGTGGAGCATGGAGAGCTGAGAAGTGGAAATGAGGGAGCTGAGGGTTTGTATTTTGAGGGCAGCCCCCAGGGAGGAAGAAAAGCAGAGGATGAGCTGAGCTGGGTGAATTGCTGAGCTCTGGGTGCAGGATGGAGCAGCAGGGATTGCAGTCCTCTCTATCTCCTCCCTCTCCCTGGCATGAGAACACAATGTGCCTCTTGGCCCTTCTGCCCATCGCTCCTTCTGACTTTTGCAAATACTCACCGTGGGTTCCTCAGAAACTCCAGAAACTCAGTATTTAACTTTCAAGCCTTGATTTAAAGGTAATGACATGGGGATGTATGCTGGGAGCTCAGTCTTGCAAACCTTTACTCCAGCGATAAGACACACACATGGAATATTCACTCCAAAACTGGGATTAATTACACACGAAGCCCTGCTTCCCCAGTTATAATTCATAGGAAAACAACTTTCTTTTGCTAGATTTTACTTCCTAAAGAGGAGTAGCCCCTCAACTAAGTACGTGTCCTTGTTTCTCACATTTTTAGCACTTCAACTTCTTTTTCACTTTGGAACCTGCATTCTGCTGTGGTGTTAATTTTATTCCCAGATCATGAAGACACATCTAAGGGAAGCATCTAATCCTGAAGTCAATTCATAAATCCATCTAAACAACAATTTTATTAGGACTGAGGAGAGGGCAATACCTTGTGTGTGTGTGTGTCTGCTGAGATACCTTTGTACTGTCCTTTAATTAAGGATTTAACAGCTTACAATTATCCAGCTGAATTTTCCTTGGATTAACTAGTTGGATTAACTAGTTGGTTTACTACCCTTAGGGAAATAGCAGCTTTTTCCTCCTAGCACTCCCACTGGGAAGTTTCCTTGAGTGCAAAGACAAACCTGCCGTTGAGGTTCCACCTTTATTTTTCCAGAAGGATGCACAAGTGCTGCCGTTGTCTGGTACAATTTTAATTCCAATCACAGATGAGTTCTACTGATACTTTGTGTTTCAGTGGAAGCATGAAGCTTTTTTGCTAATGACACTGGTTTTTTGTAGGCACTGCGCCTAATTTTTAAAGGAATAGGCTTTTATGGGCTGAAAGGTAGGAGGGAATAATGGAAAAGGGGCATTTATTCTATTTTGTCTTATTGGAGTGCCACATTAAAAATGTGTAAGGGTCACATTCTAATATCAAATTTTCTGGTCATATCAGACAGGAGCTCAAATACATATTTACAGGTAGTTTCTGTAACAGTGGAAATTAATTGCAAATACAACTGTTCTGTGTCCAGGAATATAAAAATAAAAGACTTCCTTGCTTTCCTCACTCTTTTCCTTTGAGATTTGCCTAGAAGGTTACGGAATATATCCTATGAATCACTAAAATTGAACCTAGCATCCTTTGAGAAGTATTTTAACCAAGTGATCCCTGTGAGTTTCAAATCCAGTTGCTAGAATTTTAAGACATTACTTATTTCCCTCACTTCTGCCATGCCACAGAAGCTTCCCTAACCCAGTTCCTTATGTCAGGAATGTATATGCAGAGAAGTGACTTCGTGCCAGAGACCTCTGTGCACACTTACAAATGGGAAAGTAAAAATCCTAATACTTGACACCACACGACAACACAAAGAAGTTTCTTCTATGGTAAAGTGCTCGTGGTCTCTCTTCGTCTGTTGCTAAGAAACCTTTCTGAGAATTAATCAGGGAAACATCACAAATGCTGCTAAATCATGCACCACACTACAGACTGAGCTGCTCCAAGGAGATGAGAAAACTTGCTTTTGCTGTTAACCCAGCACAGGCTGGTGGGCAGCAGCATTTCCTCCAGTGAGCGCACTGCTGTACAAGTGCAAAATATTTACTCAGTGTCTCCAGCAAAGCCGACAGTCACGTCTCACCAGGAACCACTCGTACAACAAGGACACGCACTGGGCTACTGCACACTGAGGATGGAAGGAGGTGCTCAGCCAGCTTCCGGGCATGCTGGAAGTTCAAGGTTGGACTGTGGATTTAATTTCTTTTAAAGAAACTTGTGGAGATTATAGCAGAGGATTGATGGGCCCTGTCCACCCTGGAGTGGGGATGGGAGGTGCTAAAGGTGACCAAAGCAGAAGCTGAGCTGTCGTGGCAAAGGGTGATGCTGCAAAGTGGAGAAAAGCACTGCAAGCACCAGGAGGTTGCACCACTTTACCTGTATTGGCACAGATCTGGTTATTCCAGTGAAAATGTGCCTTTTAAGAGCACTCCAGTCCCTGTGTGGAAGGGCAAATGAGTGATTCCTGTATCAGACACTTTCAAATCAGTCTGGCATGTTCCTGTAAAGGAATCGCGGAGAAAAAGCGTTCTGGTTAAAACACACACAGACTTCAACCAAAAGCTTAAAACACTGCCAAGCCCATATTTAGAACAGAGATGAGACTGGGGCTGGCATGGAAAGGAGGGAAAAGCTGGCTCTTTGTGCACAAACTGGGACCCGAGGGCTCAGGGAAGGATGCCGGGGAGCAGGAGGCTGCAAAATGCTGGAATGGAGGGTCAGAAACTCTGTTCTGCATTTCACAACATATGCTCTGTAGCTGCTCAGCCTCAGACTGCAGAGATTAGATCTCAGATCCTGCCATCAAAAGCCAAAGTCCTACAAAAATAGCTTTTCTCGTGTGAATTCAACCCTTCCTTACGTGAGGAATACATCCATTGTGGGTTTGGACTTAAAGGTGGGTGTGTGTTCTGATGCAAGAGATTAACACTTTGGCCCTATGTTCCAGTTTCAGGAATAATTAGCTGGGATTTTATTTTCTTCAGATAAATTTAAATTTCAATTTTACTCAGGCTGTGGCTGTTGCAGGGACTGAAATTTGTCCCGAAATCTTTTGGGAGAAGACCTAGGAGAAAAGCCTGTGCATAGGCTCACTGGCAAGAAGAGCAGGCTCTTTTGCTTTTAAAGCTTTGTGCTGCATTCTGGGGCATTTGTTATGCCAAGTG
The DNA here is from genome assembly GCA_013397755.1 of Cnemophilus loriae. NCBI lineage: Eukaryota > Metazoa > Chordata > Aves > Passeriformes > Corvidae > Cnemophilus > Cnemophilus loriae. Next base: position 817,333 of record VZTF01001738.1, read on the forward strand.
TGAAATAAAGAGCAGTTTTTAGACACAGACAGGAAATTTCAGACCAGTGGTAACAGAACTGAAAAAATCTCAACTTCTCCTTTAGTCCATGGCAGTCACCACCTTGATGTTGGCACGTGGGACTGTGACTCTGCTCTGCTGTTGGTCTTGGTCAAGTTGCCATCAGACAGATGTCTCTCCTGCAAAGCCACCACAGTACCTGGCAACCTGGCTGGAGATTGTTTGCTGCTATTCATAAAGCTGGTTCTGTTTCACTAGTTGGAGATGCTGTTAAATACAAAGGGGAGGAATTAATCTTAGTGAAGGAGCCAAAAAATGAATCGGTGTGGAAGGAGAATTACTTGCACTTCTCAGTAGGTGGCCTGTCCTCGTCAGGGTGGGGACACATTGGCAGAATGAGCAAGCAGAGCCTGCTGCAGCAGCTCATACTCTCGAAGTGCAGATAGAATTGTTTTCTGGGGTTTGCAGCCTGATCTCTGGAGTCACAGAGTACACTTTCAACCAAACAGAAAAAAAGCTATCCCAGCACAATCTTCCTCCCAGCACCAAGTGTGGCACACTGTATGTTAGCAGGTGCCTTCTGTCAGATCGTACTTTTGGGGGTGTTTGGTGAATGGAACGGAATGGAATGCAAAAGAATAGAAAGAATATAATATTTTCAGTTGGAAGGGACCTCCAGCGATAAACTAATTCACCTTCCTAACGTTTATCCTGGCTCCATGACACTCTTCAGGAGTCTCTCCACATGGATAAAGTCACCAGAGAACAAGAAAACAAAGTTCTCTTTCCCCTCCACGTGCTCCAGGAAGATTTCCCCTGTGGACAGAGCAGCGATCCTGGATCCTGTAGTTTGCTTTATCCAGCAGGTCAGTGGGAAGATGAGCAGGTAGGAGAAGCAGGTAGTTCTTTAGGGGATATTTGAAGCTACTGCCAATCCTCTCCTCATCTGTGCCCACCGTGTGGCAGCTCGGGCAGGCTGCAGCAGACACCCAGCTCTCGCTCGCACACCTCACACTCCACGGCTTTGATCATGACTTCCTCACACCTCGCCCAGAGCTGTTAAAATCCACACCCTCAGGATCTCCTCTTCTTCCCACGTTCAGCACTGGCAGCAGTGCCCTGATGTTAATGGGAGCAGGAGCAGATGTCTGTGCTCCAGGTTTGCAGAGCAGCGTGTCTGGCTTTATAAGTGTCGTTTTCAATGAATCCTTCTAGGTAAACACGTGGAGCTGCAGTGACAGCAGCTCAGCCTAACAGCTCATCACAGTGAAGGTCAGTAAGATTCAAAGATGATGAGAAATTACATTTGAAAATAAAAGAAAAATACCCCAGTAAAGTATCTGCAGTTACACTGAGAGAATGGAAATGTATGAGCGTCATAAATCCTCACATCAGGAGAGAAGTTATCTGGCTGCCCAGGGTCAGGGTGAGCAGTGGTTGTAGACACAGCCAAGAAGTGTTTGACAGTATCAGACATCAATATTGGCCACTGCTGATAGACAGATCCTGTGCTGGATTGATCTGATCTGCTGAGGTGAATCCCGTATTCCTGATACACCTAAAATGTATATTGGCTTTCCATGTAAAAACACTCGAAACTAAAGCTATCTCCCTTGGGCTTCAGTGTGAAATCTCTTCATTTCCATCAGTTAAACCCTGAATCACCATCAAGACAGAGTGCTAAAACTGAAAGAAAAACCTGGAAAAAACACTGGAAAAATGGCTCTGGCCATTTGCAGGCGAGGAAATCCTCTTTCTTCCACCAGGAAATCCAATCACTCTGCTCCATCAGCATCCCATCCCTCACCAGCACAGGCTCCATTTTCTGTGGTGGGTTTTGCTGTGTGCCTTTGAGGAGGATTACCTTCTAGTTTTTGGTTGAATTTCTCAGTGTTTCTTTTCCCCTTGCATGCTGGTCCAGGCCAGCAGATGTCTCAGACACCTTGGAGTGCCCATCCTCACTCCCCATCCTCCCTCTTTCCAGGCAGTAATTGTTGCAGCATCCAGAAAGATAAAAAGGCATTAAAGGTAATGACCCTTGTTCTGATTTCACATACGGCTGGGCCTCATCCAACAAAATCCTAATCCCTGTTTTACAGATAATTATGTATCAAAAGTGATAAATGTTCTGTGACAATATATTACCCAAAAAACAGTAAAAGACTGCTGTAGCTGGGAGTAGCCAGACGTGTGTTCTGAATGTAGTGCTGTGACAAACACAAACCTAAGGCAATGTTTGCACAACTATTTCTGCTTTTGGGAACTGGATAATAATTTTGTGTAAGTCTCAGCTGAAATTTTGAGTAAATTCTGTGTGTATTCAGCACTATTGCATTTCCATAGTTAAATTTTTGTAACAATACATTACGCTTGGATATCTATTAAAAAGAATTTGTAATTGGTTTGATGAGAGATGCCCATAAAGATGGTGCAATTCTGCTTCAAATTTATCGATTAAATCAGTAAAAAGACATTAAAATAAGCATGAATAGAGACCTTATTAAATCATATTGCCACGTCTCCTTCAGCACCAGCTCCTGAAGTAACTTTTAAGCAATGTAAAATGCATTAACACAATACTAATTTAAAAAAAGAGAGGAGAGCACACTTTCAATTCAGAATGAAAGCTGATCAAAATTAACAGGCTGTGGGGGTCAGGAACCAAAGGATTCTAAATGTGAAAGCAGAGAAAAACAAGAAAAATAATGGCAGTTATTTCATTATTTTAGCTTTTAAAGCCCTTTAACAAAGCAGAGTTCAATCTGAGAAATTATTATTGTTCCAGAAAAATAATTGACAACTATAACTTCAGCATATTTAAAACAGTTTGAAACCAATTAGCTTCTCACCTAGACTTGAAGGAAGGCCAGTGCTACTTCTGTAACATAATGTAATCAAAATCACATTGAAGTTTAACAGGAACTATCCTGATACAAGTTGGTTTTTATTCACATTTAGGAACAAAATTAATTGGATTGCTGTAGAGAAAGAGTCACCATCCACCAGGTTCATCAGTGGAAAAATCCTTTGTAGAGTAGTTCAAACTCAGCCACATAAAGAAACTTTTAAAAAGATTTAACTAATTGTACAATAGTGCACTGATATGGGAAGAGAATGGCAAGTATCCAAAGAAACCCTGAAGGCTGGATTAAAACACATTAAAAATTACTAAGATTTTATATGCAATTCTGTATGTGGGCACATGGCTGTTTGGCTTTGGGAAAAGTTTTGCTCTAAAATTCTTCGACTGTGTGTACAGACAACGGTTTCACCTCCACAACAGACACACACTTATACCTTTATGCTTTGGTCGTCAGAGGATCTGTGCTTCTTAAAATCATTTCAGCTCTTATTCTTGGGTTTTGGCCAGTTGATCTCCCCCATGCTTGGGCTTGCAAGATCCAGGGTGAGTATTGCTCCAGTGTATTCCTTTACGCCAAGAGCAGGAGTGATGTTTTGCAGTCTAGGAGAAGGCTGAGACCATGGATATGGCCATCGTCTACACAAGATCCCCACTCAGAAATCATCTGAGGGGCTTCTGCTATGTGGTTACAGCCCCTCATACAGAGCACTAGCCTGGTCTGAACCCATGCAGCTGATTCAGGAGTTTTTTGATGGGTTAAATTTATGTGAGAAGATGCCCTGCTCATCATCGTCGTGAGATGCTGAGACTTCCAGACGCTGTCTTCCTTCAATGACACAAAATCCGTGTTGTGTGCCTGGATGACTGAGAGAAGTGGAGACACCAGGTCCAGTCCTGATGAGGATCTGGTGTTGACAGCCATGATCTGTGCCTGGCAGGATCCAGAGTCCATCACCACTTGGGGGATGCATCTGGCAGGATCCAGAGCCTATCACCACTTGGGGGATGCATCTGGCAGGATCCAGAGCCTATCACCACTTGGGGGATGCATCTGGCAGGACCCAGAGCCCATCACCACTTGAGGGATGCATCTGGCAGGACCCAGAGCCCATCACCACTTGAGGGATGCATCTGTCCCTCTCCACTCAGTGTCAAACCCTTGGGACCATCTCAGGCAAGAAGATTCTCCCAGGCCCAGCACAGGCTGCAGTATTTAACACTGATTTCTCTTCTGAAATATTTGCAGCTCTTTTCTGTGCGATGCAAGCTTGGCGCGTTCCGACTGCGCCTCCGCTGAGCTCAGACCACCTTTCCCTGCACAATCACAGATGTCTTGAGACCGTCGATGGCAACAGGGCTGGGAGGGAACACCTGCTTCCCACAGGCCAGGCCCCACTCCTACAAGCATTTCGTGTCTTTCCCACAGCCACAAAAACCAGAAAGTTACTCTTATGGAAAATTAACTTTTTTTTCTAAGTGAGTCCATCAAAGAGCAGCTCTTTGCATAGAGCTCAAGTAGCTCCCGACACACCTATGAAGAGAGCTATATTTTACCCAAAAATAGTGGGGATACGGTGGATTTGGGAGTGCTGGTGCAGCCAGGCAGGTGTCTGCTGTCCACACCACAGCAGCTTTTATCAGTTCCCTCTGATTTTGTGCCAGTGGATATGAGGACATGAGGTACCCCCACTGCACTGTGAAACATTGCTGCTTGCTGGAGCTGGAGACTTGTACCTTTACAGGCATCTGGGCAGGCAGGAAGGTGAGGCAGAGCAAAATCTGGTCCAAAAACTATCCAGAAGAATATAATATACAGAAAAAGAGCAGCTGCAATGCTTCCTAGGCGGTGGGGAAGCACGCGAGGGCTGCGTGGGGCAATTCCAGTGTGAAGCTGGCATGTCCTCTGCCCTGGGAGATATAGGGCTAAGAAAGATTTTACCATCAGGAATGAGAGTAGTGGGGATGGACCTCACTATCCCAGGGAAGAGCTGCCTCTGCTACAGTCCATATTTAATTTAAATGCTGTTAGTAATGTGTATATTACATTTGTATACTATGTCATAGCTTGGTGCTATGAATAAATATGAAGACATAAACAAGGTCATTTATGGGAAGCCAACAGCAATATTACTACTGGAGAAAGGCACACACAAAAATAGAAACCAGAACTTTTAAGTGGCTAGAGGATGTTGCTAATGAAGAAATAAAACATCTTTTCCAGTATTGTCAGTGATGCTTTAACTTCTGATATCTTAAACATATCTTCGCTTGAATAATATTTTCACTTCCTGAAAACAATTTGTTATCCAGAAAACATTAAACACCAGCAAAACCAGGCAGTACTGACTTTGATGCATTATCTACAGTTACAAGAAACATGGATACTCAAGATGTCAGTAAACAAAAAGATGAACCTTCAAAAGAGTAAAGATATTAAAACAAAAAAAAAAAAAAAAGGGCCATTGGATAGATAAAAATAAAAATGCAAAGAAAACCAACCCGAATGAGACACGGAGCTTCCTGCTAGGAGTTGTGTGCCAGTTTGACAATTAATTGATTCAGACTGATTGGTGACTTGGCAGGTACCATCAACACGGTTTCCTGCAATCTGCCAGTCCAACCATCCAAAGGATGTTACTGGATTCTGCCCCACTCTGTTCTCTCTCCCATCTGCTGTGTTATGCAAGATGAGATACAGCAGTCCTAGAGAATTCGGAAAGCATCGCAGAGAGAAAAAGCATCTTCCTTACACCTTACACTCAACACCACATTGCAGGATCAGGATACACTGAAAATGAAGACACAGTAAAGGAAATTCCTCTGCATATTTTGAAAACTTAAAGAGCTTTTACTACATAGAAATTGGAGGGGAACAGCTGCACTTTTTCAATTCAATAATCAGACAGTAATGCAATAATCAGTTGTATCAGAATCCCTACAAATTAGTTTTGGCTTCTTAGTGCAAACTGTGCTTTAAATTTTTTAAAGCGCATTAATATATTGTTTTTCCTAAGGTGAATAAATATCCTCAGCACAGATTTTTAACACCTTTAAGACAAGGTGCTTGTGTAGGTCTCAAGATCTTCGTGGTTCTGAGAGGTCCTGTGCAGCAGAAAGGCAGCAGGGACCCAAGGAGCAGGTATTAATCTGTTCCAGGATACCTGGAGCATCCCACACTGTCTCAGGGCGGTGCAGAGGGAGACAGGACACCCCACAAGTGACCTCAGCCGCTGGCATGGGGGTGTCTGATGCTGCAGCCTGTCCTGCTGGGTGATGGAGAGCACTTGGGGGGTGCCACTAAGGAGCAGTCACCTTAGCCAGGAAGATTTTCCATCAGCTTTTACAATTCAATGTTCAAGCATTATTAATATTTACATTGGAAGATTTCCTAAGAGTCTAGAAAGAAGGATGGCCACCGTCAGCTACAGACTGATATTCCAGTTGTACAGATAATGGAGTTGAGGAAGGAAGAAATTAATTTGGCATTTGGTTTTGGCTAAAGTTTTATTCAGCAAAGAACGAAGATCAGTTTAGAGAAAAATTCGACCTACTGATCTTTATTATTTCTTGCCTGTCTTTGCCGGTATTTGTCTGGAAAGTATTTTCCATGGACAATGTATCTAAATCTTGTTTTTCAAAGAGCGAAACACTGATATCTAAAATTATTTGTGAAACAGCTGAAAACACAAAATGGGAGAAATTGTTTTGGTACAAGGCAGCATTTTCACTGCATGTGGAAGACTGCACAGAGATCTCAGATCACTTCCACTGAAGGGAAGACACGGCTTCTTTTAAAAGTCCTTCTCTTATCTACTCATTCCTTGTTTTCAGTAGATTTTTTAGCACCTTCAAGAAGTTCACTGAAGCAGAAAGGAAGCACTGAGGTGCCAATCTCACAGCCCTGGGCTGAAGCAGCCTCTCAGCCTCACAAGAAGTGCAACTATCGAGGCACAAATTTATTTAGCAGAACAGGCTTAAGATCTGGACAACTCTTGTCATAATTACTCAAGCAATTACCCTGCTAATGAGCAGCTGAGATGGCTGCTGTGTCTGCATGATCAAGGATCAGGACGCCCCATCCCTGGAAATGTCCAAGGCCAGGTTGGGCGGGGTTGGAGCTGCCTGGTCTAGTGGAAGGTGTCCCTGCCCCCGGCAGGGGGTTGGAACGAGATGTTCTTTAAGGTCCATTCCAACCCAAACCATTCTGTGTTTCTATGATCACAGGCAAACTTTACAGAGCCACTTCTTCCTGCAAAGATTTTTAGCTTGTAATTCTGTCCTTCTGCCTCCTCCTGTACTGTTTCACACACGTGTGATCCTCGTTAGCTATTCAGTTCTGGATTGTTTGCTGATTTTGCTAAACACATAATGAGGCGTAATAAGCTGCAGCAATCTTCTGGCTGAAAAAAATGGGATATGGAATTAAAATTTGCTGTTCTACATTGCACATCCTAATGGACAAACCCAGGCTTTAAATGACTCCCTGCTTTATGTTATTTGCAATTTCTGTACAGAATTTTCAATGTCCCTACGGACAAGTGACGAACATTTCAGCCTCTTCAGCCATGTAGGCCCACGGCTTGATTTAATACTTTAGTAGATTACTGGGCAACTTTTGAGCTCATGCATTTATCCAGAGAGCTTCTGTGCCAATAGCAAAGATGAAAGGCAAGTATTTCTTCAGTTAAAAAACTTTTATACATGTGGGATAAACTTAAAGCTTCAGTCTAATTGAAAGTTTTCTATCTATTTCCACCCTGGTCTGGGCATGAAGCTGTCTGGTGATGTTAAAATGTTCTCAGTTAAATGTTTTATTTCCCAATGAAATTTAACACAAGACTTAAATGCCATTGAATAATTATTTTAATTTTTATTTTTACTTATTATCTGGGTGGTGTTCATTCATTCTGTCTGGAGTTAGATGGAATCGCCAGTTTGCTTCATTGAGGAAGATTTTCTCAGAGAGACGAAATCAATCATCCTTCTACTTCTTGAGCAGCTGAAAATCTACCAAGGCAGAGAAATCATCCTGCCAGAAATTAAATCAAGCATCACAGTGCATAAAAAAAATCCAATGCCAATTCCAAAAACCCAGGAGAATTGGTCCTGGAGAAGTAATTCACCCTATCGAAGACAGGTGCTTTTTAGCTTGCCTAACAAGATCAGAGATTGATTCAATAGGACATATGGAAAATTTAACTACAGTTCCATTATTTTTCACTTTTTGCAGCATTAGATAATTAATTTTAAAATGTTCTTTCCTAATGAGGATCTGGTGCTTTACCACCCATGTTCAGTGCACTGAAATCAGTGCCTTTGTCTTGTGCAGCTCTAAGAGCTGTCACAAGAATTGCAGCACACAGCAGAGGTACATTTCTGTTGGAACAATCTCTGTCACTGATAACAAAAATTACCTGAAGAATAGATGTTTTCTCACAATTTTATGTAGCTGTTCCCTCACAATTTTATCTCACCGCCACCAGAAATTTGCCTTAAAATGGTCTAAATTTTAGGCACTGCCTGAGGAACCCAAGGGAAAAAATGACCTACACTCATACCCAATAAAAATCCCAGTTCTTCAAAGATGTTTTTATCCCTAGCCTGTCACTCAACAGGAAACAAATAAAATTGTTATGAATACATGAAATTGAACCTTACTAAAAATTTCAGAGGATAACTGAAAACAAGATCCCAGCCAAACCTTCAGTTTTGTGACAAATTTTCAATGCTGCATAGCTGAGCTTTGAAACCTTTCCCTTTCAAGAGACACAGCTAGTGCAGTATAGTTAAATAAGACATCCCAAAGTGAAAAAAAAAAAAAAAGTTGGAAAAAAAACCAAACTCCATGCTTTTACATCATATACAGATCAAAATCCCTCACACACCCCTCTTCTTTTTCCTTGTAGAATGAAGCAAGCATGGACTTGAGCACAGGTTTCCTGCTCCTTGATGGGCAGACTCTCTGCTAGAGCTTGTTTTATATCCCACCTCGATAATTCTGTCTGACTCCTGACCTCCTGCATCCTGTGACCCCACAGCTGTGCAAGTGCTGCCTCTCTGTGATGCTTTCTGAGGTGAAAAATGCATGTTCTGTCTGCTCACCCAGAGCAGGGAGTTGAGTCATGGTGCTTTTGCTTGGCTTTGCCAGTGAAGTTGGGACTTCTGCAGAGTTAAACTTTTTGAACTTTTGATTTAAACCCTCGGGAATATACTGCAGACTGGGTAGCCTGGAGGGAATGGGAATACCTTTTTTCCAATCTGATTCAGCCTGGCATTTAATCTCCAGAGAGAACTGAGGCTTCCAACACAGTTATGTGTTTAGCATTTCCTAATAGCTAGTTGCTAGTAATGGCCCCACAATGTGAAAGTCTTCTAGATTACTCTTACAGCCTTTAGCTGTCTACACTCTTAGTTTCTTAGTTTTGATTCTAAGTTTTAAATTCTGTCCTCAGGGTAAATTTATTTTTTTTTAACTTAGGTGATACAGTATCTAATTTAGACCTGAATTCTTGTTTGGAAACAGAGCCTGGTCTGCTCTAATAAGAAGTCAACTCTAAAACTGAAATAATGCTTTTCAGAAAGGTTAGCCTATTGCTTAGTCCAGGCCAATCTTAGTGACTGATTGATTACTCTTCCTACTTCTAAATATATACAAAACCAGCATTTTTTATTATTTCTGGGTAAAATCAGCCGTCTAGATCAGGTAACTTCCACTGATGCTGCTTGTGTTCTCGAAAAAAAAAGTGTCTAGTTAAAAGCTGTTTGGATTTCAGGCTATCAGATTTCTTGTAAACATACTATTCCCAGTTTGCACTTCTGGAATTCTGAGTCTGATATCTGCATTAAAAAAAAAAATCAGTTCCCTCCTCACAATCTCCACAGAGATAGTTAAAGAGATGGTATGTGGTGTAAGGAAGATACTCTTCCTGTCTCAAAGGATCAGACATTACTGACAGTAATGTACTCTTAATTCCTTAGCGATTGCTTCATTTTTAGGAGCTTAAACAGTGATTTACGGCTTCAAATTACTGAGCAGAAAACACATCAAGCAATCAAAGCTGGAGTTGTTAATAAAGCATCTGAATGCAGTAGCTTTAATGCAACAGCTTTCCAGAAATTGCTGCAGCTATTTCGGCAAGATATCTGCCCCTGAACATGTGGCAATGTGACTTTACAACCTTTTACCTTTCTCTTTTTGCACCAGGACTGGCTGCAGGAGTCAGACTCGATGATCTTAGAGGTCTTGTCCAACCTGAACAATTCTACGATTCTTTAATCTCAGTTGAGCTGTAACGTCCTTCATACCCATCATGACCTCGTTTTGCCAGCAGTGCTCCCTGGAAAAGTGAGCTTCATCCAGAATGAAAATACAACTACATTCTCTGTTTCCTTTCAGAGAAGGTGATATTACATCTCTTCTTTTCATAGCTTATGGAGAGCATATCCCTGAGGTGAAAGCAACATTCTGATTTCCCAGCTTTGCCTGGTGAGACCTGGAGCTGCCTCTGTGCAGCACAAACCAGCCACCAGCACACAGACTGTGGCTGAAGGCACTTCTCACTTTCTCAAACTGCCTCACTCAGCATCAAGTACTCAAAATATATTGGGAGAAGGATAAAAGCTGTGAAAGCAGCTTTTGTAGGCTTGTGATTGGGATGCTAAGAAGCAAGAGACCTCGGAGTGCAGTCCTTGCCTCAAAGAGCAGCTATTTATGCAGGGGAGTTTCATGTAAACTGTGTAATCATCCCCCTGGAGCAGAGATTCATGTTCAAGACTAACACAAGATGCAGAGCTCTAACAGCCAAGTGGAGGCCAGGCTCTCTGCTGCCGTGCAGGTGATTAAAATGATGGAACAGCACCAGGAGTGGGATGCACCCTCTGCGTTTTGAGGAAGAGCCATGACTGCGTCTCTCGGTAGGCAGATGTGTCATTCTAGCTTCAGTCTGTGGTTTTAACAAAAATAATAACAGTAATGTGAGCTTTTGCTGCACTGCTCAAGGAATCCACCCGAGGTACCTGCAGAGGAGTGTGTGGCATTAATGACACCCACTGAGGGGCTCTGTCTGAAGGCAGCTCCGAGCGGCTCTGATTGGGATGTGCTGTGTCTCCCTTTTGTCATGTTTAGACTAAGCACAATAATTTTATGCTGCTTTGCTGTGCAGGTTATTTCCAACCCTAACAAAACACAGCTTTAGAGAGGAGCAGACTGAAAGATATTACAGCACCCATTAGATGCCTGTGGGCATGAGGTGGTGAGCTGACAGAAGAGCTTATTGCTGCTGGAAAGGGGAGACCCTGATCTTCCCATCCTCTACTCCTGGTTACATCCTCCATCTGTTTATTTTATACCAGCTTTGCTGCCAGGCAGACACCTCCACGACGTAATTCTACAATTCTAATCCAATTACACATGGTGGTAGAAAAAGCACCCAGCAAAAAGAGTTTTTCCTTCAAGGTGATGCAGAGCAAGCTCACAGAGAAGCCCAGAGGGAGCAGAGCTGGCAGGAGGGATGAGGGATCACAGCGAGGGAAAGGCAGAGACCAGACCACCCACCTGGGAGCAGCAAAGCATCACAGCCATTAGCTTGTGTACAGCCACGGCCATCAGTTACTTTTTGAAATAACTCAGGATCCCACAAGCAGTGATTCAAAGCACTGAGCTGAAACTCTGCTAAGTAGGAGAGTGAAAAACCCGAGATTGCAGCACCAGACCGGCAGTGACGAGCTCACAGCTGCATAGAGGCAGCCACAGAAAGGGAGGGGGGGAGTGATAAAGCCAGCCAGGAGTCAAAGAGCCACTGCAGCTCCTTTTGTTGGAGATCTGATTGGGTTTCACTGAAATGGTTCTGAAGGGATCAGCTCAGGTTTGGGCAGACCGGACTTGCCTGTCTGTATGAAAGCAGCACTTCAGAACTTACAGGAATGTGAGTATTAGCAAGGATGTTAAGAAACTGAATTACAAAATCATTATCTTCTTTGGATGTCCAGGAGACTACTTTTAAAAGGCCTTTTTTTTTTCCCTTACCTTTCAAAGTTTGTTTAACTTCATCAGTTGTTGTCCTGAAGCTGCCTGGTTTATCCCATATTGCAACGTTATACCCTACCTCATAAACTAAAAGTTCTCTTGGTGGGAAGAGCAAGGCTTGAGCAACTACCACAAAATTAGAAGACTTATTCTTGACAGTTTTTATTTAAGGATGATCCCATCCCATAGGAGTCTCTCAAGACAAACCATCATGTGAGAAATGAAACTCACTCTTAAGAATTTTAAAAGATTCATTAACAAAAATAACAGTTGGGGAAAACCTGAGAAACAAAAAAACAGCGCTAGGTGCATGCGGGGTCTGGTAGAGGCACACCCTCAGGGGTTGGTGCAGCTCCTTTTATGCCTTGGGGACGCCAATCAAGAATTTTGATACCTTGTATACTATCTTCACCAATCAGAGGCTTGGAGGTGTTTTACACTCCTCCTCTTTCCACGCCTCTTGGGCGGCTCTTGTTAGCCCATCCTCTCTGAGCATGCTCGGTCTAGGGGTTGGGAGGTACCTTTCCGTGATTGATCCTTTGATTGGCATTTTCCCGGGAATGTTCTAGAAGCTGCCCTCAGCCCCATCCGCCATCTTGTCTCCATTGTTTAATAGGGATTTTTGAACAGTTAAACTTCACAACAATACAAACTAGAGATCTTAACAGCGGGTACATCATACAACAATCAACAATCAACCTTGTACAAATTACATATTCCAATTAAGAAACCTTTGTCAAAGTACAACATACAGCTTACTTCTAACCTCATAACTAATTAACCAACGTAATTAACAATTTAATTCTCCCCATTATTAATCTCTTCTTAACATACGAAAGCCAACTCTAACTACCCATTTATAACACATCAGCTCAGTTTTATCTCATTTCTTCTTTCAACAGTTAGCAACCCACTGTATGATTTCTCTCATATCACTTCCTGACTCCTATTAAATATTTTCTAAAGTCTGTTTTAGTGAATAGGAAGATGAACCCCAGCCCTTTCTGGATCAGGCCTTACAATGAAACAGTTATGACTTTCCAAAATGTTGCAAGGAGCTAAACCCTGGTTCTGCAGTTCATTAACTATCTTACTGCTAAAGAAGCATCAGGACAGATCCAAGTCCTTTCAGGACATTGGGTTAACTGGAATGAGACTTTGAAAAATTTGACCTCACAAGTTCTAATTCCTTCCTTCAAATATACTTCTAAGTATGACCCAGAGGCAGGTGACTGCAAGCAACTTCAGTTTAGTGCAAATAGAAAAGGTACATTCAGGTGGATTACAAACATTCTGTCATGGCATTAATTTAAACTATACTCATTTTCATACTTAATAACTGTAAAATTCCTATTTCCTCTGCATTTGAGCTCAGGTCCAGGTTTTTCATGTGGTATTCACGGAGATGCAAAGTAGGAAATATTGACTTCTGTAAAATCAGCCATAGAAGCTGAATCTCCTAAATGTGAGTCACACCAATGTAATGGGGTGCAGGTAGCATTACATTTTTTTTTTTTTTTTTTACTCAGAAGAGAATTCAAGATGCCAGAGAATCCTTCTCAGAAACTCTGCTTTCTCACTGTATTCATTCCTTCTTTTCTAGAAGTAGTGCTAAAAGGTAGATTAGAAGGAATCTGTTTGGAACTGAAATTAGGGATAATGCTGGATCCTGAAGGCGCCGACTCACGGTCAGCACTGAGGTGTTGTGTTTTATTTGCTGATTGCAGGAGTGTTAATAATGCTTCAGTGTGCACTGACAATTGCCAGCAGCAGAGATAACAAGACCTTATTTGTGAACTCCTGTTAATACAAAGCTCATCTGAGTTAGCACCTCAACAGAAACGCTGCTCTTAGAGACACCATTGGCATATCAGCACATGCTGTAATCACAGAACTTGATAGTATTTCTGCAGCATTTTCAGAGGGCAGGACGGGATAAAAAGGCTCTTAATGAACATCTATGAAACCACACTCATACATCACCTGCATAATATTTTAAATAGCTCCTTTGGAGTTTGATCCTCTACTACTAAAGTCAACGGAATTTTTTCCTGTTCATTTAGGTAGGATCAAATTCGAAGCCTTAATGTCCCACTGTGTCACTTTGGGGAAAATCTCTCCTTATTATAAGAGAGTCTTGTAATTTGGTTTCCAGCTGTAGGAGATTACTTCTTTCCTTTTCCTTTTGTATGCACTTTATGACAGAAATAAAACACTGCACAATCACAGTGCAAAACAGAAGCCCCAAGGGCATCTTACAGACACTTGTGGCTCCTTAGGAAACCTTTAAAATCTCCAAAGCCACTGTGATTGCTTTGTGCTGCTTACTAAAGAACACTTTCCCGCAACTGGTAAATAATGTGATATTTTGAAGGGTATTGAAAATGCTTACGGAAGGTCAGCTGCGTACGCTCACCCGGAGTCAGTTGTTATACTGCAACTGAGATATAGTGGAAATATTACATCTTTAACAGCCAATGCTTCGTGGAGGGATGACAAGTGTATGTGCTGGCCCACTGTCTGGCTCAAAAAGCCCTTTTTTCATATGTGTTTTCCTTGGTTTACTTGTAATCTTTAGTAGAAGCCCATCTGGAGGAAAAAAATAAAATGAAAAAAAAAAAAAATTCTGCAAACATTCTGAGCTATACGGAAAAGCTCAAGGAAAAAAAAAACCAAAAACCAAAAACCACCAACTAAAACAAAGCAGACCAAAATCCTGGAGGCCTTCCCCTCCCTTTTCTGGGGCAGCAGAGGGCTGAGTGGATGCTCTGGGCAGCCCTGGCAGCGCGGGGGCTGCGGGCACCGCGGCTTTCCAGCCTGAGAGCTGGCAGCGCTGGCACGGGAGCTGCATCCAGCCGGGTAAATCATGCATAAAACTGGCATCTGCAGGAACAGATTGGCTAAATCCTATGGATATCACAGAGCCTGCACAGAGCCCCTGCGTCCCGACAATGGTTCCTCCCTCCTCTTAGCACTGGCACCAGGGCTGGCACTGCTGCTCTGCATTTTCCCTCCCCACCACACAGGTCATTATAAAAAAGGACAAACTCAAAATTGCACAGATAAGCTTGGCAGTCTCCACTGTTCTCCTTCCTCAGAACCTTCTTGCTACCCGTGTTCAATCCTGATAACAGAATACACTGTGTAGTACTCCCATTTTTCTTCTTATACATGAAGATTTCACATGCAAAACTCATTTTCGGCATATTCTAGCCTTTAAAAATGGAATGTTTGTTGAACATTGTTCTAACAAGCAGTGTACATAAAGCATATGTGTTTGACAGGAAAAATAATCTCCTCTTTCCAATCAGAGACAGTTTGCATGTCTTGTGTTACATGACATCTCAGAAAAAAGCATTCTGCTCTTTTACTGCATTCACTTTGGTGAGATGGAAGGCATGGATTGCATATGATATTAGCAAGTCAAAATGGGCCCAAAATGAGGTATATGCATATGCTGAGGTTTGAGAGGTTTATAAAGAGCGAGGCTGGGGACATAGAGAAAGACAAATAAGAGAGAAAAAAAAGGAAAAGAAATTATGCGAGGGATTCATTCCTCATTCAGAGAGTTCTGGGGATAATCTTCATTTTGTAGCCTGAAAATGCAGAACTAAGGGGTTCAAGCTGCTTCCAGTGAGGGCACAATTCAAGTTCAGTCTCTAAACTTTGTACAAATTTTAATGGGAGCAGTAAAACATAAGCAAATGGAACTGTGAATATTGTGTCCCTGGATAACACCTGCAATAACTTGGAGTTTTGCTGAAGGGAGGAGAATAAAAAGCAGGATTAACTGATCATTCAGTGGGCAAGAAATACATCCTTGGAAGGAAATAGGTTATATTGATATTTAGGTCCAACCTCTCTGGTGTTCACACTCAGCTTAACCACATAAACTCTCTCCCTTTCTGCTCCTGCCTCTGCTTTTTGTCAAACCTAAGCTGTGCAGTTCTGCTCTGCAGAGTCAGGCATCCAGAACCCGAGTGAGGGGGTACCCAGCCCCTCTGCAGAGGTTTGGGCTCCCTGTCACTGGGGCAGTGACCAGGAGTGGGGACTCTCTGTCACTGTGACCTGCAGGATGCTCTCACAGGTGACTGGCTTTAAAATTGCCCTGGATGAGCAGGCAGCTGATGGCCCTGAGGACCTTCACTGTTAGAAGCTCCAATTCCTTGCAGCACTGAGGTTTCTCTCACTATGCTGGTTTTGAAACTACACAAACTCAGATGTTGCATTGTCAAACAGAAGGGAACTACATGGTCTGGGTGAACTCCCTCAGTGTGTTGGATGGACACCGCAGTGTGGCTGCTGGGATAAACCCCGTTCATCCAGATAATCCAGTTATTGCTCTCTGGTAACTAAGTCTCCTCCACTTATGAGGTGCTGGAGTCTGCATACCTACCCTGGCACCAAAAATGTCCGAGGTACAAAATTCATCTCCTTCACCTAGATGGATTTACACAGCTTACATCACCCAGTTGTATTCTTTTCCCATGAGCTTTATTCTTAGAGGAGATCTAAGATTCTATCCATTGCTTGATGTTCACGATAGAAAATATTTAGGGCTTTTATCTGGTCTGTCTCATCTTTCCAGCTCAGACCCTTCATGCAGGCAGTGGCAGCCTCAGACTCCATCCTGCTGTGGCCTTTGAAGGTGAGGGTGGGACAGGCTGCCCTGTAGGACAGGTGGCAGGAATTACATCTCTAGTGGCAGCAAAGCAATTAAAAGTGAAGGAGAGGAGTTGGGAGAGTGGATAGCAGCAAGCCTGGCAGTGAGGCTGGTGATTCTTGGGATGCCCTGGAAAAAACTGAACAGTTTCGGTCTTATCTGAGGAAAATTAGCAGTACAGACCTCCTGGTGGGTTTTGCCCTCCCTCCAGACTGTGATTGCCCAAGGAAAATACAGCCAAGGTTGTGTTCACCTTCATCCTGCCCTTGGCTCCTGGGGGTATGACAGGGGGCACACAGGCTGCAAGTGCACCCTGGGTTACTTGGCTCTGCTGTGCCTTTATCCTCTGCTTTTTGCCAGAGGCGCTTTTAAGAAAGAGACACTTAGGAAAAAACTGCATCGACTGAGTATGTTTAAATCAAAAACTCCAAAGGACAAAATATTTCCTGAGGAAAGTGCTCAGTTTGCCAAGCAATAATGAATTCACCCAAGCAAACCTCTGCAGATACTGTCTCACTGGTGCTCTGTGCTGCCTCCCACTGATCCTGATGTTGCCAGTAAAGATGCTTTAAAAAAAAAAAAAAAAAGATAAAAAAGCTTTCAAAATGTATGCACCTACATATTCTGTTTTGTTTTTATTTAGGAGAGAAAATGGTTGTGGCTGCTTGCTAGTTACGAAATTCACTTTAGGTGGATTAACATAATAAGAGCAGTTTAAATGAATGAATTGTTCCACAAAGAACAAGGTTAAGAATTACTTAGTTGATCTGTATATCTCAGTTAATTCTCCCCAAAGGAGTGCCTATACCTCTCTTAACATTAGCAAAGTCTACAGCCACCTGCAGCCTGGCTGGCTGAGCTTGGCTCACAGGGATGAGGATAAACCTTGTGGAGGTAGGGATATGGAAAATACTTCATTATTCTCCAGTGCTCAAAAGTACAGGTTGGCTGAGAAAAGCTAATTATTGCTTTCCCTGTGGTGCTGGAAGAATGCTTAAACCCTTTAAGAGCCCTTTGAAATTCTCAATTAATCCTTAAAAAAGGCATTTTTATCCTTTAAGGAGCTCCAAAATTATTTCTTAGTGTACGGACAAGAACTTGCCAAGTGAAATGCGAATATTTCTAGTTTTCTTTTTTGCTGGTCCACCTGGTTGTAGGTACCTCCCTTAGAAAGACCTGCTGCATCTTAGAGCATTTGGCACAGGATTTCTTCCAAGCTCTCTGCCTGCTTCTTGTCAGCTGTGACACTCCAGCTGGAGCAGGGGGAACAAGAAATGGAGACTCTCCAGGACCAGTATGACCTTCCTGGTCATACTGGCAGGTCCTTCTGCAGGTGTTGGTAGCTTGTCTGCATATATTATTTGCATTAGTTTCTTTTAAAATGCAACCATGGTTAAATCACGAGACAGAGGAGATGGTTTCTTCAGAGATGCTAATGCCTTCATCAAGTGAAGCTGTGAGGTATTAACTGCTTTTGAGGATCTGTTCCCTTCATGTAGACACCTGGCTCAGACAAAGGAGCCTGAGCAACACAGAAAATATGCAACAGCACAAGCATAATTACTGAGTGATGTTTTCCAAGGACACACTGTAAAAAAAAAAAAAAAGAAAGAAAAAAGTATTATAAGCTGTCACTGTTTTTCAGAAAGCTGTATTTTACTGTGGTTGTTATTGGCAGAACCAAAACCTTGTTGCTTTTTTAAAAAAAATCAGCTTAAAGTACAGAACTTTATGCTGTGAAGTTAAAAATGGTATTCAGAGAGGTTTGGAGTCTTTTTAGGTTAGTTGCCACTATTTTTTGCAGTCTCCCTGGGATGTTATTCTTGAATTATTTTTTGTTGTTGTTTTAAATATAATGAGGGATAACTCTCATTGCCAAACACTCTTGGCAGATTTGGAGTCTTGTTGTATACTTTATTTATCGCTGCAGAATGGCTGCTGGTTCTGGGATACATGTGAGGGGAGTCAGCTCCCTAAAAGCACAACGGGGAACAGAGGCTGCTCTAGATCATACGGATTTTTGGGACAGAGCCAGTTACAAGCCGCTTTTTCCCGGTCCAACATGCTCACATTTTCCTTATCACTTGTCAGAGGAATCAGAACTGAGGCTTTCTTTTCCTTTTTATAAAGGAGAAAACCTTGAATAAGATGAAGGTGAAATAATCTAATTCAACAGTGAGGAGAACTTCCTTTATGCAATTCTGTCTCTATTATCACAATTCAGTGTTGGCCATTGACAGCTGAATTGCAACCCTGACACCTGGAATGCTGTTTATGAACAGGCAGAAACTCTTTCCTCCAGCATTTATGGCTTAGTACGGTGAAAATCTCACCTAAATACACACACGAATACAGAATAATCTAACTACATGGGGAAATAGGCTGGTTAGACTCAGGAAGAGTGCACGTCATCTCCTCCCGATTGGGGAGTAACTCCTCCAGCTTTCATTAAGAGAAGCCGTGTGTCTCTCTTGTAGCATCATTGCACTGACTGCTTAAGACTAGAATTAAATTAATTAATTCCAGCTCTTCTGACTCTTCAATACCTTGCCAGACACGGGGTACCTTGGAGAGGATAACACCAGCCACCGAAATTCTACCTCTCTTAACCAAGCCTAATTTTCCATAAGAGCAACTCCTTGAGTTTTTTAAAATTCATATTGATTTTTTTTTTCTAATTTCCTTTCTTTGCTTTGACACGCTTAGAGCTGCTCCCCCTCCACCTGCTTGCATTTCTTTCCCCATTTCTAAGGTTCTTGTGCTTTTGACCCCTCGTGCTGTGTTTCTGAGGTCATAGAAAAGCATGGCAGTGCATTGCTTCTTTTTATTATATTTATTGGAGGCACTGTGCACACAGCACAGTATTGGAGATGCACAACAGCAACTTGATACTAAAGCTAAGTATTTTTCCCAGGTGTGAACACTTTTTGTTGTGAGAAGTAATCAGCTCCAGGCTTAAACAGAACATCTGAGGTTTCCTCCCGTGGCAGTGGTGAGCCTGGTGAGTTTTGTGAAGCGCTTTCGCTGTTTCTTTAGGGTTCTTCTTTTAAAGCATGTCTTAAAAGGCTGTGCAGAGTCTCTTTTAGATAAAGGAATTCTAAACCCAAGGAATTTTGGGCAACATGTTAATCTGGGTTTTTTTTCCCAGGAATGCACAAAAGGGATGATATTTTAATGAGTGAGGTCCCTGCTAATGTGATGACAGGAACAGTTGCTGATACAAGGTCAATTGTGCCGAGTGTCAAAATAGGAATTATTCAGTGTTGGTTTCCAAATATCATCATGCCAACTTGCAGGTTGCAAGACGTGATTCTTTGATTCTTCCTCTCTTGCTTTTCAGTAGGGTCACAATGAAAGCTGTCTCTTTGTTCATGCCCACCTTGCACAATGGTTTTGCCTGTTTTAACCAGGATATGGTTTCTTGGGGAGCTGGGGTTAACCTCAGTCGGTGCATCCCCTGAAAGGGTCAGGAATTCACTGCCCTCCTGCTCCATCCCTTTTCCATTTTCTTTTCTTGTACCTGCTCTAGGCTAGCTTGAGTCACTGATACAAAGAAATATTACCTGGCTTTTGTGGGATTGGTTTTCGACTTTTTTTATCTTGTCTGTCTTGCTGACTGTGTAAGAACTCAGGATCAGGAAAGCACAGAGTGTATCTGCTGTGAAGGATTGGACAAGCGTGCACAGCCATGGAATAGAATGGTCAGAAATGAATGCTTTTCCATGTGTCTGAGTTTCCTCCTAGATTTAATTACTCTATTTATCCACATTGGTCTAAACTTCAAAGATGCATAAGCTACTTTTGCTGGAAACAAATACAGCTCTGAGATAGAATTTAACTTCTTGATCTGTTTGTTTCTTTCATTAGTTCACTTGGGGTAGTTCTCAGGCTTCCTGCTTCTCTTAGACTAAGGAAAAGACCCCTTGTTTTAAAAAAAATCCATAAATTATGACTCTTCCTTGGAAGTGTTTAATATGGACAACTCCTAATGTCATCAGAAAAGAGAACTGATTTCAGCTGTCACTTTTAAAAGTGTAAGAAAAAGGCAAATACATTATATGTGGTTTAGAGTTACTCATATTTTACAAGCTGCAGTATAAAAGTGTATAAAAGAGTATAAACACTCTGAAAGTAGTGTTTAGCAGGGATACTCTTTTGCCCTTCAGTAAATGTGAGTGAAGAGCTTGATCCTGAACCTTTATTGTTAGCTCCAGTTTCTTCATGGGTTTTTAAACTTGAAGGAGTTATTTTGAATCAAACTATGCAATTTCTGTTGAACTATTGCACATTCCTATTGTGTAAGTGGGAGGAGGGGTGGTAAAACATGTGGGAGTTCCTACTCAGTATCACTAAAATCTCCCAAAAGATTAGTTTCCTAAAAATACCCTCAAGAAGATGGGTGATAGCTCTGAAGGGTTGAACAGTTCATCAGGAATGGCATTGTCTAGTTTGGCTCTAAGAAATTAAAATAAGGGTGAATTGGCAGAAGAGCTATAGGGAACACATGAGGGAGTACCTGTGAAACCACCCAGGGAAAACCATTCCCTGACTTTCTAATCAGCCTCTGACTAATCAAAGTATCAGCAAAGCTCGTGCTGCTAACACGAGCTGCTGGGTGAGGGTTTATGTGCCTCTCTTTAGCATAACTTCAGGGGCAGTAAGTCCTTGTGCCAAAGTGTGGAGCGCTGCAATTGGAAAAGCAAGCGTGGGCCTGACCTGGCGACACAGATGTTTATTTCCAATACTCTGCTTGTTCTTTGTGGAGAATGGTTTATTGATTATGTCAAGACAGGTTTGAAATGCCCCTGCGAGGCTACAATTGCACGCCACTGGTGTGCTCAGTGAACCAAGGCTGGATGTGTGACCAGTAACTTGGATATGAGCATTAAGTGTTTGACTTGGGAAAGTTTTGATGGTCAGACCAGCTTTTTACGGTCTATGGAAAACACTGTCTTGGAATGAGTCTGTTTGCATGCACCTAATTTCTGTATTGTGACAACTACAGAGCAGAAAGAGGGAGTTAATTAGACCAGCCAGTTGATAAACTAACTTTTCTAGCAGAAACTTGAGTTTCCAGAAAAGCAGTGTGGATCAGCTCACAATAACTGGCTATTAGCCACTGGAAATGCACCCACTTCCCTTGACTTGAAGCAAATATTTCCTGCTAGAGCTCTTTGGTGAAACGGCTTGTTTGAAATCTGAACCACCTATTGTTCTGGTTTTGATCACTTGGAGTCTTTGGAAGGGGGCTCAATTTCCTACATAAATCCATTCTGTATCACAAAGGATAACTTGTGTAACTGCTTGAGGGCTGCACTACTGCATGGTGCCTCTATGACATGAATATACAAAAGCACAAAGGGTTTTTTGGTTTGTATAAAATACCCTAATAACACTCCAGGGTTTGCTCAAGGATTTCTTGTTGTTCTCCCCTGTAATTTTATTCAGGATGTGTTTACTACAGTTACTGGATTACGGCCCATATATATATATATATGTATGTTTATTTGGAATTCCATTTCAGTCTACTCCAGATCCCATTAGCATAAAAAGATCCCCAGAGCTTGCTAGTGTAGTTCATGGCATGTAAATTAGCAAACACTGCAATTCTGTCAAAACTCCTAATATCTTACTGCCATGAACTTTATTACACATGCCAGGTTTCTTTCAGCATTTAAATTCTTTGATTTGCCTATGTCCAAAACAAGGACTATGCACCAGCCATTTTTCCCAAAGTCATTAATCAAGAATCTTTAACTATATAAATGGGTTTAAAGTTTATAGATTTCTAAACGATGATTTTCTGTTTACGTGTAAAAGTGTTCAGTGTCCGTGGCTGACTGGAACCAGTCAGCACTTAGGTTTGTGCATGCCTTTAACAGGTGAGGGAGCCTTTTCTGGCTCGATGGGTTTCTGGTTTTCCAACCATTTAAATATAAAAAATGAACTCCCAAAGTGAAACCTATATTTTCAAATGGGTGAAGCTTTGAAGGGAAAATAACTTTCTGAACAAGTCCAAGAGTAGGAGAGATGAGATGTGAATGAATCCCCAAACAAATGGCAAATCTGGCTGAGGGTGATACCCCCTCAACCCAAAATCTGTGCCTTTGAAAGCAGTCCTGAGGATATGGATATGGATTAAACCTAGGCTCCTGCCTACTTTAGAGAGAATAGGAGTCTAAAGTTTGGCTGCTCAATTCAGAACAGAAAAGGGGTTTATGCTTACATTGGACTGAGAATATTAAATAAAACTGGTTGTATTTCCCACTAGAATCTTTCTAAACTTTTGATTTTATTTGGACTTTGAAGTGTGCCTTCATTTAACCCAGCCCCACTGAGATAGAAACAAATACATTTTGGAGTGTTCAGATATTTTGATGCTAAGAAAGAAAATATGTGAGGCTATTGGGGATCCTCCTTGATGTGAAGATATTTCAGGGGCTGGTACCACAGCTGGAAGTGGAAGAAGGGTTTTCCAGCCTGGTGTGTAACCATCTACACCCAACAGCATCAGGAGAGTGGGGAAGATGGTTGAGCTCTAAGCAGCTTCAGAAAACCTTCAATCCCTGAACTAACTCCTGGCAAACTTGCCACACAGCCACTCCTCCACAGCCATAAATCACTTACGTAATCTGCTTCGAAAAAGCATTTTGAGGAATTTGTCAGGGTTGACTGTAGAGCTTTGTTTTCAGCTGTAACTTTCTCAGCTGCTGCAGGCATTTCTGCTTGCTGCAAAGATTCTGGATGAAATGATTTTTATGTCTTTTCTGGCTCAGGTAACACAGCCAAGGTGCAACTCGAAGGCTGGGCTTGTCATGTCCTGGGCTGCCTGAGATGTTTATGCTGGAGTCTATCACTATATTTAATTACTGTAAAATACAGTGTATGTTGGCTGGTGTTAGCTTGGTTTTCAGCATCTCATGGATAAGAGTGAGAATGAAGAATGCTTAGGAGGAAGAATTCTTGTTATATTAATAAAATATATTCGGGATTGTAAGCAGTAGCATAGATAACTTGGGATTGAACCCTGAAATGGCAGCTTTCACTGTATAACTATAACTTGTGGATGAAGCATGTGACTCTCCCTATTCTGTCTGAAATTTGCTTTATTTCTCAGTGTTTTGTTGTTCAGCACTCAAAATTGAGTTGATATAACAGCAAACAATATCTGTGTATTTTATATATTGCATTTCAGGCAAAAGGAGAGTAAAACAACACTGGGCAGAGTATGAAGCAGGCAAATAGAACTGAAGAAATATGAAATAGCTTTGATAGCTGCTCAACAGATGTAAACCATCATGCACTGAGGGCTGCTATCTGAACAAGAGTATGATTTATGCATTGTGGAATGGTTTATGATTTAAAGTTTTCACAAGCCTGTCTCAAAATCTTTTCAATCTTTCTGTCCCTTGGTGTAGCTTTAAAAAAACTTCCTGACAGCACATGGTACCTTTTGACATATGGCCAGCTGAACAATCCAGCCCTCAAAGAAAGAGATGTTAAACGAACAATGTGAAAAATGGTTCTGGAGACTTGCAATGTGCTGGTATAAATTGGGTCAGCCCATTATGACTTGTAAATTCAAAGCAACCCACAAGCTTTGACTTCTTAGGAAACAAAAACTTGAACTGAAATAAATTATTCAGGATGCATCTCGTGCTTATCTTTATGTACATAATTTTCCCTGTCCAAATAATTTAACAATTTAAAGGCCACGCTTGTATTGCTGTTTTTAGGACATTGTCAGATTCTTTTTTCCCTTGGTGTACCAGTTGACCTGCTGTGCTTTTGATGAGTTTATCCCAATAATTTATATACATGTCTATAAAAATGGATTTAGCCATGTTTACTGCTGTGTGCTTCCCACTCAGGTAGCTGTCATGAAATTGGAGGCAGTTCGGTATTTTTGTGAACCTACCAAATATTACCATTATTATCAACTTGTCTACATCTTCTATGACCTTATAGCAAGAATTATTTGAACACAGGGCAACCACCCTCCAAAATCTAGTTACTATTCCAAGGTGCTTCACGGCAGGTGAATTATGATGAGTTTGGAAGGGGAATAGTGAAGTACTTTTACAGATATTTCTAAACTGTTACTCCCAGGAGTAAAATGTGGCATGCAGGTGCTTGTTTGGAAAACCCAAGTGGTGGAAGCCAATGTCGTGGAGTGAGCATGGTGAGTTAGTAAAATGTCTTTACACCAGCACCATGGCTGTAGGTCAGTGGAGCAGGAGTGCTTTGGGGAATGCTTTGGTGGCTGTACGGGGGCTGTGCTGTACCGGGCCCCCAGAGCTGGCAGCATGGCCTTAGGGCAAGAGGAAAAGTCACATCCCCAAAATGTCCAGTGGGTTAGTTCTGCAGAGCTTTAATTTTAAGTTATTTATAGCTGCTTGTCTATAGCAGGTGCCTAAGCACTGTATGAGATGGAATTGCAGTGTATATTTGTCCCACATTATTTTCAGGAAATGATAAACTGTCTTGCTTTATTGTCCCAAATATCTTTTGAGAATAAAACTTTTTCCAGAGTCCTTCTAACAGGTAGAGTGGCCTCTCTGCCTTGCTGTAAGTCACCTACCATGCTGTTACTCAGCAATTCCCATTTCTGCCAGGCATTCCTGCCATCTGCAATGGGCAGGAAAATAATGGATCATATTTTGTAAATCACCTTTTTTCTTTTTCTTTAAAACTGCTTTTAACCATTTTTCTGATATTTTTAGTGAGCAAATACTACTGTCGGCAAAGTAAATCAAAATGGTAACTTGATACACTCCCTACTTTCTATTGAAAATGCTATGAAGTCACTTTTTAGTGCATGACAGATGAGAAATTGGAATATCTGAATTCCTGAATCTATCTTCGGTGTTTACAGTAATTGTACCATTATTAATAGGTAATGACTTACATTGTGTGTACTCAGGATTTCTTAAAAATTGGAAAACTGATGCAAGTAAAAGATGTGCTAAAAATGAGGAGTTGGAAATAGCACTGGTAGCTGGGATAGGAGCAGGGACTGTGGCTATAGGTCAATTTTGAATGGCAAACGGTATTTTTTAAAAGGACTTTCTAAATCAAAATGTGAATATCTCATAGCAAGGGACAGAATAGTTGGGGAAATTCTGTACTGGTGTAATTTAATAGTTGAGAGAAACTTCAGAAAATATTCAGTGCTGGCTCTGAAATGGAAGAAAGGGTATTTGTCCTATCACTAAAATAACTTTTTTTTTTTTTTTACTTGGATTTTCTAAATACGATATCACTACAGGAATAATATGGGTGTAGCAATCAAAGGATGACTCTTTCCTTGTGGAGTAGGGTGGCTTGGTATTGTGGCTAATTCGAGATGTTTTCAGCCAGTATTTAACATCCAGTTATCTAAGCCTACTGCAGCAGATCAAAGGGAACACTTAGCATCTAAATGAAATGCTTACCAAACAACAGCAAAAATAAATCCAGCAGTAAATGAATCTAAGACGCGATCTTTCTACTTTAGGGAGGAATCAGAAAAATATCAGTTTAATGAAATACCACAACTAGAGTGCTGAAAACACCCTCACTTAGAATCAGTGTTGTCTGCCTGCAGCCCTCATTGGCACTTCTTCAGCTACAAACATTTTCCAGAGTGGGTAAGGAGCTGATTAACAGTGCAGGTTTATAGAGACAAGCTCATGTCAATTAAGCTCCAGGAGGGACCGTCAATTAGTGTCAGTCAGGCAAACCTTTTACCACTTCAATTAACATAATGAGAAATGGTGCTCAGTCATTCAAGGTTCAAGAAACTTTTGCCATCCAAAAAGACGTTCTTTTTCAATAAAAGCCTTGCAGACACAAAAATTACTTTTCCTTGCAAAATAGACATATGAACAGTTGGCTTTCTTTGCTTTTTTGTTGAACTATTGTTTTTCTAAATTATTTTTCATTTTTATACCTTAAGAGAGTGTTCAAGAAACCTTGGCCAAGTCCTTTTAGTTTTTAACTTGGTTCTACAAGGTATAATGAGGTGGGGGAAGTCACTGTGGTGACAGGATTAAAGCAAAAAACCTGGCAAGATGAAAAAAAGAAGCAATTAGACCAACCCCTCAGCACTTGCATTTAACTAAAGTTCAAAGTTTTGTAAATAAAAATCAAACAACCAAAAACTCCAGTGCTTCTTAATTCATCATCCTCCCAGTTTCTGGCTTTTGCCACTTGGCTGGAATGATGTTGAAGATCAATTTTAAGTAGGAAGATACTTGAAAAGGTGTTAGCTGGACTCGTTGCATCAGAACAGACTAAGAGTTTCAAGATTTTGTCTGAGAAGTCCACGACGTATTTTTAATTTATGTGCAATATTGAGGGATGTAGCTGTCAAACTCACATCCTCCCCTACAAATCACATGCACCGGGGGATTGCTTTAAAAATCAGATGATCGTCAAACAGACAGTGAGGATGGATTTGTGTTTCCTTTCCATGCAGCAATCGGGTGAAACCTTGGCAATATTGTGTGAAATTAGTCCCAAGGTGACAGTGAAGAGAGGTGAGAAGTGCAGGAGGAACAAGGCCCCTTGAAAGTTCTTGGAAATGGAAATTGCACTTTTTAAAGTGTTAATTTCTGCTTTACGCTGCCATTGTTTACTCTTGGAAGATGCGGTGCTGTCGGAAGGCATTATTCCACTTTGGAAGCTCCCTGCCCCAGCTCGGGAGCCCGTGAGGCTCTGCTCGGATCTCCCCTCGCTTCCCCACGGTTCGTGGCAGGGTCTGGAGCTGCCCCAGCCCTGATGCAGGAGGGCATCCCCATGTCAGCACAGCTGAGCGCTTCTAGTGAGCACCCCTGGGCTGCCTGGCCTTTCTGCAATAGAGGAAACTTTAATGTTTTTTTCCCCAAAAGGCTTTTTTATTCCAAAGGTAGCCTTGAAGGGAGATATTATAGTATACTCACCGTGGAGGCTACATGGATTTTCTCTTTTTTTGGGGCAGATATTATGTTTTCTGTTTCTTTGGGGACGCTTTATTTTTAGAATATCTATCATTTTCTTGAACTGTGTTGCATTGAAGATGTTTACCTTATGTATATTGCATCCCATGCTGCAGCCTGTGGCTAAGGCACATATTAGTAAGCCTATTGCTATTGATTTTTCTTTGTCCCCGTTTTTCTGTGTGCATAAGAAGTTGAAATATTTGTTTGGAATCTGTCCCTTACAGTGATCTGTTTGTGACTTCTGTGGTTTGTGAAAACTTATTGTGCTGTTAAGGCATGAAGAAAGTGATTTTTTTTTCCTGAGTTCAGTGAGATGCAGAGCCCCAGGAACCGATGGGGGGAGTGAGGATTTGGTACAAGAGGAAATGTCTGAATCTGGGGAACGAGAGCTGGTTGAAAAATGGTCCCTAAATGTAGTGCTGTGACCTCTGCCTCTTAGTTCGTAGAATCACATAGTGGCCTGGCTTGGAAGGGATCTTAGAGAAAATCTTGTTCCGACCCCTTTGCCCTGGGCAGGGACACCTTCCGCTAGCCCAGGCTGCTCAGAGCCGACACCAGAGTAGAACCAAACATTCTTAATGTTGCACTGAGGTGCCATATAGAGCAAAGGGGAGAGAGTGTGTGTGTGTGTCTGTGTATATAACTATGTATATCTATGCGGCCCCAAACCACTTCTGTCATGAAAGGAAAGCTCCTCACCAGGAGATGGTAATCAGATTTTTGCCTAGATATGCTCGTATGCAACTTTTGCACCCAAAATGCCCAAAGCCGAGTTTACCATAAGGTTATACACACATTTAAAATAGTCGCCGTGCTTTCAGAAGGCAGTGATGCAGAGCAGGGTTCCCTTGGGGCAGATAAAGTGACTCCTTGTCCTTCTGAACAGCCCAAAGCCACCCAAGCTAATTCCTGTCTCCGCTGCTCCTTAGTGCCTGCAGTCATGTCAGCACAGCATTGATGTAACACTCCTAAAAACGTTCACAAGTTTAGAATTTTCTGCACAGCTGTTCCACTACGAAGGTTATTAAGTATTACACAGCTATCATCAAAACATTTTTTTAATTAGCTTCTTCAGCGCCGTGTTTAATTACAAGCACTTAGCCACAGGGAATGTTTGTGCCTCCTAACCTCTGACTGAGGGAATACACAATCTCTAACAGGACACGGCAACCTACACGTGTGAAACGCCAGTGAGGGCTACGAGTTTTTGCCCACTGAGAGCTCTGTTGATGCTGAACATCACAGGGCAAGACCTGACAAAACACCCCCGAAGAACTTCCAAAGTGAGGTGTCCAAGCTCCTCATGGGACTGAGTCACAGTGGATATTTGTTTCAGGAAATCCTAGGCAGTAGCAAGCTAAATTTAATATTCCTATTTATTGCTTGGTAAAAATGCTATTCATATTGAAGTGCAAAATTACTGTGTCTTGTTTCTTTAGGCGCTCTTTTGTCCCAGGGTTGTGGGGTGGATGATGAGCCTTTAACTTGAGTTGCACAAAAAATAAACATTTCTTTGACAGCCTACTGAGGCTTCGATGGAAAATCAGTATCAAAATCTGTGATGTGAGTAACTCTCCCTGCTCCAGGGTGGCTCTGAGATCTGTGAGCAAGAGAGAGAATTAAGTATATAGATCCCGATAAATAAGGTCTATAATATTTCTCCTCACCCCACGTGAACAAAAATGTAAAAATGACTTCTTACCTTTTCTCCTTTTGCCAAGTGTTTCTCTCCTTGACTTTTGCAAGATTCCTGAAAACTTAAGAGCAGCGTAGGCCGTAATTTGAGTCTATTTTTAACAGGATATTATCTGTTTAATGATAGGAGGTAAATATGCTTTAAAAAAAAAAAAATCATAAAAACCACACTGATTATTCTCAGTCTGAAACTTCCATTTTTAACTGGTGGTTGTGGAGGAGATTTGGGAAATGTATGGCTTTTCTGAGAGGGCTCCTGGGCAACAGCCAGGTNATTTCCCAGCTGTGAGGAAGGGTCTCTCCGAAGCTGCAGAAACAGGTCTGGAAGTTGTGTTGTGGTGGACAAGTTATCCTCATTCCTCTAGACTCTGTTTCAAGATGTTTGTTTGTTTGTTTGTTTGATTGATTGATTGATTGTTTGTTTTTGGTTTTTTGTTTTTTTTTTTTTTTGGTTTTTGGTTTTTTTGTGGTATTTTATTTTTCAATATAACAGTAGAGTTCATGACACCTTAACTTTGAGACTCTCATTTCAAGAAAAAAAACAAAACAAAACAAAACAGCCAACTCCCAAAAAGCTCCTCAACTGATTTTTGGAGGCCCTTGGGAAAGATGCTTTACCAGCACTCCTTAAGTGCCTCGTTTACACTTGCTCCTAAATTCCCGCAGATAAAGCAGTTTGATTTGCTCTTCTTCCACCCAGGCTTAACAACAACGAACACCATCTCGAGCACTCACCAATCCATTAGCCAAGTTCATTACTCTCATCTGAGCTGCATTTCAGTACCACTCCAACTTGTTGGTCCTCGGACATGTTAATACTTCTTCAAGAGTACATTTATTCAGATGGAAATTGTCCTTAAATGAAAACGTTTTCCATTGTTGGCCATACCAGATCTTCTCAAAGCAAAATGGGGTCTCTTTTTTTTCTCTTTCGAGGGTGATGTTAGTCATTCTTCAGCACCTGTACACGAATCAACCTATTCTGCTCATTTCCTGCCGTGATCAGTGTGTGCATCCAACTCTCGTCTCTTGTTTTCCTCTTTCCTTCTTAGTGAAGAGAATTTTAGAGACTTTTTTTCTTTTTAGCAGGTGGTAGTTTGCAGAATTCCTTTAGTTCCTCTTTCCTTGTGTTCCCTAGTGAAAAATGTATTTCTGCATCGTGTGCTAATTCTCAAAAGTTACCAGGGGTTACAGTGGCTTATCTGTCTTCCACTCAGATAATGAGTTTAATGACAATATTAAATACATTTAGTGTGTCGAACCACTGTCAGACTGAGGTTGATTTTGGATGACATTGTTGGTCCCTGCTACCTGTATTAAAAAAAACACTGAACTCCTGGCACTTGGGTGAGGGAGTTTCCTCACTCTGTTGCTTATTTCCTCCTGTCTTCCAGAGTGTGGATGTGCTTATATATATTCCTTTATTATTTCATGGCCTCTTTAAACAAAAGCATTGAAATCTGCCCATCATGAGCTTGGCTGCCCCTCTGCACTGGACAATATGAATCTCTATTAAATAACATTAAGATGTGAAATATTTGTTACTGCCCCGTGTGTTGTTTGCATGTTGGGATGATCGTTGTATTTGGGTTTATTAAATTAGGGCTTGTCAGATATTCAGTCTTGTCCACATTCCAGATTATATCCAGCAACATTTGTTCCTATTTTTATTTCCTCTCTTTTTTGTTTTCTCTGTGCCTTCTCAATTAGTCTACTTTGTCTTTTAGCTCCCCTGGAGCACTTTATGAATTACATGATGTTGAGTGGGCAGCACTGGCTCTGCTGGATGATTACAGGTGGGCAAAGCAAATTCTCAGGAGGTGTAGACTTCTTCTCTTCTGACATGGCAATTTTTTTGCATTTCACTGGTGGAAGTGACCAGGTGAGGCATAAGATGGATGAAAACTGAGCCCTTTTTGTTCAGCCATTAGGTGCAGTGGGTGTTGCTCCTGACGCCAAGGCTCAGTCTCCTGTGCATCCCTGACCCCCCCCAAGCCCTCTAACAAGTCTGTCAAAACAGTATTTCAATGAAGCTGGAATTAATAATTATTTTTTAAGCATTGACCTTTTATGTGGAATCAGAACTTAGAATTTGCAATGACTAATCATTTTTCCTTGCTAAAGAGCCATTTAATACCCATACTATCTCAGTTCTGCACCAAACTTTGCTGTGTAATCAATTTTCTATTAGAGGAATCATCTGCTTAGCCCATTACCGTGGATTGAGGGTTTAGAACAAAGTGCAGCCTTAAACCATCAGGAATAGCCAAAAGTTGAACTGAGCGTTGGCAAGGAAGCTGTGTCCTGTTCTCCCTGATGTTATGCACAGATTTCAGAGGTTCATCAGCCCAAACAGAGCCACAAACAGGCTGATTTTCAGTCTGCTGCTGTTCCTAGGAGTTGTTTCAGAAAGCTTTGTTCCTCCTTTGATTCCCTGAGGCTGCAGCAAGCTTCACCGTTTCCCACTGTCCCCTAAAACAGCCATTTGTGATGCTGCGAGGCAGCAAATGCAGCGTGAGCCTGGTGGGCTCTGACACACACAGCTGTGGGCAGATGTGGCTTAAGCTGCCCGGAGGAGTCACAGGGAGGGGACTCCTCAGGGTGAGTGGGATACGAGGGGGAAGGCGAGGATGTCTGAGGAGAAAGGGAAGTGAATCTAGCACAGTGTTTAAAACACCTTGCTTTGCTTCGCTTCTTTCTTCACCAAGGCTCTCTTTGCTGTGTGGTGTTTGTTCACCCTAGAGGTGTTGGAGTGGTGTTGAATTCTGATGAGAGAACTTGAAACCCCAGCACAGCTTCTCTGGGTTTGAAGGTTTCTTTTTCCAGTGGAAAAGAACAGCTGTCTACATTCAGCTTGCTGCGTCTCATCACCTGTGATAGCACCTCTTCCTTTAGCAAGTGAGTACAGTGGGCTAATTTAGGATGAAAATAAAGGCATCACCAAACCATCACTGCTGCATCCATTGGTGCCAAAAGCAAGGCAGACTCACCAGAAGCGTGTGCTCAGATGTGTGGTGCATCATGGGCAGCTTGTCCAATGCATCTGTGGTACAACTGTGCCATAAATTCTGTACTGTTGGGGCTTTTAAATTTTCCAAGAGGTAAAAATCAATATTAAAGCAGGCAAGCAGGAGGTTGGACACTCCTCAGGGGCAGCGAGCAGACACTGAGGGGTTGATTTGTGTACGGTGGAGAATAAGTGAAGGATTTCTGGGCACTCCTGTCCAGGCATCTCAGATGAATCTGAAGAATCTATTTTTCATAAGGACAGGCACAGCCACAAGCCATCCTCATGGCAGCTGGGCAACAAAGAGCTCCCTGGGGTCACTTGACTGACACAAACCTCTCTGATTCCTGCAAGAGCTCCATCACCACTAGTGTGTATTATAGCATTATCTACCTGTAGGAAAACCTGCTTTGTGCAATGAAATAACTGCACAAGTTATCTGTAAATGACAGTGCAGTGTTGAAATTTAAAGGTGTTGCTGCATGTTGGGGATTTTAGAGGTGAGTTGTTACTCCAGAGTGGAGTGGTGCAGTGCAGAACTTCACTGACAGAGAATAGGAGACTGTCTTTAGCATTTTGAAAATTCTTATGAAGTTATGTGTGTTCAGCTGTCTTTAAGACAAATTGATCTGGCAATACTCAAATCAGAAGCTATTACCCGCCTCTTAGCAGTACAGAAATAAGGTACAGAGGCAAAACAATGTGGACAGATCAGTCAGTGGGTACGTAACACAGGTGGAAAAGAGCTGCGGTTTCTCTACAGCTAATCTAGGAAATAATGTTTATTTATACTTGTTCTAATCTATGCAAGGAAATTATGCAGGAGGCCATTGGTAGAATTTAGTTCATTACATCCTTAAAGACAAATGAGGAACTGGTTTTTTTATGTTCATTTCTCACGTGTGTAAACTCAATGCAATTCTGGACATCCTTATCAAATAATGGGTGTGTTTTCCCATCTCACTTGTGAGCGACATGTTGCCAATCCCACTGGGTGCCCACACTTGTGTTTCAGCAGGGGTTTAGCATCACTGGACTGTAGAGGTTTGTTTGAGGAAACAAACCTAGCCTTGGTGAGAGATCTGTAGTCTGGGAGGTGAGAAAGGCCACCAAAAAGTGCTTTCAAGAACATCTTTTATCTATGAAAAGCGAGAGCTCCTGTCTGCCTCCAGGGCAAGGGG
Organism: Cnemophilus loriae; assembly: GCA_013397755.1. Taxonomy (NCBI): domain Eukaryota; kingdom Metazoa; phylum Chordata; class Aves; order Passeriformes; family Corvidae; genus Cnemophilus; species Cnemophilus loriae. The sequence continues at coordinate 850,728 of VZTF01001738.1, forward strand.
ATGGAGGGCATAAACAGCTGATTTTTATTTTCCTGTTTTCCAAAGTATGTTTTGTTATGACTGCTGTTTATAAAAGAAAGCAGGAAAACACTTTGGAAATGGATACCAAAATAGCCTGGAAACTTGCTGAAGAACTCTGGTCCTCGAATATATGTCAACATGATTTTTCTATAGAAAAATAAGTGAGTACTACAGACAGATTTCTATTTTTTCACCCAAGTAAAGAGATGCAGATGGGGAGCGAGATGCAGAAAGGGCTGATCTGGAAATGGATTTTAAATATCATTAGCACTTCTTAACTTTGACCACAGAAAGCAAATCTGCACCATGATGGCAGCAGAGGTGAGCAGAGCACACGGTACTGTAGCCCTGCTGGAGTGAGAGGAGAAGATGCATCTCTGCTAGAAATATAGATTTTCAAGGTTTACTTTTAGGTGTCAGACCTCTGTAGCTGCTCTTGGTTTGCAATTCAAGGCTGTGCTCAGGAGGGAAGTATATTCATCTCTTTCTTAATGGGTTTGCACAGCTCCCCTAAGTGTTGGTGGGAATTATAAATGGACTTTGAAGGAAAAATATACCTCTTAATGCTGTATTGCAGTTTGAAGTCTCGGTGCACAGTGGGATCTGTGCATGTGTGTCTGTGTATCCAATGCCTGGGGGACATGGCTTTGAAACTCTTTATTACTTGGACAAAAAGGAACGGTGACCTGGCTTGATGCTTTGTGTTGGGGTTGCAATATTTGTGCAGGACTGGGGGAGAGCTCTGCTCCTGTCTTACATCAGAAGTCTGGTCTCAGCTAAAGCTGAACTACCCTGTAGTGACCGAATAGTTGGTGCCGGGAGTAACACTGATGACAAAAATAGAGCATTTTAGGTAATAACTTAACGATTTTCCAGAGGAGTCAGAGGTTCAATGAGTCTGTAGAAAATACATCTTGCTAAGGTGTAACCTCTCAACCTGCCAAGACGAGCATTCCTGCTAAACATCCTTGTTATTCAGGCAGACTCAGGAAGACTAATCTTAATTCCAAACAGAAAGAATTTTCGGAAAATGCTTTGAGAGAAGGAAAGAAGCACAAGCCCATTTTCCCCCTTGCTGTTTTCTTTCCAAATATAATGTGCATGTACCCATACTGGCTTGCTGAGATATCTGCAGGGAGAAAAGCAATAGCCTTAATCTTATCCATTCTTCTTTTTTCTTTTTTCTTTTTTTTTATTTTTGGTTGATTGTGCTGTTGCTTCACTCCTGGTCCTCGGGCTTAGAGCTGAAGCACTTGGAAGAGCTTTGGTGGGGAAGAACTCCTTTCATCCTGTGTATGTCCCTCTGTGTGAATCCAATTTAGCTCAATATGGAAACCTCAGCAACTCTTTGGTTTGATGAATATGCAACTATCATATCAACAATTTAAATTTGCTGTATTGCCCTTAGTTTTATCTTCAGTTCTGCTGTCAAGGTATTCCTTGAATTAACATTCTTCTGGGTCAAGCCATATTATGGATAAAAATATCTGTGAGCCCCTTGGAAGGAGGAAGAGGTGTAGAGTTTGTTTTTAACACTAGACATGAAAGGAAAAATACATCAGGAAATGTAGTGACAGGACAAGGAGTAATGGATGCAAATTGAAAGAGGAGAAATTTAGGTTAGATATCGGGAAGAAATCCTTCCTGTGAGGGTGGGGAGGCCGTGGCACGGGGTGTCCAGAGAAACTGTGGCTGCCCCTGGATCCCTGGAAGTGTCCAAGGCCAGGTTGGACAGGGCTTGGAGCAATCTGGGACAGTGGAAGGTGTCCCTGCCCATGGCAGGGGGTGGTACTGGATGAGCTTTAAGGTCCCTTCCAACCCTTTATCTTTCTATGATTCTACAGTACCTAATACTGGGCCCTTTAAGGTTCATCAGTGGGTTTTATTTTCTTTTACAAAAGGACCAATCTGAGTGTTATTTTTCCCCCAGGAAAAGACAGTTGTAGAGTTTGTCTCCTTGCTGTATTCTGTTACTGTGACTGGTTCGTCTTTTGTTACTTCTTGTGACTTTCAAACTTGTTTAAGGTTTTGAGAAGGCACCTCCAAGGGTTATTTTGATTTCATGAGGGAAAGCGTGTCCTTTACCTCTTTCTGCAGGAGTCTGTGAAGGAAACCTAACAAAAATGACAAAATATTTTCTGGTTCCATAGTCTTGAGGAAGATGTGCTTTGGGTACCAAGAGCAATATTGCTGTATTAGATGAGCACCCCCTACCTGGGCTGCCTTGTCCTTATGCTTGGCTGATTCTCAAGAAATATATTCCTGCATGGATAGTGTTGTTCTGTGATGGTGGGTGCTCTAAGCTTCCTGCATTCCCAAAGTCAGAAATAGGGTTTGACCAAACTGCATCAAAATGGCTGTTTCTTTGTTATGGCTATTAATATTTTTATTCCCCCCCCACCCCCCCAAAATGAGTTATAAATACAACTGCATTGCTAGTGCTTAGCTTGGGAGTGAATTGGAGCTGATGATAAATGCAGCGTTCCCAGCAATTTGTAGCTTGCTCTGTTCCCCCTGGTGTGGAGGAGGAGGAGGCAATGCAGTTGCTCAACCACAGTGACTGTGACTAATGAGGAAGCCAAAGCCCCTTATCTCAGCTGATAAATCCTCATCTCCTTATATCTGTCTTCAGCACTGTCACTCGAGTGCCTGGCTCTGCTGCAGGATTCCTTTCAGAAGCAGGAGGTAACCTTAGACTTGCTGAGCACAGTAACTACATACAGCATTTCATGGAAGACAACCTTTCCAGAAATGTCTCCAACTTAAAATAACTGTTCCCAGTCCTCTAGCAAAATGCTACTCTATTATCTGTTTGCTACTTTGGGACCACACAAACAGCTGTATTTGTCAAAACATGCATCTCTTGCTAAAGAACTGTTGTGGCTCAGCCCCAGCTGGCAGCTCAGCCCTGCACAGACACTCACTTTCCCCACAGCGGGATGGGCAAAGAATTGGAGAAGTGAGAACCTTGTGGGTTGAGATAAAAGTTTAATAGGTAAGGCAAAAGCTGTTCATGCAAGCAAAGCAAAGCAAATCAAGGAATTCCTTCAGCACTTCCCACAGGCAGGTGTTCAGCCATCCCCAGGAAAGTAGAGCTCCATCACATTCAATGGCACCTTGGGCAGACACACGCCCTCACTCAGACTGGCCCCAGCTCCCTCTTTTTCCCCCTAGGTTACATGCTGAGCATGATGCCAAACGTTCCAGGATATCCCTTGGGTCCATTGGGATTTGCCGTCCCAGCTGTGTCCCTTCCCAGCTTCTGGTGCCTTTCCAGCCTCCTCGCTGCTGGGGTGAGGAGCAGAGAAGCCCTTGGCTCTGTGCAATCACTGCTCAATGATTGAGCAACAGCAGCAATGGCCCTGGGTCATGCACCCTGTTTCCAGCAGCTCCATACCAGAGAACCAATCCTACCCCAGCCAAAGCCAGCACAAGAATGCAGAACAAAATCCAGGACAGGCCTTCTCTGGAAGGTCCCTGGCAGCATCTTTCCATTTTAGTGGTTGGTCAAAAGTGAAAGCTTTGAGTGCTGTTTTTAAACCAACTGTCTGCATGCTTCACAATAACTTCGCTTAGGCCTTCTTTTCTGAGTTTACTTGTGAAACTTATGAGAGTTGATCTTGCTATCAACAGCCTTACCAGATTGCATCTGCAGCTTCCCACGTGCTCATCAGTGTCAGGAATGCCTCTTTCTTGGTGACAGGGTTAATCTGCTCTCGAGACATTCGCACACTAAATGTTCACATTTTTGTCTCCTCATTTTAAGCACAGTTCTAATACACTCCCGAGTACAAAAGCAAGGTTGACTGATCTTTAAATCCATGGACCTTCCTTCTGTCTTCTCTTTTCAGAGTTGGTGCTCTCTCTGCCCTTCCCCAGTCCCCCAAGACCTCCCTGCCCTCTGAATTCTCAGAGATAATTGCTAATGGTGCTTAGATGGCTCAAGTTAATTCTTTGAGTACTTTACAGTGCATTTCATTTGTCTTTAGAACTTGAATGTGTCTAACTTAAATATTCTTCAACCTTTCCTTTTTGTATTCCTGTCCTATGCTTTTAGCTCCCAGTTAAAATTAATTGTTTTAATATCTGGCTGTAATTACTCTTAGTGAAAACTGAAGAAAGGCAGGTTTTGGCTACTTGAGTTTTCCTGCCTTTGCCATTGTTATAACTAAAATAAAGGGAACTTGTTGGTTCTTTATCTTCTGTTATGGATGTTGCATTTCTAGAATGGTTTTCCTGCTTTCATTTACATTAATAGCTGGTCATAACTTGCTTTGCGCCTCTGTCTTTGCAATTCTATGCCTACATACTTGTACCGTTCATTTACACTTGTCCTTAATTATATTTCCACTTTCAGCACAACTCCACTTTAAATACAATTCCTTTCTGATTATCTGGGTTGTTAAAGAGGTCCTGGATCTCTATTTCTTCCATTTTCTGTGCATCAGGATTATTTGATATTGTGCCCTTAATAAGCTGTCCTTTAGAAACAACTGTCCTGAATTTAAGAGGTTTTTTGTTTTGTTTTAATTCCACAGACAGTCTTGACAATTTCTCCATATTTGCTGACATTTCCTTTTAATGTTGATTTTCCTTTTCCATTCCTTTGGAATAATGAACATAATTATTCTGTGAATCTTTACTTCTCTGCCTTCAGGGTTTTTAGCTAACAATTCATATTCTCATTCCTTCGTTTTTCTGATTGTGAGAAAAAATAAAGCCAGAAGTCCTAGGTATGCCAATTCAAACTGTGGAAGCTGAGACTTGTAATGCTGACCTTCAAAATCTGTTTTGAAGAACATCTACAGCTTGGTCATACTTGCCCACCGATATATGCAAAGAATCAGCATTTTAGATACTGAAATTGTATGAGAAACGTGAGTGGCAGGTGGGTCAGCATACCAGAGTATGAAAGGCTGTCCCATGAGTTCAGCAAGGGTGTTACCTCTTCAGCGTGCTGCTCACCTTTGTGATTGCTCTGTGCTGTGAGGAGATGTGTTTGTATTGCTTGTTTTATGAGATACTCAAGCTGTTGGCTATGTGTGATTATACACAGTACATTTAAGGAGGACCGTGAACAGGTCAAAGAGCAGGACAGAACAGGGGGTGAACTCTAAGCCTTGGCCCTAATTTGAACAAGATTTATTAATTCATTAAAATATGAAATAGGAACACAATGAAATAAAGTCCGTGCTGATGTGCATCACCTCGACTTCTCTCAGATGCTTCTCCTGATGTGAAGCCTCCTTGTCCTTCCTGCCTTTTCTATGTGTGTTCCCAACCAGCTCCTCCGTGCTGCAGCTGTTCCTCTCCCCTTCCTTCTGCACCTCACAGCCTCACCAGCAAAGCCAGAGCTATTTCAATAAGTGCAGCTGTGCCGCTAAATTGCAACTTTCCTATTTTTATTGGAAAACTAAATTGAGATATTTGTAATGATCCAGGAGAAGGCTGGCCCAGCACAGCATAACCCAACACGGAAACTCAGAGTGGCAATCTAATGGGGGCAGCAAATGAAGCAGTGCTGGGAATCCATGGTCACAACAACAGCTCGAGTTTAAAATATTTCTGTCTCCCTGCATCTGCATTTCACACAGCTATCAGTATTGGCTTGTTTTGTAAGCTTAGCTGGCTCTTCTTTATCTTTAAAATCCCTCCTGGAAGCTCCTTGCTGCAGCCCTGTTTCCCAATTAGCCTCCTGCTCCTGTGTGTGGTAACATCATTTTAGGAAAACTCAGTGCTTGCCCAGGCAGGGTCTGTAGCTGCCAGGGCCTCAGGTCTGCTGCCTCCCACCCACATCTGCACTGTGGGCAGCTTGACAGAGCCATTTCGTCATGGCCCAGCCAGTCCTTCCTGATATCCCACCAAAACAGGGCTGCTCTGCCCCTGAGGGGCTGGGACAGACGTGTGGACACAGCTGCACCCACATGTGGATGATGAGACCCTTGTGGGTCCAGGGCTTTATGGTCTCACCAGAAGGAAAGAGTTGGACCAGATGGATGGGGAAGGGCAAACATTGCAAAAAAAACTGTTTTCATTTCTATAGGCTTGGCACAGAAATAAGAAAAAAGGGTTTTTTTTTTAAATCTCCTTGAAGGTGAAAACGCTTGTCCATTCCCAAGTTATATTAAACCATAGAGCCAATCGTATATTCTCCTGTATCCTGCATTTTTCCTCCTTCTCATTCAAAAACCTTCAATCCAGTGTCCATTAGATCAGCTTCCCAGCTGGGTTAGTGATAAGTAAATTTGTAGTTGTAATTTCTTGATGTTAAAGTTCTCTTTCCTCCTTGGACCTGCGTGGCATCCGGCCACATCCTTCAGTAGGCTGCTACCAGCAGGCCTGCATCTACAATTTGCATATTGAAAGATGAAATAAGAATATGTTTAATGTTTCCTGTTAGTTTTTTTGATTAAGAAATGAACCTGACAAGCTAAGATCCGAAGTATGGTGTCTGTGCTAAATACAGACAGAAACTGGTTTTGAAATTTTTTTTTGTTAACTGTGAGCCGTGTCTCTTTCCCATTGCTGTCAAACAGTCAGTCCTGGAAACAGAAATGCACCTGCAGGATTTTACTTAGGTGAGTGGGTTGGATTGATTGGAATTGACACTGCATTAATTTAGTGAGTCTGGAGCACCGAGTCAGAAATTCTTAGAAACAGAACAAATTTTACCTTACATTTGGGTTGCACTTTGGTAAACTGATGTAGGGGAGAAAACTTTTTTCTACCACCTTTCTGAAACTCAGTATTAACTTTCATGGTTTGGTTTGTTGTGTTCTGGATTGGTTGGTTGGTTGGTTTTGGTTTGGTTTGGTTTTTTTTCCGGGGGAGTTGTTTTTTTTCCAAGCATGCTCAAAATTTTTGTATAGTAGGGCAATATTGTTTAGTAATCTTTGCATCTTTTGTAGGTTTTTATCGTATGCTTGCACTGCAAAACTCCTTCTTAAATTCTAAATTTATTACATTTTTTTCTGTGGTCTCTGTAGATGTAAGTAAATGGGAAAATGGAAACTTCTGAAGTTGTACTTGGATTCATCTAGAGGCCAACTTGCCTGAGTCATACCAAATCAAACTAAATGTATTCAACCTTCTTCCAATTATCTGGTTATTGGTTTATGATCGAAATCAAGCTGGGAGTATTCACTATACCTGAGAAACAAAACTATTGGTTTTGGAGCCTGCAGATGGAACCATGACACAGACCTTGGAGCATGATCACATAGAGGGGAGAACACTGCACATGCTGTGACTAAGTTTTCCAAGGAGACTTTCTAGCATAGGTGGCAATTGTCATTATAGGTGACAAATAGAACCACTTAAGCCCAGAAGTTGGTATTTTTAGCATATTTAAATTATTCAAATCTAGTTACTTCTAACTTTAACCTGCTGCCATGGCAATAGTGCTATGTATTAATAGACTTAAGTGTGTGGCTGACTAATCAGCTCCAAAGTCTGTCTCCAGAGTGGAAGGGTTTTGTTCAGCCACCTCCTTCCACCTGAGAGAAAGAAGACACCAAGGTCAGGTTAGCAAGTCACATGGTCATGTCAGCCATCACAGAAGTCTGCGTTTCCCAAAATTTATAGGGGACAATTTCCAAGCAGAGATATCTTAACTTCTCTGCATATTTAAAAAAAAAAAAAAAAAGTAGCAGTTCTTCCACTCTGTACTTAAAGCGGTTATTAATGCTTTTCGCCTAAATGGTGAGTTGCTTTTACATGTTCATGAGTAAAGCGCATCTGATAGAAAATCAGACCTCTTTCTGTAAAAATCTATTTTCAATACGCTTTATCTTTAATAGTGTAATATTTTGATTAGTATACAGAAACATTGTCTTTGTGTTTAGACGTTGCACATTTAGCACCTGCTGTAAGGTTCTGCAGTTCTTGTTTGCACTGTTGATAAAGAACTGTCTGGATATTAAAACCAACTTACTGATTAAATCCCCGCCCATGGCAGGGGGTTTGGAACTAGATGATCTTTAAGGTTCCTTCCAACCCAACCCACCCTAGGATTCTATGGAGAAAATTCCAATGGGTCTTGATTTTTAATTTTTTTTCCCCAGTCAGATTATAAAAAATACTCTTCTGTTTTCTTCTCATGCCTCTTCTCTTCCTATTTCTTTTATGGCCATTATGATCATATAAAATTTAAACAGTCACTGAGACCATAACCTGTACTGAAGAAATTAATCCTATCCTTGGCCTTGCTTAGTTTTGGAGCAGAGACCTGGAAATCTAAGTTACAATTCTGCCTCTTTACTGCCAATTTACTTTGATGGGTTTCTGAAATATTAATTATTGCAAGCACTGTTCTATTTAATATATGTCTTCACTAAATAAGTGTTTGTCCTCTTGGCTGTCTCTATATCCATTGTAATAATACCTGCAAGAATAATTCCCCGTGTAGACCCAATTAGTGTTAAATCCTGTCACCAACTTAAATAGCTCTCAAGCCCTTCTCTTCATCAGAAACATGCCATGCATTCAGGAAAACCATAATCAAGACCTTAATCTGTGAAAACCTGAGAAAATAGTGAAAACTAACAATGTTTTTCTGGAAGGAAAAAGACCTCCTTATTTTCTTTAAAAAAAATTCCCACAAATGAAACCACAAGTCAGTTGCAGTCAAGAGATTAATAATAAAACCCTGAAAGACTTGACCTTGAAGTCTTAGGTCATTAGTTGAAAATTATTTATGCTGTACACTACTCTAACCTTTCTTCCCTCTTGTCAAAAATAACAGATCTAAAGGAGTGAACTGCAGTCCTTAAAAATCTTCCCGTGATTTACCTAGTCCTATAAAAGCTTCTTATTCACAATACTCAAAATCATTTGTCGAGCAGGTGGAGTCAAGAACTTTTCGTTTCAAAATATGTGAATAGAAATTAATTGGCCCCAAACAAAAGGCATCAGTTTAGAAGGTTTTTGGAACTTTTCCAGTAGTGATCACTATTTATATGATCTTTACCAAAACTAAGGCACTTAGCAATCTCTATAGTTCAGTCTGTCCAGAGTAGGTAAAATGGGGGCAATGTATATGAAGAAAAAAATTTAGGGCTGTTTTCCAGGTGATATCCCTGATCTTTTCCCCAGGGAGCTTTCAAAGAGCCTGCTTGACTTCTTACCTGCTCTGGGCCCTCAACCTGAGCCTGAGGCTCACACCCTATTTGCTTTAATAGGACTTTCATACCAGCACGGATAAAAGTTTATGAACCAAGGCATTAACTGATATTTGTGGCTTCTCCGTGAATTGATTTCTTGCAGACCACAGCCAGATCCGGTTATGCTGGGAAATGTCAAGCCAGCTCTGATATTAAGACATTTCTCCTCTCTTGTTTGTTCCGGTGAATAGCTGCATGATTTTTTGACAGCTCCTGACTGCATATTCATATGTTCAAACAGTGAACTCTGCATCTCAGATGGAAATCTGAAGGTGGTAATGTGGATGTTCCCCTCTGCCCAGCTAAGGGACCAGGTGATCTAGGCCCTCACAAGCACCAGGATAAGCAAATCTGGATGTGTTTAGGAATGAAAATACAGGTTGTGCTACTTGATGTAAGGAGCCCTTGGAGTACGTGGTGGCAGCAGACTGTGTGTCAGGAGACAGTCATGATGCTGAGTCACAGCCATAAGTGGCCGAGCTGTTTTTCCACCAGTCTGTTCACAGCCAGCACTTCCCGAAGCTGCTCCAGGGCCACACTGGTGGCACACATTCCAAGGCTTATGCAAAACAAATCCAGCCTTTTGTAACATTTATCTTAGTTTTCAGATGAATATGTTGACGTTTCTCTCCCACCTGCCTCTGGACCTTCTATAACATGTAGGTTTATTGATGATACTATTCTCCAGAATAAAACCTCTGTAATAATTTAGCAACATATGCATGAGCGTCTCTGTGGGACTTCCATTCTGTATTCAGCATAGGAGCCCTAACTCTGAACATCACCCCAACAAAGCGAAGGAACAACGTCTTTCATGCTTTCTGCCTAAAGGAAAGCGCAGAAGTCTGCCAAGTGAATCAAGAATTCTGAAATTTATTTTATGAAAAATAATTTAAGGAATTCTTTAAGGCCCTTTACTGTATTATATCAGTAATGTATTGTCTAAGCGGGTGAGAGCAGTAGTCTTTGATTAAGAACTGCATAGCCTTTGGACATGCAGAGCCCAAAGAAATTGGCTGTTCTCTTTGCTGGCAAACACAGACCCGTGGCTTGTGTTCCTCATTTGCTCTGCTGTTCTGCAAGGCTGTAGACCAATACACTGGCCTTTATTTTTGTCTCTTCTGCTTTCCTGTTTCTGTACAGTTTTTGCTTTAACCTTCATCTTATGGCACTGATGCTGAATGCAGATGAGCCATTGCTTCATTCCTCTCAATGATTTTTTTTCAGATAATTAGCTGGAATCCCAAATAAGCATTCTGGAATTTTGTGATTTTTTTTGGCAAGAGTTCTACAGCTGATTCAGCTCCTGACCACAAGAAAATATTAAGAAGCTGCCATGCAGTTGATTCAGAATCAGTATTTTAGCTGCTTTTGACTGAAAAAAAAAAAAAAAAAAAAAATAAAAAAAAAATCCACAGCTAAGGTTTTAGATTCATATTATTCAAGCATCTGAAGCTTGGTGCAGTACAAGAGTTTAGTGTAATTATTACTTGTGAAGTATTGGTAGCAAGTATACGAGCAGCAGCAAATTCTGCTGAGGGATGTTTGACTCCCTATACAAACCACAGGTGAAAAAATGTTGCTAATTAATGCCTGTGAAGTATTTACTTATAATTATATCTGTCTCCAAAGACTGCGTTTTCATAGTGCTTTGCAGCGCTGGCTTTGACTCTAGAAAGGAAGGGAAAATGTGCTCTTTATGGCTAAAAGTGCTTTTCTAAAGTGGATATTTAGTGCTGCTCTTGACAGGAACTTATTCATCCAGAGAAAGTCAATAGGACAACCGCAACAGACCCAGCAGGTTGCTTACACTCAATACTAATGGCAGGGAGGCTTAGTTGGGGAGAGCAAAAACACAGAGAAAGCTCTATAATATTAGAGGTTGTTTGCTCTTTAGCTCTGAAATTTGCCTTTTGCCTCTTCTACGTCCCCCTGTATGAAGCTGAGTGTGATAAAAAGCAAGAACAAGGTGGGGAGAAGAGTAATGAGTGTAGAAAAAGGGCAAATGTGTCAAAATTCCCATTACTGACAGCCACAATAGATACTTAAAGGGGCCCTTCCATTAGGGAATTGTGTATGTTGAATGAATTTCCTTTTCCCTAAAAACCTATCAAATAAAACTTGAAATATTATTCAAATGCTCTTTTACCCATTCCTGTAGAAGCAAGCACTTTAATGGTTGTTGACTTTTCCTTACTGTGCTTTCCATGTGCCTCTTTCAGTTAACGGCCTGGCTTAGTTCTGCCTTTTGGTTCTGAGCGTGCAGGAGGGACATGGCAAAAGCCAAATTTCCCATTTTCTTATTTTTCCCTTGTGCTTGTGGTGATGGAACCATGCTCTGCACGTGCTGCTCACAGCTTTGAGAACATATAACACTAAACACAAGCATCCTTCCTGATGACTGAAACATCAGGAGCCTGGAAGGAAGCAAAGGGTCAGAAATCAATTCTGCAGTCAAATGGCTCAGGGGACTTGATTTCTCTGAAAGAGGTAAACAACTCTTCCTGCAATGGGGTTCTTATGGTGGGAGGGCTCTGCAGAGGAGAGTGAAGGGGTCTGAAACTTTGTTCCGTAGGAAAAATACCCAAACTCTCGCTTATCCAGCCCATATATTCCATTCCACGTATTTCTTCCTTCGTCTCTTGCAAGAAGAGCCCAGAGCTGAATTTTTGCTTTTTTTCACAGTGGGTTAGAGCTTCTCCTCACTGTTGCAGCCGTTGGGATTGGCTTGTTCCCTGCTGTGCAGGGACTAATTAAACATAATGGGCCTGTGCAGGGATGGTCCTACCTTAAACACCACCAATTCTGGTTGTAGGGATTTCTTATGTGCTTCAAGTGAGTTTGCACCCCAAGATATGAGGGGTTAAATGGCTCAGTGGTGCCAGAGTTGCCCCTTGGAGCCAAGAAAAACATGGGGAGAGGGAAAGGGAGGGAAGGAGGCAGTGGAGAGGAGTGTGAGGATAACGGGAAGTGGTTTCCTTAGCAACAACAGCACTTTGGATGGTTTCAGACAAGAGTACAACAGGGTACAAAGTATCTGATTAAAATTTATTACAAGGGATAGAAGCAGTGTGAGCCATAGCAGATCCAGCGTGTGTGCTGGAGATGTGATTTGAATGATTGCTGCATTGTCTGGGCCGTCTTCTGTGCTCAAGGAGAAGAAAAGAGGTTTGGGAATTGGCAGGTGGGTGACGGTGGCATGACCAAGCTTTGAAGACACAAAAAAAATCAAAATTAAATGCATGCCCTGGGTTCACAGTTAGAGAAAACATAAAGATGCCTCATATCTAAAAAAATTATTTAAGAACGTCCTGCTATAGAAAATTACGAAAACTTCCTGTAGCTATGAGACCTATGTTTTCCATCATGAGATGACCAACTGTTGGCAATAGCAGTTGCTAACTGTCCTACTGTGCTTCTATGTGTGAATCGAAGTTTTTTCTTCATTTACCAAGGTGATAAATAAACATCCCAACCATACACTTTTGAGCCAAAAATAATCACTTCTCTTTATAGTAATAGTAGGTCCAGTGGCAAAAATCCTGCTGTTAATACTTGACCTCCGCTTTCCCCCTGGGGTTGCTGTTTGGAAAGTTACCAGGTAGAAGTTATAAGACTTTTAATCAACCTAAGATGTTAACTAGGTTATTTTTAGTGGTTTATGTATTTTTATACCTGACAGCTCCTTTTTATAATTGGAGCAAAATGCTCATTTCTGAATGTGAATGCTTAAGCCGTCATTTAGATGCCTGAGAGTCCATTTTAGACATTGAAAGTAAATGTCAGTTTGTTAGTCATGCACTTCTCTCTGTGCTTAAGTTTCCTCATCTGTAAAATGACTGTATTTAAGCTTCTACCTCACACAGATGTTGCAAGATTTATTTCTATAAGAAATGTAAAGTGTTATGAGTTGCTTGTCTGGCTGTGTAAGTACAAATTACTAACTACAAGGAAGACTTAACAATTTTGGGTTTTTATCTGAAGTCTTGAGTCTTCAATACTAGTCTCAAAACCCAATGAAAACACTCTTACGTGCAGTGTTTCCATCAGATTTGCCTTTTGTGAGCGTGCAGTGGTGCATAGAAAATGTCTGAAGTGAAATGCAACTCAAAGTCAAACATTTCTTGGTGCATTTTTGGGTTTAGCTCTCTCAGTGTTGCAGCTCAGAGCATACATGATGGGTAGATAAAGGGCTCAGCTGACTTGTGAAGCAAAGGCTATAAAATAAAGGTCTTTGAGTATTCACTGGACAAAACTCTCCAGGAATTATAGAAAAACTCATCTGGTCTTTTTAAGCTCTTAACATTCAATGTGAAAGGAAGGTGGGTTTGCAATGATGTCATTGTCACAATGTCAAACTGTGTGTGCTTAGAGAAATATAAATTATTGGGAAACTCCCATGGTAGTGAAAGTCAACAGAGTATAAGGAAACACCACCATCCTGGCCAGCACATGTTGGAATTTCCAAACAAAGGCAGCAAGGGAGAGGTTGCACAGCCTGGGATATTTGGACATGGCCATAGGTGTAGCCCCTCATGTTGTCCCACTTCTGGTTCTTCGTTGGAGGCATTATCCCTCTTTCCTTTGCATTAGTGGAGAAACAGCCTTGGATTATGAGGATCCAGGTCAATGGATCAAAACCAGCACCTCATCAGTTTCACCAGCTGATGGTGAGGTAAGCGCCTGAGTCCAGGAGTACCAGTGGGAGACACATCAGGCAGAAATGTAAAATAGTAAAGGAATGGCCAGGTTTGCATCTGGATACAAACCACATCCGAATGTTTTCATTGTATATTTCTTGGATTAGAATACTTTGATTTTAAAAAAAAACCCAGAAATGTTCCTCAGAGTTACCACTTCCTCTTTTCATGTATTCCAAGAGCTTTGAAAGAAACTATTACTTTGCTTTTTCATTATTTAAGAAATAGCTGTGAGCATGCTCCAAAAAGAGTTCACTCTTGCGGTTCCCTAAATTAGTATGATAAACATAAGCGAGCAGAGTTCAGAATTACCAGCATGCCAGCAACAGACTAAAGGGCCTCTGTGCTTCTCAGTCTTGTTAAGAACAAAAGGATTAGGGTAGATAACAACTGTCAATATTCCTCAAGCTAAGGAAGTCTCCTGTTCCTTATGCTCCTCAAAGTAACTGGAATGTGTTGGTCCTGTCCATGGCACTGTTGGCCTCTGTGCCATAACATGAACCTTTGTCAGTGTCACTTTTCACAGTGAGATGCCAACATCAGGTCCTTCCTCCCCCTTGAGCTGTGACCCATCCCTCCTCGTCCTCTGCTGTAACTCCTCTGCCACCCCCAGCTACCGCTGAGCTCTGAGCTCTGAGGAGATGACTTTCATAAAGCTTTTAGCGCTGCTGCTCGTCGCGTTGTGCTACCACCTATGATAGATTGATACATCAGGATTAAGAAATAATTTATTATAATCTTCATCAATTTAAAGTTGCCATTTGATTTAATGGATTGAGGGTTTATCGGAAAAGCTTTTATCCACGGTCATTGACTCGAGTTCCCTTGGCCTGGCTGCTGAAGGAGATGCACTCTGATAACTGGTTTGAGATCACAAGTGGCACAGGTCAATTCTTGTTTGCATTTCTAACTAGGGAAAACAGCAGGCAGGGCTGCTGTCTGACATGTCTGCTATTTATCTTCTGGGATTTTTTTAAACTGATATGATCTAGGATAAGATCTCTTGGGAAGGTATTGGTATTTGAAGAGCTGGAAGATGCATATTCAGTCCGGATCTTTACCTCTGAATTCCTAGATAATCTTGGGCAATTGAATTTTCTGTTAACCTTTTTCCCTTGTATACAAAGATAAAGTAAAATAAAAGAGCATTTTGAAATAATTTCCTAGTCAAGGGCAAGCTAATTTTTGAGGGCATGTCAGTAAAATCAACCTGGTATAGGACACATATCAGAAGATGCTTTGTCTATACATTTTACAGGTCATCTTAAATTACATGTCCTGTGCTGAAGGTCTACTTTAAATAAGACAAGCGCTAAAATTCAATATAAATGAAGCCTTTAAATTGAAATTTAATAGCTTTAAATTTTATGAAGTGGCATAAAGTATCTGAGATAAAATTAATTTTAAAATGCAAAATTAATGTTTTATGTTTTACTGCCCTTTATATGTAAATGCCTTAATTCTGGATTGTCACCTGAACCAAACAGAAAAAAAAATATAAACAACAGAAGCTGAGAAATATTAAGATATACCAAAAAAGTTGATCTGCTTTGTATGTCTATATATGTATAAAAAATGGTAGGAGAAAGTAAATCCTTCAGCGTGAATGTTGCTTACAAGCTGCATCACTCAAGTGTCATTTTGACTATAGGTCTAAAGATACTGGATCAAAAAACATGGGTGTTATTTAAAGTACACTTAAGTCTTTCCAATAGCTATTTAGTAAATTTGATTGTTAAGTGAGATTGAGGTATGTTACACAGCTAAAACGTAAACTTAACTCCACGAGTTGAACACCTTAAAATTGTGGAAGTATTTCTGCTCTGTAAGGAATGTCACACAATTTTAATCAACTATTAGAACTATTTTTAATGCCTTTTTTTATTACTGGACTCATTTATTTGGACTAACAGCACTCTCCTTTCCAAAGGCGTACCACGGACTTCCCTTCTCCTGCCTTTGCGGTCCAAGGAGAATAGATGAGAGAAACATCCTTTCCCCCCATCAAAGCAGGAGTAAACACACATCCTCCAGTTTGCACCAGGGGTCTGTGTTGCATATTTTATACCTCTCTCTACCCGAACTCAGCAGAGAAAAGCAGAAGTGAAGAACAGGCAGCGCAGTTCTAAACCGCGCCTGAATGCGGATGAGAAGGAAGATTTATCCTTGTCTGTGGCCACGTTAGTGATGCCAGCCAGATTTAACAATGATTTCATGGTGGGTGAGGCTGATGCCTCCCTCAAGTACAAGTGGTGTTGGGTATTAACATTCTTTGCCACTTCTGATTATTGCTATTTAACACATGAAGCAAATTTGGGTAGTTTTATGGGTTTTTTTAATGTGTAGGAGGGAGAGTCCTGTTTAAATTTGAACGAGGTCCCTCATTCTTTAACAGTTTGAAAGAAAACATTCAACACAAATTGTTTCGTGACATGGAAAAACCTCAATTTAAAGGTAAAGCATAAGAACTCTGAGTGTGTAGCAGAGGTTCTCCCTCATGTTTGGGGACCAGGGGTATTCAGATGATTCACATAGGAATCGCTTCATACGAGAGGCATGGAAATGGAATGGAGAAAGAGTGGTTCAGGAAAGGTGTGTTTTGGCGGGACAGGAGGGGGATGAGGGTGAGAAGGCGTAGGTAGGAGGGAGTGAAGCCTGCCAAAATAGCAAAAGACAAAGTTTTCCAGTGGAGCAGAAGAAATGCCTCGTTAGCAGAGGATGAGCAGAGCACCTGGCTGTGCAAACAGCAACTGGGGCTGGCAGCTGAAGGAGAAATCCCTGAGCTAGGGAGCAGGAGATGCCCTGAGTGCAGCAGAATGACCTGGCAGGAAAAGCCAAAGGGCGGCTTGGGTGGCTGAGCTCCTGCACAGTCCATGTGACTTGAAGGGACTGGTTCTGCTGAAGGTCCTATTTGAATTTTTATCTTTGCTTTTATTAATGCAATACAATCTCTCCCCTCAAATCACATTTTTATATGTCTGTGTGCCTATGTATTAGATATATGCATATAAATTGCCTCCTGACTAATTTCCAGAGGGGAAAAAATATGTATTTTCTCAATTTACTGGGAGGATTTATGATATTTAAATGAAAACTTGCAAAATAAGTTTGAAATCAATGGATCTTCAGGCCCTCTCCCATCTGAATAAAATAGAGGAGAGCGTCCCTGTACAGCTCCTGGTTTGTGCAATACTGTAAAGTTACTGTTCAGTGTGGAAATTCAGCTTTCAGGGTGTCACTTATCACCATCAATAGCCCTAAATATCGAGTGGTTTATTTATAATTCTAGCATTAATCCTGATATGAAGGCAGCACTGTACTGTACATCAAAATCCTAAGGGATGGAAATCAAAGAAATTTTTCATGGGACTAGGAAGCATTTGATATGACAAATACTTCATAAAATTAGAGAAGCCTTATCATTTAAAAGATGAATTGCACTGAATTGTAAGTGCCCTGCTGTGCTTTGCATTCTGTCTGCTGATATCTGGTATTTCAAGTTTATATATCATCGACCTCTTTATCTGTATTTTATAATATTTTTATTTTTTTTTTCTTTTGGTGTTGTTACAGAATTTTTGCTGATTCCTCATCTTTAAATTTAGTTTTGGAAGTGTTGGGCAGTTAATTTAAAGTAAGCTTAAGGTAACATTTAAGCTCAAATTACTGTTCTGGGATTTCTGGGGAAGGAGGAGGAAAACTTTATTTTGTATACTGTCTCTCCCTCCACAACACCAGGGAAAACAGATCTCTGGTACAAGCCACACACATGACAAGAAAAGATACTGTGTTTTTCTCAGTAATTTATCACCTTCTGTATGATGGAAAGCCTAGTTTTCCAAAAGAAATATCAGGGAGGGAAAAAAATACCCTGAAACAAACTCATATTCAGTACAGGTGAGGAACTTGATGACTCAAACCCAAGCTTATTTCCTGTATTTCTGATGGACTTTGGTCTGCTAGTTACAGATTCTAATGAGGATGCTCAGGAATGACCCTGCGCTGTAATTATTGCCTAGTTTGGGGTGGGTTTGGTTGGGGAAAGTTATTCTTGCATGACAAATCTGTTTAGACGTTTCATAACACATCTCAAATGAACACCATTTTCTAGCTGTTTTCAACCAAGCAAAATGTGATATGTCATTGTGAGTGTAACAGAGAACCATATTTTTAAACAGATGTCATTTTTCTTATGATTTCTGTATTCCATTATGAATCACTGCCTTTGGAGGGGGAAAAAGAATCTCATCTCTAAATGTACAAAACCTTATACCTGGAATACACAGTGTTCTGGAAACAGCAGTAATAGGACACAGTTGTCCTCCTCCTGTGTCATCCTCGAATGCCAAGAGCTCTTCAGAGAAGAAAACCTGAGGCCTTAGGAGATATTGCTGGGTATTAAAGATATGAATTTTTATATCAAAACCAGCATATTACAATACCAACAAAGCCTTTCAGTATAAACAAACATAACTGATAGCACTGGGTATCAAATGATCTATAAAGTACTTTATTTCGTGTAAGATGGTTGTGGAGGTTTAATATCCAGGAGAAAGTTGCTATAAAATGCCATAATGTTGCACATAAGAGAGCTGCTAATTAGAATTGTCAATCAGAGATTGATCACTGCCTCATAAACTGCATAAGATGCTGTGCATCGAAGCGATTGTGTTATCTTAAGGGGACAAGGAACTGCAGCATTCAGCTCGGAGCTGTCAGCAGGATTTCACAGAGAGAAAGTCTGTTCTATCCTTGCAGTCTGCTGAGCAGCCTTGCGGAGAACACCTAGAGCATCCTCAGCTTCACAGCCTGATGATAAAGGAATGCTCTGCTGCAATATAATATATATTTGTAATCTCAATCTTTTTTAATAGAGAAAAATATATTTGTAGTGTCATGTTTGCTCGCCCATTTTCTACTTTTGTATTTCGAGACATGCGAGGAAGTGGTTAATGGACAGGTTCTTCTCAAAAGTTAGACCCCTGCTCAGAGTGCTGCATCCAGCTGTGGGGCCACCAGCACGAGAAGGGCATGGAGCTGCTGGAGAAGGTCCAGAGGAGGCCACAAAGATACCCAGAGGGCTGGAGCCCTTCTGGTCTGAAGCCAGGCTGGGAGAGTTGGAGGTGGTCAGCCTGGAGAAGGCTCTGGGGAGACCTTAGAGCCCCTTCCAGTGCCTAAAGTGAGGCCCTGGCACGGGGGGCCCAGAGAAGCTGTGGCTGCCCATGGATCCCTGGAAGTGTCCAAGGCCAGGCTGGACAGGGCTTGGAGCAACCTGGGATAGCGGGAGGTGTCCCTGCCCATGGAAGGGGATTGGAATGAGATGGTTTTTAAGGTCCCTTCTGACACAAACCATTCTGTGACTTGATGAAAGCAGCCTCAGGGTTCTTCACCAGGAAACACACCAAAACTTCACGCCATTTCTATGAATATAAAGAAGAGAGGGAG
This sequence comes from Cnemophilus loriae, assembly GCA_013397755.1. Taxonomy (NCBI): domain Eukaryota; kingdom Metazoa; phylum Chordata; class Aves; order Passeriformes; family Corvidae; genus Cnemophilus; species Cnemophilus loriae. Next base: position 870,055 of record VZTF01001738.1, read on the forward strand.
AAGAATTCACTTCCTGGTATAGGAAATACATTGCAAAGAAAGTTGGTAGCTACTACTTTCACAATAAACTAAAGACAAATCTCACTGTATATTAACAGGAGTCTGATATTAAATTGTTCATTCTGCTTGAGTTCTTGGTATTGTCTGGTTTTATCTCTGTAAATTGTGTCCTCAGAATAGAAAATTGTCTCCTCAGCCTTCAGGTATCCAAAAAGAGGCTGGTTACAGTCTGCTGTGAGAGGTTTGGGATGGTAATGCCATGTAGCTACTGAGAGACATGAAATTTCAAAATAACTGTGATCAAAATATTGGTATTTCTCTGCACGTTAATCTACTATCAATCAAAAATATCTTTAGAGTGTCTGAAAGGAAGAAATTCTAGGAAAGTAAAGATTTGTCTCCCCGGAAAACCCCAGGGTGGTAATCCAGTGTCAGCTCTGCTAAAGGGGGCAAAGCAGAGATCAGAGTAGGAGTTTGGGCAGAAATAAATCAATAAAATTGATTAAACTTGTGGAGAGTCAGGGCATGTTGGTGTATCCAAGACAAGGCAGGATCAGCCTGATGTCTATGAATTGTCAATCAGATATCGGTGCAAGTCGGCTGTTTTGGGATCTGAGGGTTGCAGGGTAATTTAGGTGGGAAAGGGGCCCCAGGAGGTCTTGGGTCAGACTTCTTGTTCCAGAAGGGTCAGCCCTGGGGTCTGACTCCCTTGTCTGGGGCTTGACCCACTTGGATCCTGCAAGCCGTTGAGGTTGGAGGTGAGCAGTCTTCTCTTGCTGCTACCGTGGGGGAAAAGGCTTTCTTCATAACTGCTCTGAGTCACTCCTCCTTAGTTTTGAAGGATTAGAGTGATAAATTAAAAGATGGAGGTGATAGTGAGTCATTCATGGCCAAAAATAAAATTACCTTAGGATACTGTCTTGAAGAAAGGCAGCAAAGCTCATCCAGACCCCAGATTTATTTTATGGCTGTTGTGACTAGCCATGGGAAACAATGCCTTGCACTTAAGGCTCATTTGTAGTGTTTTGCAAAGCAATTCTCAAACTGTAAGTACTAGGAAGGCTAATTTAATACAGAGTTAACGAAGAGACTCTATAACTCATCCTCCCTAATGTTAATAATTCAAAACATCTTTACTTCTTAACTGACTACTGTCAATTACCATCTCTTAGAGATGCTGAATAGGTAATTTCTTGTATACTGATTCTTGTCAGTATTTTATAAAACAGTCAGCATCTCATTCAGAAAGCTTGAATTTGGAAAGAACAAAAAACCCTGTTAGAACAGATGGTTTCTGTGATTGACGCCCTAATGCACAGTTTCAACTCTGTCTAGTCACTTTAACAGGAAAGTGTTTTAAGGATTCACCAGTTGGCTTGTCAAATTAGCATCAGAGACCAGTTTGGCTGTAAAATCACAAGCATAAATCGTTTGGTGACCTGAGGGTGGATGAAGTATTGGCTAAAAAGAAATTTTAACTTGAAGAGAAGCCTTTCCTGTGCTCTGGTATCACCTTTAAGAAGGGAGGTTGACCCCTTGGAGCTGACCTCTCCTCTGCAGGGTCCGCATCCTTTTACCATGAAGTCATGGAGGTGCCTGCTGAGCTTCCACGAAACAGCAGCAAGGCCAAGAAAGGATATTTATGAGTCCTTAATGCCAGGGTCTGATGCCCCCACTATCCAGCTACTGCCAAGATTTTCACTCCAGACCATCCTTAATGGAAGGCTGTTCAGAAAACCAAGTTTAACTGAACTGACAGTGGTGGGGTAACATCTTACAGACAAGTATGCTCATTAAATCAATCATCAGATCCTTTGTGCTGCCTCCATTACTTTGTTCTCAGGAAATTTGACTTCTATATGAGTGCTTGGCTTAGGTCAAATTCCATTTAGGTCTTTCTGTTGTGTAAAAAGTCTTTAGCAGCCAAAGAGCAAGGAAAGATGTGGCAAAGGAAGGATGTGGCAAGCCATCTACTTCACTGAAAAACGTGTTTAGGTATTTACTCAATACAGTTCTGAATTGTAAGTAGTGCCAGAAGATTTGTCTGAATAGAATAAGACCTGTAAGAAATCCTGCCTCTTAAGGGATGTGACTTTCCAATTCCTCCTTAATTTTGCAGACAATATTTTTATGCCAATAATACGTGCCTGAAATGAGAGAGCTGTAGAAACTGGAGAGAAAAATAAATGCAGAGGAGAAGAACAGGGAAATGGTTAGGGGTAGAGTGAAAAAGGGAAAATGTAAGCCAATAAAAAGGGAAGGGGAAAAGGGTAAAATAAAAAAAAATTATTTAAAGTGATGGGAGATAGAGGGGTGAGTAGGAGGTGGCAGATTCACAACAAACAAGCTATGAAGTGTGGGATAAGCTTTGAAACTCCTGCTACAGGATGTTGGGGAAATTTGTACTCTCTCCATCGCTTTTTCACAGTCAATATTACTTCCATATGCTGTACATGTTCAGCTTAGGTGTCTTCAGCAGAGAGGAGAATATAAAAAGGCACAGTGGAGAGTCTTTAAGTTCAAGTAGAAGCTGGACACATTCGTTGAAGATGAATCCCCTGTGGGTAACTTACTACTTGGAAAGCACGTCTGGTGGGTGCTGGGTCTTTGGGATGGGATGGGCGCGGGCTTTAGCTTTTCCCTGCTGTTGGAGTTGGGATGTGGGATCTGGCACTGCTGCTCTGGGCCTCTGCAGCTGCTCCTGTGTCATGAAAGAAAACCAGGCTGGCAGAAAAGCACAGTCAGCACACGTTGCAAAAGAAATTTAGACCTCAAAAAGCAGGATGCCAGTGGAGCTGGAAGATTTCCAAAAGGCTAATATCCATTTGCCTTTGCCCTTCTCGTGGCACTGGACTTCCCCAGCTCTCATCTCTCTCCCATCCTCCCGCTGTGGTGGTTTCCACTCGCTGCCTTCTTTCTGACATTGCTGAAAGCCATCATTCTCCGTAAGCACACTTTGTCCTGATGGCTCCCCAGGCAGGTATTATCCCTCACCACTCACTATTTAGACTTATGCTCTGCTCAAGTATAGTTTTTACTAATCTCTCTCACTCTGAGGAGTTCCTAATATTTATCTAGAGCATAGGCAAGGATTTCTTTGGAAAGATGAGCGTGAGGTACATGTCTGTTCAGACGGGTTTTGAACTGCACAATCAAGCTATGTGAAATGGTCACTTGGAACGAGAGGAGCTTGTTAAAATTGCTGTTTGCTTGATGCCATAAGGCCATGCTGGTGGGATTTACAGCAGCACCTCAGCACAGGACCTGTGCTGCACATCCTCAGCAGATCCAGGAAACTGGAGCCTGCATCATTCCCTTACAAACGGGGTTTGGTTGACCCCCTGCAGCAGGAGAGTGGGTGCACAGCCCAGGGTTAGAGTGAAAAAGACTCCATCTCTGACACTCTGAACCATGGTTTAGTTTTTTCCCTGTTAGTAGACCCCATTGTCTTTTTATGTATCTTTACTAAGGAAAACAGTGTTCCATGTCGTTTTCTCCCTCTTGTAGGCTTCCCCAGATGTGTGAGGTGTTGCCTTGCAAGCAATGGCCAAGCTTTCTTTTAGCCTGATTAATTTTTTGGTCGGTGAACTATTGAAAATTAATGAACGCATTACATATAAATTTTAAAAGTACTCCTGCAGTGCTTTGCAAAGTGTCACCCTTGCTTAGACTGAGAAGAATTTTACAATGCTCCAAATACACTGAAATGTATTCCAAAGTTCCGTATCTAAAATGCAATCAAAATTGGGAGATTATATGTACCTACAAAACAGAAATACTTTTATCTGCTTCTCAAAGATAATTTCATATAATTTAATATATAAGGGATATAATGATAAACTGGGTGCTTAATTTCAAATCTGAAATGATAAAACCCCACGCAGTTTTAAAGTGAATAATCTGTGTAAGTTGGCAGTTTGTAATCCTTTCTAGTCACTTCTTTGAGCCAGCATTGCATCACATACACAGCTTATCACCCATTGCATAAGGGAATTATGTCACTTTTACTGAGAGTGTAGGGGACTATTTACCTCTGACAAAATTACAAGGTAATAAATACAAGTAATGTCAAAGTTTAACTACCCAAACCATTGTTAATTACCCATTTCCAGATGATTATTAGAAGAAAAAAGAAATTTTTTAAAAAATTTACTTTTTCTCTGCATGAAGTGCTTCTAAGAAACTTCAGATAAGAATAGTATAAGAGTGCCTCCAAGTGGTATCCATCTAAATTCCACTTCAGAAAAACAGTTGAAGCAAGCTTTAGAAATTAGTTCACAAAACCAAGCTAAACAAATCCTGCTTCTTTTTCTTTTTCCTTTTGTCCCTCTTAGTGCATTTCATTCTTTAGGTGTTTATGTGTACTAGTCAGTGGGGCTTGCTGTGTGTTATTAGGAAACCACAACAGAAGAATATTTAATCGAAATCACTGTTCTTAGAGGCTTATCTTTAAATCCTACCTTTGCAGAGGTCATCCTTACATTAATTTTAATGGTTAGATTAAATTTATTGACACATCGTGTCACGGCATTGGTGTTTCCTGGGAGCTGCTGCTTTGAAGAAACTTTTCTTCCTTTGGTTTTGTGGTGCTTCCTGCTAAAGGGTCTCCAGCAGAGCCAACTTCTGATCCACACCCCTGTGGGTTCTCTTCCACACAGAGGGGTTGCATCACTGCCGTGGATGTCCTTGCAGGGAGAAAGGCGAGGCTGTGCAACAGGGAGACTTTTCACTGCAGGACTGATGGTAAGTGGACAGACTCACAGAAAGGGAAGATGTGTGGGCTCAGTAAGCTGTGATCTGGTAGTGCTGAAAGGACGGCGAGAGCCCGTACTCTCACTCACACAGGACGGTGGCTTTCACGGGCACAGTCGTGTGCTGGAAAACCCCAGGGAAAGAGAGAAGTGCATCACCCTGTGCTCTTTGAGTTCTGGGCTTTGGAGAGACCAAAGGAGCATTTTAATACAAGCCCCTCTTGGTTCTGAAACTCATTAGAACGAGAAGAAAATTTTTAAAACCTGCAAAAGAAAAGTTCGTTTTTTCCGCAGTGCAAGTGAGGTCTGGAACTGGCTGTCTCTGGAGGTCCTGGAGACAGACAGAATCAGCCTGTTCAAAAAGGGTTAGAAAAATCCATGGATAGTGAGTCCATAAAAGTATACTGATGGAAGGGAACGGGCAGAGATGTCTGCAGTAATGTCCCTAATCCAGGAAATGTGGATGTTGGAGAAGGCTGTGAACAACAGGAAGTCATGCAGGCTCTCCCAGCTGGATTAGATGGATCAAAGGTCTCACCTAGCAGGGAATTTTTTTGCCATTAAAAGAGATTACACCCCACATGTTGAAGACAATTGATCACAAAATGGTTTCTTTGCTTTTTTTTCCTCTGTACTAGAAAATTTTTAACTGTAGTCCTGAAGTTTTAATCACCATAGATGAAAATAACTCCTATAAAGGAGAGTTTATGTGGAAATTTAAGAATAACACCAAATTATACATGGGAACAAACCTACAAGCTTCATGAGCTTCATGTGTTTTTTTCTTACAGGTGTCTCAAGTTATTGTATCTTTTTTAAGAAGGTGATAACTTGATATCTGGGAGAAAATCACTGTCTAAGAAACCTACGAATTTAAATTATCTTGCATGATTGACAGGTTTTAACACCCACAACTAATATGGAGCTACTTGATGGCAGACTTCACAGTTTACAGATAGATTAAAAGGAAGCAGGAAACTTGTTCTTACTTTAAAGCAAGCTTGTGTAGCATATATGCAGCCTTCCTTTGAATAAGCAATCTGCTTTTGAGAGAGAAAACCCGCTGATATACATTTAAGAAAACGGAAAATAAAAATCAGTGTTGCACTCATTGGTTTGTGTTTTTGTAGAGGTTTTAATAAAGGCAGTAGTATTTAGCAACATCTATTTTTACAAGTTTGTCTACACATTAAAGAGCGAGGACTTAGGTTTAGACATGCAATTAACAACAACAATAATCCAGCCTGGGAAAACACAATTTAAGCACAAATATCCTGTGTTTGTAACCTGCACTGGGCTTTTCCCTTTGATCTGAATGAATGCCTGCTCTTTCTTTTCCTGACTGTTTTCTGTGTCAATCCAAAGACTGTTGTTTCTTCTTTCTTGTTTTTTTGTTGTTGTTTGCTTTTTTTTTTTTTTTCTTTTTAAAGATAAATCATGTTTAGCTCTCTTTGAGGTTTAAGCGTGAAATACTTTCAATAGTGATTTGCAGTCTAGTAATCCTTGGAATGGCTTTGTTGGAGAAAAGAGAGCTTTGTCAGAGATCAGTCTGCAGGAAACAGAGATTTAAGAGACTAGCTGAAATAGTGGGGAAGTTTGGGAAAGCATATCTGAACAACCTATCTGAGAGGAAAATGGAAAATGAGAAAAAGCACTGGCAGAATTTTCTCAGATCATGATATGCAGTTTATGCAGCTGGCACGTAGTTATAGAATGGTTTTTAGGTTGGAAAGGACCTTAAAAATCCTCTAGTTCCAATCGCCTTGCCATGGGCAGAGTCACATTCCAGTTATTCTAGAATAACTCCAGACCTTGATCCGTAGGAAGAACAAAGGGAGTTAAACATGGGTAGGCAGAACTGAGCTGACAGGAACGGAAGTGTTTTGGAAAGAATGTGTGCTATTTACCACTGGCATGGAGAGTATTGCCCCAAATTCCCAGTATTTTAAAATTATTTTCAGAAAAATTTTTAGTAGAACCCTATTTTTGCCCATTGACTCTCTCAGTTATTTTAAAACCTTTAAAGTAGTTTTCCTGTCTTTAGACTTCACTATTAGTTGGGTTTTTTCCTGCTTTTCCTAATGAGGGGCCTTTTAATTATTTTAATTCTTCCTGGCTAGTGATCTGTCAACAAATAGGAACAAATTAGATTGTTTCACCAATATGTGATGTGTTCTGCAGGAATGTTTAGGTGCATGTAAGACAGCATTCACTTTAAGGACATGCTCAGTTTAGCAAGAAAAGGAAAGAGTAAACTCTATATCTGGTGAGCTAAACCACATTTTCGAAATTCATCCACTGGAGCACAGCTATGCATCAACAAATGAGCAGGCACAAGCAAAGATGCAGTGAAGTAGTGATGAGAAAGCTGCATCTCAGGCTCGATGCAGTAGGTGTTTTGCAAGGACAATACTGTTTTTCTTGCAGATTTTGAAGTAATTTTTCACTTCTTCCTTTTCAAGTCTCCTTCAAGAAGTGTTTGCTGATATCACCCCACGCTCACAAATGCAGTGACAAGCCAGGGAATACACTGGAGCCAGGATGGTGACATAGCTGATGGCAGTGGCCATGGCAGTGGTTTGACATTTTATTTAAAACCTTTAAGCACAGTGAATCATAAGAGCTTTGGGCGAGATCCAGCACAGCTGATTTAAGACGATGGGATTTATGCCCCTGTCAGCACTCGTCTTGCTATGCCTTGGAGGACAAGAGTTTTCTGCTGGATTATTGTCTAATTGAAATTACTGCAGAAAGAGAGAGAATCTGCGTCCCAGTGCTTAGAAAACAGGGAAGACAGGCCACCCATTTGAAGCTATCAGATTTTGCCCTCCAACCTATTGTGGAAGAGAGAAGCGTTTTTGCCATCTCTCAAAGAAAAAAAATGCAAAGAGATTTTTGTGATGGTTGCACTTCATCTCCAGCCAATGAGATCACTCCTCCAACTTTTAAATCTCTTTGTTTCAAAAGCTTACCTGCTAACTACCTGTACCTCTATAATCTTACCAAAAAGCATTGCTCAGAAATGCTTTAGAAGGTATTAATTCAGAATTAGGTAACTCTTTAGAGAACGTCTCAAACTTGGAAGTATAGAATGAGTTTAATTTTTTGTTTTGTAGGCAAAATAATGTTAGGTCATAGTTTGGGGAAAGTGTTGCTTGTAGCTCTTCTGCTAGAAAATTATGAAATAGCATTGCCAGCATGATTCAACATTAGTCAGGAGTGACACCATTGCCAAAAAAAGTGACTCAGGCTCTGCCGTGTGTTACAGTTACAGAGGAAACGGACCTGTAATTCTGAAATACCACTTAGAAGTACAACAACTGACGGGTCACTGGAGTCAGAGATGCATTTTTTCCCCCAGGCAAATAGAAATGTAAAGATTAGTTAAAAGTATGAAGAAATAGTTAAAAGTATCCTTATAAAAAAATAGCGGTCCCTTAATATTTGATATTTTAAGACAGTTTCACAGCCAGGATAAAGACAAACCTCTCAGTGTAGGAAATAGCAACAGGAGATTGCCTTTTTTCCAGATTTTCTTTAGTGATCTGTTCTCTCAGACAAAGGGAGAATCCTCATTTCTTCTCCCAAAGAAAACAGTGACTCAGGTCAGTCTCTCCCTGGATTATCCCTGTTCCTCCATGAAGGTGAGTGGAAGCTTCAGGCCTGAGGTTTCTCTCCAGCAGTGCCCTTGACTTCAAGTGAAGCTTGACTTCATCTCCCTTGTCTGTTCAGCCCTTCTGTTTGTTTCACTCTCAGGAACCTCTCAGGGATGAAGGGTGGGTATTTCCCCTGCCATGGCAGAAGGGCTCTGGCAAGGTCAGATGTGGCTTGTGCAGAGTTCTGGAGGCAGCACTGAGAGCCAGACTGGACTGTCATCTCCTCTCTCTATAATAGGAATTACTGATATTTTAAGGAGTGTTCATAGCACCCTCCCAGGTTTTGTCTCATTTTTTCAGGTCTGTAGAAGAAGAAAGATTCGTGAGTTAGAATCAGAATCATTGAAACTGGAAAAGACCTCTAAAATCACTGAGTCCAGTCATTAACCCAGCACCAAGCTCACACTAAACCTTGTCCCCAAGTGCCAGCTTCTGTCTTTTGAACACTTCCAGGAATGACGATATCCCCGCTCCTCTGGGCAGCCTGTTCCTATTCCACCTATTCAGAAGACATCTCTTCCCAAAGAGAAATCCACTCTAGCAGTTTGCTTAGACAGTCCCACACCTTCCATGCCTTCCCATACCATCTCTGCTCTACCAGTTTGTGACCATCTGCTCGTGCTGTTTGCACCTATATTTATTTGTGTGTGTTTTTGTTGGTGGATACATCTCACATAGGCACCTTTTCCTGAAGCGACGTCCCCCGAAACTCGGCAGCAGGAGCCTCAGTCGTTGAGACAATTCTCACCCACCAGTGTGGAGGAAGAACTGGTCCTAGTCCGTTGCTATAGCAATTTTCAGAGGTGTGAATGTGGCTTAATGGTGTCTTCCTGGAGCACTATAAATCTAAAGTAATGCCTGCCAAACTATTACATTCTGAAAATTCCATACTAAGGGAGTTAATAAAAGTGATATGTGTGCAAATGGCATTTATAAGTTGCACATTACCAATACTGTGCTCGGTCCCATTCCAATAAAAATCACTTGCAAAACTCTCGTTGACTTTATGGTGTTCAAGACGAGGCCCAACATCCAGCTGTGATTAAGTATGCAGTCTTGACAATTTGATGAAGAAAAGATAAAAAGCAACGTTCCAATGGAAAACAAAGCTCCTTGTCTGTTTATCAACATATGTGTTCAAAATCTGCCGTCGTTAAATAATACATCAATAATATTATAAAATGGAAAGGAAGAAAGCGAGCGTCAAACTGAAATCTTTGATGCGTAAACCTGTGCGAGATGATGAAAACCAGAGCCCAATATAGCTGTCTAATAAAATCTGCTAGGTGTATAAAATATGTGTACTTCTCCACTATATGACTTTATAATTAATTCTAAATCATTTATTGTTATAATTAGCATGGTTAAATAATAGTCTTCAGCAAATTGGTAAAATATCCACTGACAACACTTCTGCAGTTTTTATACATAAGTGTAGTGAGACCAAAAGGGATTTAAAAATATGTTCACCCCATGTCAGTTTTAAGGTAAATACAAATCACCTCAATTGTTTAGAAAACAATAATATTATGGGCTATTGTTGTGGAAGAAGGACAAAACTAAGGGCACAGTACATTAGACTGCCACGTCTCTGGGGTCTGTTTATAAACAGAGAGCCCAACCAAGCAGAAATAGGAGAATGAGCTGTTTATCTTCTTTTCTTGTACATAGTGTTTAAGTTGAAGAGAACTCTGTTGTATTTTTTTTTAGAGTAACTACTTTACCTGCATAGGACTCAGAGGTTGCACCCTGTAACTGAGATGTTCCAGGGATGGTTTTTCCCTCTTTATGAAGTTGCTGCTACTCACCAGTGTGCTCCCAGCACAGTGCTGTGAAAGCATCCCAGGCTGTGCTAAGGCTCTGTAGGTGCGTAGGGAATGAGGATTAGTTGGAATTAATGACAATTTTCTGAACTGTAGCTTTATGGGTAGAAATGGTTATTTGTGTTCTTGCACAGTGTGTTCAGTCATGTTTCCATACAGTGAATATTGCTGTGTCACCTACCAAATTTTTCAGATCATAGAGTGGTTTGGGTTGGAAGGAATCTTAAAAATCATCTAGTTCCAGGTCACTGCCATGGACAAGGACAGCTTCCACTAGGAGATGCAAGACTTTTGATTTTAATTCAAGAATCTAAGAAAAAACAATTTTATCCTTTTCTGTAAATCAGCCTACTCCACATTGCAATTTTATGTTAAACTACCAGACAACCAATATATTTATTATGTATCAAGGTCATTCTTTATTGCAGCAATCAAAGACTTTAAATAAAAATTTTTAAAAAAGACACTGAAAGCCTGAGATATTCTGAACAGATACTTTTTAATTACGTGAACTTGATCCTGTCTTTTAAAATTATCTGTCAATGCGTCGTGGTTGCTTCGCCGTGTTTGCTTTTCAGGGGATGGAAATTGAGGACATGGCTCTTGGTGCAGTGGGAAATGAATTCAGAAAAGAACAGCACGAGGCAAGGGGCAGAAATGCTGTGACCGCCGGTCCTTCACCAGAGAGGTCCGGGGTCACCAGAGTGGGAGTGTCTGCAGCAGAGAGTGAGGAACTTCATCTCAGGAAACCTTGAAAGATTTTGCAGCAATTTCAGCAGCAACTGTCTGCCAGGTTGTGTGGTTTAGTTCGTGCTCTGCAGTTCATATAAATAACACAGATTTGCTTTTTTCCCTTCTCATCATCTTCCTTCCCACAGACCTCAATCTCCCTTTGTTTCTGCAGAAAGGTCTGGAGCTCCTTTCCAGCAATTATTTGGATGTGAAGAAGTTCAGCATAGCAAAGTTGAGCTATAAAACTAACAGTACAGACAGGAAAAATATTGCATGATGGATTCTGATCTCCTGTGTTTTAACATTAATCACAGTATTGATTTTAACAGGAATGACTTCTCAGCATAGTGACTGTAACTGCTTTTTTTCTTCCTTATTTTACTGTGGCTGATTAGTTTCTGTCTGATGTCCAGTGTAGAACCATCCTCTGGAGAGAGCACTTTCGGAAATACTTCTATTTTTTCTTTAGTAAAATAATTACTTGAAGAGATTAGACCTAATAACTGCAGTTGAGTCAGCTTGTGTTCTTATTGGATTATAATGCAAAATTAAAAGATAGCAAATTCAGGATACATTTACCTAAGAGGCCTGTTGCAATGCATGCACATAAACTGTAGATGATTTCAGGTCAAATAATTTGGGAAAAAGTGTTGCAGGAAAATATCAGGCTGTGATATGGGTCACTTTTCTGTTCATTCGTGATCCTTGTTAAGCCTTCTCTGTTTTAATTTTTTTTTTTTACGTTCTTTCTAGGAAATGTCCCAGTCTCAATCACTATTGACTTCAGTGGTGCTGCTCAGAAATTAGATTGCTCAAAATCTTTATACTTGAGCTGGAGTTGGATAATCAGACACTCCTATCTGCAGGTTTAGTTGCAGCTTTGCCTCTAGCCCCTGATATTTCCTCATTCCCTGCACCCCATTGCTTTGGGACAATGCAGGAATTTTGCTGTTCAGCAGATCCTTTGGAGTGGGTGTCACAAATCAGATGCCCAAGGCTGGGGGACTGATGCAGGACATGGTCCTGTCAGTGGCACTGCCAGCTCAAACTGAGTGCAAGCAATTTTCTGGTTTCTGTGTACGTGAGATTTCCTGCTGTGCATCACGGTAAGTTTGTGCCAAAAACCTGTTAGCCCCCCAGAAAAGAAGGGGGAACTGGCTGGGAACTGGGAGAGCTGAGAGGGTACACAGAGCTGTGCTGGATCTAGCAGTGAGTGCTGGGACAGCTCCCTCATCTTTAAATGTTTACATCTCCATGTTTAGTGTGGAAGGTGACTGTGACAGTGAGAGTTCTTCTTACATAAACCACCAAAGTTTCACGTCCTTTACTACGAGAACGACTGTAGCTGACTTCAGCGAGGTGTATTTTATCATTATTAAGACTGCCCATCTGTGTTAGTTCTTCTGCTGCCTAATTACCATTCTAAATATTCCTGCAAATGTGTCTTGGCTTCCCTGAACTGGTACTTTAACCTCTGGAAAACTATTTTTCTTGATCTAATGTGCAATTCTCATTCAATCAGGGGTGGCTGGGCTTGACTTTACGACCTCTTGAATGCAGTAAAATCACAGGAGTAATGCTTAATGACACACAGGGCTGAAAATATATTTTTAAGATTTGCAGGGCTGTTACTTTCTCAATTTCAAATTTATCAGACAATTAAAATAATTAAATATTCAGTCTTCATTTAGCTGAACGGAGAGCTTGGGCCTACTTAACAGACTTTATTAAGCTCACAGGTCAAAATTAATTTGTTAAAACTACTCAAGGCAAGAGATATTGTCCTGTAATACATCTATTTAATGCTGGTCTACAGCGAAGCCACATACCAGATTTCTAATTCAATGCTTACCAGCCTTTAGAACATTGTTTCAATCCATTTTACTGAGTAAATTTGACTGGGGCAAAATCAAATAACAAAGACAAATTAGTTGCATCTTCTGTTAATCATCGATTATAAATTAGACATGCTAGCTCAACTGAAATGTCTCCGAGGATGTGAATAATAGAGTTAATGGTTTAATTTGGAAAGGAACTAGAAAGTTTGTTTCCATTTGTACTGGTTGTAATCCTTTGAGATTAAGGTGTTTGGACTGTCTCTTTACTCAGTAAGTGGCTCTGTCTTTCAAACGCTCCCTGATTTCATGGACCATGCTTTAGAGGAGAGTGGGCACCTGGACAGCCAAAGTGTTTGTTTCACTCTCGTGTTGACTCTCATTTCTTGGTGTGTTCTCCATGATCACACTTCTTGCATAGACTTATTACCCAGAAAAGTGCTTAATTACTATTTGAAGATACTCCAGTCGTTTATTTTAACCACCTTGAAAGTTCTGCATGGGAAAATTATGCTGTAATTTTGTGTTAATATATGCCTAACACCATGGAAATCAGGTTCTTGGCTGATAGCCCTGGGTGGTACTGTGTTATAAATTTAAACACATACTTTATATATAGATCATTTCTGCATATAATATACAAATCCTTTAGAATTTATATAATTTTTATAATTTTTAAATATTATAGTAGTTATAATGGTTATAATACTTTATATTATTTAGCTTTTCATAGGATCATAGAATGGTTTGAGTTGAAAGGGACCATAAAAATCATCCCATTCCACTCCCTGCCATGGTCAGGGACACCTTCCACTATCCCAGGTTGCTCCAAGCCCTGTCCAGCCTTGCCTTGGACATTTCCAGGGATAGGGCAGCCACAACTTCTCTGCCTTGTCACCCTTAGAGCAAAGAATTTCTTTAGTTCTTTTATATTAATATAATTTGTATGCAATATATAAAATGTATCTATATTTTATAATTGTTACAACAATTTTAAACTCTTTTAGATGAGGTTTCTTATTATTCCTGCTTCAAAGACTTAGTTATTCTTCCTCCAATCTTTTAATTAATAATGGAAGGCAATAGGGCTCTTGGAAACACTACTGGATGCATGCTGAGCATTCATCCATAAAATTTTAATGACAGGAGTGATAGTCAACTGTGGAGAAAAAACTTTGAGGAGTCTTTAATGCGAAGATGTGGTGGTGACTTTGTTGACTCAGGAGCTCAGTCAGGGGAAGCAGAGAAAGGGGTGCATCAAAATGAGGCCCATCACCAATTCAGTGGCAAACTCACGGGACAGACCTTTTCCTTAGCACCCGAGATGAGAAAATTCTCTGAGGAATCTTATGAAGAGCATTTAGCTCTGCAAATCCCAGAGGAATGGTGCAAAAATAAAAATAATAATTGTGGAGCTCAGAAAGGAGAACAGGCAGCAGGGAGAATCAGGAATATTATTTAAATGAACTTTACCCTTTGGTAAATAGCAAAGCTTTCCCCTTTCCCTCTGCTGTTTCTGGCAGCGTTTAGGTGAGTGTGTGCTGTAGGCTGACACGTCATCTGAGTGTGCCGGCCTGCCAAGAGGCACCACTTCTAACTTTTGACAAGGCACATCTCTATAAATGCCGTATATTCTCTACACAGCTGTATAATTAGGACAAAGGACATTTGGAGCACTGTTTATCCTGCTGCACAGCTGGAGGCACATGCCACCCATTAAACCCGGGGAACGGGCTTTGTTCTTTTTGTGAAGCACAGCAAACCAGCGGATTTCATGAAAGCAAGAAATTTGGTTTGATTGACATCACGTTTAAGATTTTTTTCCAAATATTTTTCTGTTCGGCAAAATACAGCTTCGGTTTTGCAAGTGCATCTTAGACTCAGCCTGTAATTGAGAGATGTTGAAGGTAAAGAAATGAATTTTTGATGAGCTGTGTGTGTTTTTACAGTGCAAGGGGGAACACGACCCCGGTGAGGGTGGATGTGGCTGGAGCAGGTGAGTTGGGGTCAGGAGCTGAAGGTGACAGCAGGGCCATCTGCAATCAGTGGCCTTCTCTAAAAATTGCTGATATTGAGGCTGAAGGCATTTAAGTTCATTATTTAAATACTTTCAGTAGAGGCTTAAACTCAGAGTAAAGTGAGTACATGTTTAACCACCTTGAAGATGGCTTCCTGGGCTGATGCCTAAACCTGAGGGGAAAAGAAATTAAACAATGCTTCTGATGGCAATAAATACTGTCTTAGTGAAACCAATATAAATATTGGAATAATCTCCAGAAGTAAGTGGTGGATTCACAAATGCTGGACACTTTTAAGAGTTGTCTGGACAGGATACTGGGCCATGTCTAGGAGGCGTCTTTGCCAAGAAAGTTTGGACCAGATGATCCCTGAGATCCCTTCCAACCTGGTATTCTATAATTTATTTTGGCATTTCAAATTATTATAATGATCAGAATGAACAAGCAGGTTTAGAAAGTGTAACCCATCAGTCTATGATAAATTGGATGGGCTTCAGAATATCTAGTCAGCCTTTCTGGTGATTTATGAATGTCAGAGGCCTAACAACTGAAAGAAATTGGTTGAGTCTTTCTATCTGATCATGTTTGCTGTGCTTTGTGGTTTGAAATAAACTGTGTATTTGCATCAGGATTACAAAACACTGAACTGAGCACAGAGATAAATCTATGTTGATGTAATTTGCCTCTGTTTTTGGCTACTTTCCATGCAAGCTTCTCCAACTCAAAATCCCATAAAGGCTTTCTACCACAGTCCATATACGTTTACTTTTGTATCACAGTAATATTTTCCTGTGTGCTTCTTGAAATGCGCATTTTACTCTGATACACTGATGACCTCTAACAGCAACAGAAATATATCTATAAAGCAAGCAAATATAATATAAAAAATAGTAATGAAAAGGAGAAATGACGCTGCAGGTACCTGCATCTCCTCCACTGCATGTGCTCCAACCCACATACCCAACAAAGTTGGATAAGCTGGATTCTACCCAAGCTGTGAATGATACAAAATAAACAGAGTGGAAGATTTCTCTGCATTTTTTATAGTGAATGTCACGGTTACTGATGATTAGTCAAGACTTAGTCAAAGGACCCAAAGGTGTGATACGTCTGTTTCCTTGCAAAAATCTTTGTCGTAACTTCTGCAGGAATATTTCATTGGCAGCTATGCAGTCCATCCTAATATTTTTTGCATATAAATATTTATACGATATTAAGCAATATGTGACTTATAGTCAGCCTATGAAGATGTATACTCTAGTGGAGTGCAAAATATGTGATCTAGCACTTAAGTGAAATTATCTCTTTATAAACCTTGAGAAGGTGGATTTTTTTTTTTTTTTTTTATTTTTCTATTTAAATTTAGCACCAGAGAAGAGTTAGTTGGGGTCATTTTCACCTGTTGTAAAATTGGTCTAGTAAAGAGTCCTCTGTCTCGACTGGAAAATGTCATTACAATAGTACTGAACTCTGGAATGAAAATTATGTAATTGCAGCTAGGAGATATTTTAGTCTTTGCAATATTGATGCTGCAAAGTCAACATCAAAATGGGAGTTAGATCTGATGGCATTGTGTCTTCTTCCCTACTTCTTAAATTTTGAGGATTTTGCATATAATTTGTATTAATTTTTACGTATTCCTCATAATCTGATATGCTCTGCCACGCTAGCACTTTTCAGGAACTGAGATTATTTCTACAGCCTCATGAAGACTGGCCTCATGTAATTGCGTCACACCATAACAGGTCTCCATAAGATGTGTTATTTTCATTTTTCTGCAAAAAGCTGAAGCTGATGCCCTCCCTCCTCTGTAAATTAGACGCAAAGCCTTCAGGAAATCAAACTGAATAATCAAGCACTTAATAAAAAATGCATCGTGGTACGTCAGCCTGTGTTATCAGCTCGGAAGAAAAAGCAGTATAAAATGCTCAGACAATAATGATTTTCATGCATATAAACATTAATTCTAACTTCAACCTCATTGTACTTCTGAGATGTTTAAAGCCTTTTACCAGATTAAGCTTCAAACCTTTCTGACAAACTACTTTGTAAAAAAACACGACTTGATAAACGATTATGAACGAACAGATTATGAATGTGGAGTGAAATTAGGTCATGTCAAAGATATCTGTTCCACGCACACTTGTAAATATTTATCACAGCCTCACTGGTAGGTCCTGGTCACTGGTTTGTCCCGCTGAACAAGGTGATTCCAGATATTCCTGCCCCCTACTTGCAATTCTTTGTTTTCAAACAGATAAAAGAGCAAGACATAATGTCTCAAAAGGTTTTTTACCTTAATTTTCAGTGGAAGAGTCTTTCTGCGTTTCTTCCGGAAAGGAAGGCAAGGACAAAGCATTTAGAATTTTATGTGGTGATTTATGATAAAAAACCCCAAACAAATAAACAAACAAACAAACAAAAACCAAACACGCGCCCTCCCAACAAAAAAACAAACCCCCAAAATTATTCAGCTTACTTTGGCAGTGGAAAAGGGAATTTTAGTCATTGAAAAGTCATTGCTGTTTTTAATAATATAAATGTCACAAATATGAAATGTGAATATCAGATTGTTACTTCTCTTTCTCTCTCTCTCATCTCCTTAAAGTATTCCTCTTCATTATCAGTTTATTTTCAGATTTTGACTTTAATTCCCATTATTTTGGATTGTTTATGAAAGAACTGCAACCTTATCCAATATATAGCATCTATTTATATGTATAATTTAGATATACATTTATAGTAATAAATTTACAGAACAGAGTCATATGAGCAACAACAAATTTATCTTTGCATTTGCAAAGTAAATATCGTGGGTTTATAATATTTGCCTTCTCTGTAATAGTTTATTGAAGCACAAACAGTTTGCTGATCTTGTCAGGAAATGGCTAAAAATGTTTTTAACGAAAGACACCACGATGATGCTCTAGGACAATGTGAGAAATCACTATGAAATTAATAAATTTTTGTATTCTGTGCATGACTTTTACATCCAGCCCACCCCAAGGTGGCCTTTAGCCTTTGCTGATCTGCGGATAACAACTGTAACAAGGAACAAGACATTTTAATTTGCATTTTCATTTCTAATACTCAATGATGATGACCGGCCTTAAAAAAAACAAAACAAAAACAAACAAACAAAAAAAAAACTTATGTATGACCCATGTGCTGAAAGGTCATTTTCCTCCTTAATACAAGGTTTAATTTTCCAATGTTTAGTCAAGCCAATTTCTCAAGGGTATCCATGGAAGCTCAGTCCTACTGAGGATCTAAATTGCAGTGAATATGCCCATGTATAATATTGAGTCTTGCATTAACTTTAACGCAGTATTTTATAGTACAGTTTTTTTACAGGATATAGTTTAGTTAATGTGATAAAACATTAAGTTAATGCTCTGCTCCTCAGAATTTATTTTACAACTATTTTTTCATTAAAAGGAAAAAAAAAAGAGTCACTTTACAGGGACAAAATCGAGTGAAACTTGAAGCGCCTGGCTTGGCAACTACATTTAAGATGGCCAAATATCAGTGGCCATCAAACGACTGGAGGTAAATGTTGCTTGGAAAATACTTGTTTTACAAGGAAAAAGAACAGTACAAGCATAAAAGTTGCTTTCTAATGCATTGTTTGTTGTACCTGGCAGCACTTTGATGCCTGTCAAGCAGCCCCTTATAACAATAACACCCAAGACAACGTGAAGTGAGCAGGTACACCATTAAAGCACTAATAAAGTTCCCCTATATTCATTAATGTACCTTGTAATAGACCAGTTAGAAGACAATTTGTTCTTTCTTTCATGCAGATAGTTCTATTAATGGAGCAGAGAGAATGATGACAATTTAAAAGGTACACTAAAACACTCTGATGAATATATGGGCTGAGTGGCGCTCCTGTGGCTGGGATGTGAGGGAAAATAGAACGCTCGTGTTCTTGGTGCTGGAATTGCCTTGAGTCAGTTCAGCCCTTGGTCAGGGTTGGTTTAGATATTTAGCAAAATAAACTTACATTGCCAAAAAAGTTGTTTCCACAATCGCTGTCCAGGTACAAAAATTATTTGAGGATTAATGCAGAATCAAATACGTAGAGCACATTGGTCTTAATTCCACCCAGTTCAATAAATTCGCAGTGATGTAGAAGAGTGTGGGGTTTGACAAATTATTTCTTCACCACGCAGTTTACCATGTATTTCATCACATTTGTTCACCGTGAATACGTGGTTCACCGTGTAGTTCATATTCTCTGGGCATTTAACTGAGATATTTCAGCTATCCAAAGCTAGACTCCAAGCAGGATGTACAGGTAAAACAGATATTTAGATGGTGATTTAAAACACCTCCATGAGCTACCACAAGTTAAACCACGTGAGGAAGAGCCCCGTGGTTACAGGTTTCAGAAGGACAATAATTGACAGGGAATATTCCGGTCTCCAGCCCAGCAGATCATTGAAGCTTTCACTTATCTTTGAATATAACTTTGAAGTAGTCAGTCTGAGTCTCCCTATTGTGAATTTATTAGTTGTGAAAAGGAAGCTTATTGGGGGAGTTCTATCGGTGTTTTACAGATTAACATTTACCCTAATCTGGAAAGGGATTTGTATGCATAATGTAGAACTATCTGTACACTTAAAATTCAGCACTGGCTTTATTATCTAGCTAAATCAGGATTAAATAAGTCAAAGTCTAAGTTCTTACCGACTGTAGGTAAGTTTGGATCAGGACCTACACGATCATCACCTCTCAAACTTCTTGAAAGGTTTTAAGAATATCATTGAATAGAAACTGAATGAGAATAACTTTGTGGTGCTCTTGGTGTTAGATCTTTTGTGAGTCATCAGCTCATCAGAATAGGCCATATCAGGAAGGAACCCTGCAGAGATAAAGCTCTCAAGCTGTGATAGAGCGTGCAGGCTGAGACCAAAAACCTAAAAAAGAGTTGTGCAAAAACCTAAAGCCCTTTCCTCTGGGATTTCCTTCCAAGGGATAAATAGAGAAGCACTGGTGGCTGGATTAAGAGCTGTTTCACCTGCTCGTTCTCTGAACAGCCCTGATGCAGCTCAGTAGCTCAGGAACTGCTTTGGAAATGTAGCACTTAGTGATCTTAAACTACCTGGAGAAATAAACTCCTCAGCATTCCAGTATTTCCCATTTTATTTCATTTTGCCTTTTGACGTGTGGTGGACACTCTGAAAGAGTCTTCTTCCGTGAGTCCTTTGGGAAGCAAGTCCTCCTCTGAGGGCTGAGCTTTGCCTCTGCATTTTTGTTCAGAATTACAGTGAAACTTTCCCTCTCTCAGCCCCTGTTAGAATATAACACAACCTACTAAGTAAAAGCAAATCAGCTTTTTACCTTTTTTATAATTATTAGCCTTTTTGCCCTGGAAAGAAAAGCCCTATGGAGATATAATCACTTTCTATTATATCTGATGGTTCTTAGAGTGATTTTTGTAGACTCCTATTACAGTTTCATAGTGTCCTATTGATTTTGTTTCTCTTAAGGGCTTTCCCACCAAAAGATTGTATATAGTATAAAGGACAATAAAAGAAATTGCTAAGCAGTAAGGATTATTATTCTTCATGTTTACTGCTGCACCAATTATACGAAAAAAAACAAGAAAAGTGGGCTGAGGTAACGAACTTATGACCACTGGGATTTGTAGTATTTCCTGTGTAAATGCATGATGACCTCCAACTGCCTGGGATGGTAAAATCAATAACAAGAAATCCACCCACCGTTTATTACACTGAAATTGTTATGCAGGTTATATATTAAGAGAAGGCTTCATCTGCAGTGTAGTGCATCATGTTACATAGCTGGCCTTTTCTGAAAGCACCTATCATATCTGTGGGGATATTATATTACTCTGGCATAATAGCATTGCACTGGCAATCCAAATTCAGTATTTTTTCTTCTTAGAGGCTATATTTACGGCCAAAGTAGCCACAATTTTCTTCACATAAAATATGAAGTGTAATCTAATCTTTCTCTTCCTGACAGAGGAGTATTGTAATTCTAATCTTTCTCTTCCTGACAGAAGGGGATCGTAATTCTATTCAGTCCTCAGCAATTCTTTACAAAGATTAATGGTGGAATTTTGGAAAAAAGACAATAATTTCTTTTGAAAATAAAACTGAACAATGTTTTTCTCAGTTATGAAAGTAATTGTGCCATGGTAACAAATATTACTGCCACCCCTTCCAACTGTTTTCAGTGGCATGAGTAATTCTTACTCAGGTAAAGAATCTCACTGGGTATGGATTAGCATCAGTCTTGGATGTAACAAAGATGATTTTGTGTTTCTTTTGCAACAGATTCTTGTTGGATAAGAAATCCTTGAAAACTCTTTGTTATTCATCAGCTCATGATTGATGACATTGATGAAATTTAGACTTTCCAATGTCACATGAATTTATAGACTTGAGCGTGGTACCACTGAAGCAACAACAGAACTCAGGCTGACATCAGCGATGCCAAGAAAAAAGGAGCTTGGATTCCGAAAAATGATGAACACCTCCAATTTTAAATAAGACCAGTGAATGTCCTCCACATATTTATCCAGCATGCTTAGCAAACATGTGGTGATCAAATAAACCAAAACCAAGTAGATATTTTTGAAAATATTGTTCTTAGTATAAAAATATTCCTTTGATTGCCATATGAAAAAAAATAAAATATTTTAAAATTATTTATACGGCTTTGCAACTTTCACCCAGCTAAGAAATGGAATGTACAATGCAATTAAATAACACATTGTAGTGCTAGAGAAAGAAGAATAAATTCTTTCAAATAGAAGAAAATGCTACATTTACCTACAGGCTACAAAATTTAAACCCCTGTGGTTATTGAAAATTATGATGTACACAAAATTTGCCCTTTCAGTTCCCCAGAAAATGAAGTAGGGATAATTTAGTTTCAGAGTTCAGTATCCAGGGAAAGAAAGAAAAAAGCAGAGTGGAGAAATAGCAAAACGACCTCATTTACTGAGATAGAAATGTGCTGCTTACTCTTTGATGTAAGGAAATCTCCTCCTCCTTTGAAACCAGGACGTATTTCTTATTTCCAGGTTTATGAAGACGAGAAAGTAAGAAGTGGGCAGGAAAATCCAGGTATTATATAACAGGAAAAATTTGACAAATTCATAAAAAGAGTTGTTGATCAAAAAATTTTCATTCCATTCAGAATATTTTCTCAGAAATATTGTGGCACTTGGATTTTTTGCTTTTGAGGGACTCATTGTAGCCTACAAGTAATAACTTAGTTCAAGAATCAGAGGCATCAAGATGATATTGCTATGGATTTATACTCATTTCTTCATGTCTCTCTTTTTTCCTTTTAATTGGGTAATTGAATACCCAACATAACCAAACTGGTATAAAAGGTCAGAGCATGAGTTAGTCTCCTCTCGGGACACTTAATTATGTGTCCTTGCAGCTTTTAAGGATATTTCACTATGTTTAAAGAAATACATCACTAACCTGGGCATCAACCATTTATTTTTGTGGAATCTGGCTCCTTGGTTTGTCCTCCACAACACATCAGGAAACCCAGGCCATTGTTCACCGACAAAGGAACTCTGATAAATAATGTTTGCTGAATTTGCTTGTTGTAAGCAGGAAATACAAAAGTGTACAGAAAGGGAAACCTTTAGAAATGAAGATTCAAATATGGCCTAAGGTTAATGATCTATTATCCAGTGTTTCTTTTCTTTCACTAAGGTGTATCCTGGCTTTCATACACTGTAGTTATTGAAATTATAATAGAAGAAAATATTTCAGTGGGGAAATTATTGCCAATATTTAGATTTAGAGAGAATGCAAAGTATAACATCAATTTAAAACTCATTAAAATGATCTTATTAGTTTATTTTTTTTTACAAAAGGATTTGGACTGGATTAATTCTATCATGACCAAATGTAGAGACACCAAAGCAATGTTTTGCTGATATTGTCCTTTGTAATTATATTCTAAGTCTTGACTTTTGATGCTCTGTATCCATCCCCTTCTGAAGTTTTTGCTTTGAATCATTGCTTTAGTTTATGAATTCTGTAAGTAAGAATATACTCATTATTACTATGCTTCTTTCTAGAAAAGAATTCTCAGAAAGAAAACACGTTTTTATTTATTGGTGTGATGTTCATTGCAGGAGTCCTTCTTCCCGCATAATGACCTGCAAGGCTTGATGAAATCTGGCCTATGACCTGCAGCCAGGCCTTCCTTGTGGACTGGAGGGTTCTGTGAGTATCAGAAGGACTCTGTAAACTCGTTAATGGGTTTTATTGTATCACCTCCATTTAAAAAGAGAAATGAAAGAGAAGGAAAAATGTGCAGTCTGTGGTGTTGCTGCAGATGCTGGTCCTTCGAGTTGAGCTGGTGGACAGCACAGACTTCTGGAGGAGCTGGGATGGAGGTGATTTCAGGAAGCTGGTCAGGTTTGTCTGCCTGCTCCTCCCACAGCAGCTGAGAGCTGAAGAGCCTAAAAATCGTAACGTCGAAATCTCTTCACTCTGTTACCCGTCCTGTTATTCAAAAAAGCATCCAAATCTTCAACCTAAGATTAAATCACGTTAAAAATGTGGGAAAAACTTGTGCTGTACAGCTGCTTTCATGTAAAACCCAACCAGCACAGATGAGTCACTCTGGAAGTCTTGTAATTTTCTGCCAAGCGATAAATTATTACCTTAGCCTGCGCTGGAAATGGGGGAAAAGTTAGCTAAAAGTGTTTGAAAAAGCAAAACCTCCTACCTTTCTGCTGCATAATAATAGACATAGTTATCTCTGATGACTCACGTTATGGGAGGTCATGGTGGGAACTGAGGAAGCAGCAGCGTTTTGGCATTGAATTTAAAATGAAACAGCTCAAATTGTTCTAAATAAATATGCTTTTTTTCCCTCTCCCATTTGGGAATATTCTCAGACATTCTTTTAAAAGCAAGTGTTTCACAAGAGATTCAAACTGCGTGAATGAGTAATGTCATAATAAAATGTCATTAACTTTATATTTGAAATCTGAATGGACAAGAAAATAAGGCTGTTATTATTCAGACTTAACTTTAGGAAAATAGACTTTAAGAAAGTGAAATAATCTACTGCTGGAAGCAGTAAAGTGTGGCTGGTTCAGAAACCCATGAAAAAAAATTGTAGTAATTTTAAATATTAATGAAATATTTTGTTGCTATAAAAATAAATATTTTTGAATTATGACATTATGATTTGTCAGCAAAGGTTGTCTGTGCTGTCATCTAGAGTTTAAAAAAAATTATATTTTTTAGCAAAATTTTACCATGATGGCAAAAATCTTTTGATTAGTGATTTAATTCCTCTATTCCAGCTTTTCCTTTCCTCAGTTTGGTTTCTCTCCCTCCTCCTTTTATACATATATTTAAAAATAATTAAAAAAAAATACAAGAGAAAATGGAAGAATCAGTATCTCAAACTTCTCACTTACTAGAAGTAGTACAGCTGAATTTTCTGCTCAGTTTAAAAGTCATGTAAATTTTTTGAAATACCAGTTTCCCTGGAAAGTGAATATCATTCTTCCAGCTCAAAGCATGATACATTTAGTGAACGTACACCTGCATCACCAACCTCAGGCTCTCAAACAGGGCAGATACCTTCCACAGGAGCA
The DNA here is from genome assembly GCA_013397755.1 of Cnemophilus loriae. NCBI lineage: Eukaryota > Metazoa > Chordata > Aves > Passeriformes > Corvidae > Cnemophilus > Cnemophilus loriae. The sequence goes on from VZTF01001738.1 coordinate 894,492, forward strand.
GCTGTTCTGGAATTATTACTTCTGTTTTTCTAAGTGCATGGACATTTAGAGCTGATTTCATCTGGTTCAACGGAGGAGCTGAGGGTGATAAGCATCTCCCACTGGTTTTGTGATACAGGCAGGTGGATAAGCAAGAAAAACACCGTGAAACACCTCCTCAGACACCATCTCCACACTCGGCTCCCACTTCTTCCCACCTGCATCCCCAGGCTCCTGGCACTGATGTGTGTCTGTGACTAAGGCAGGGATGTCTCTGCTCTTGCAGGCTGAGGCACAGGAAGAGGTGAATCACTGATGTAACTCAGTTAAAAACCCAGTGCCTTGCACAACATAAATCCAATTCTTCAGGTGTTCTTGTGCTTTGCAGGTGATCCCTGCAGGGAGTGTTGGGAGCTCTGTGTTGTAGACGAGCTCTGTGATATCCATGGAAGGACAGAGAGAAGGGATTGATTAGTTCTGAGAGGATCCTCATCCAGTTTCAAAAAAAATCAGTGAAAAAATGCATATTTTCCTAATAGTTGAACTCATCAACATTAAAGGTGATACAAAAAAAATAAAGGAAAGCAAAAAAAAAAAAGGCAATGACTCCAGTGATGGCAAAATGAAGCCCTTGATCTTCACTTTCACATTCCTGAATGACTGAAGAAAACCCAGTGTCAGAGGCAGGCAGTGCTCCATCCCAACACTGAAACCTTGTTGAGGCTCTGCCCTTCCAAGCATAAATAAAGGAAAAAGTGTTGGACTGTGCCACTGAAAAAATTTAAATGTCTTTAAAGAAGGTATCAAATTGTGCACTGCAGGCTTTAAATATTTTTTAATGTCGTCGGGAACATCTAATTGAACAGCAAAAAATATAGAAGCTCAAGGATATCTCGGTTTATACTTCCGTGCAAGTTTATTGGAAAAGCAATATATGTGCTGTCATCTATTATTAGGAAAATTGATGATTACAAGGTAACTTCTACGGGATACAAAAGTTTGTGTAGAGATTGAGTTCAATTATTATTCAGCACATTGACCAAGCATTAAAAAAAAAAAAGGAAAATGCCAAGCAAACCATATTGAACATCTGTCTCAAAAATGTTTAAATCAATAGGAAAAGCAAACTTTATTTGACTTGTAGTCACAGTCTAATTCCATTCCCAAATTTTCCACAGGCTAAGTAATTGCAATTAACCAATGATTAATGCTTTCACTAAGAAGAATTTTGTTGAGGAGCTGAATATACCATACTTTCAAAAAAACAAGGGAAAAGGAAGGTTAAAAGGGTATTTCACAGGCAGAGATATAAAGAAATCTATAGCAAAAAATGGGTTATTATTTGATCATTTCTGAAATTTGTTTTGTATTTGATTTATGGCTTTATAGTTTACACTTTTAGTTTATCAGTTTTGCAATGTTCATAGACAAAATTATTTCCTCATTTTCTAGGAGTAAAACCAGGCAATTCTGTTTTGAGCTGATGGGTGAAGAAAATTGATTTTTCTTCAGCAGTATTTCTTGTATTTACTAATATCTCCTAAATTTTGTCATGTAATTTTATTTCACTTTGTATTTTGTTCTTTACAGCTACAGTTTCTTGAGTTTTTTTTTCCTAAAAGTGATCTGATGAAAAATTTGTAGCAACTTAATAACACAATATTTCATTTAAAATGCAGCCAGAAGTCTCACGTTTAATTCAGATAAAAGCAGAACATAGAAATTTTAGAATTTTTCCTTTTTAGTCATCCAATTTGTAATGTTCTCATAAAACCAGAAAAAATAGTTCAAAATAATGAACAGAGATATGACAGTGAATTTGACCTCATGAAAATCACTGGGATTTAATTATTTTCCTTCTCTTTTATTTGTACATATTCATCGGAGTCAAGACATTCTGTTAAAATGCATAAATTTCCAGAACTGAATATTTTTTCAATAGAAAAGCATTTCCATTACAAATCTTAATTGATTTTATTGCCTTTCTATAGGGTATTTGCTTTAGTAACTGGCTTTACTGTCTTCGAGGCACAGAAAATAGTCTTGGACATCAAATAAATGCCCATGTTGGTAGTTCAGCCATTTTCCATTCTCCAGGAACTTGCCAAAAGTTTTTGTTCATCCTAGAAATATTCACACTGGCAGGCAAACACATTACCTAGAAAAATCAACAGCTCTGCCATCCAAAATGGACAATCGAGGGGCAGTTTCCTAGCCATTATCTCTGCCTTAGGCTTTGGAATTTAATGTTTAATTATCTGAGGACTCAACACGACAAAAATCCAGAAGGTGAGGGACTTGCTCACCTGGTGAATTTGGACTTGAGGTCTGTGGCCACGCCTTGTTTGGACATGATTAACTCCAGAATATTTTCCAGTTGTATCTCAGCTCCATGTTGAAGAGCTCAGGTCCTCCTGCCCTCTTCCCTGCCTGTTTTCCCGTGCACTCTGGATTTTCCCTGCCAGATTTGGGGCTTGCAAGTGACCAGGAGGATCCATCACATGCACAGACTCAGGGACACGTGGGGACGGAGAAGTAGGTGAGATATTCCAACACCGGTGGCTGAAGTTTACCTGCTGTAAATCCTCAGGGAATTTCCCTGTCAAACTCGGGGATTTAATGCAACTTGGTCCAGTCCATCATCTCTGGGACTCCTCGAGATAAGGCAGCATTCTGAAACTGGGAGTTCATGAGGCACAGACAGTGGAGCTGAAAGGAGAAACACATGAATTTAATTCTGTTGCCTTTGTTACATGGGAGATCAGGGAAAATTAGCCCCTGCACATGGTACATTGTACATTTATACAGATATTTGATGTGTAATAAAATAACAGCAGTTTCCAGTGGCGTGGGAAGTTTCCCCTCTAGACAAATCAAAACTGTTGGGATCCTTATTACTTTGGAGCCTACTGCTACTTCTGAAACAGTTAAAATATTCTACCTTCTGCATTCAGTAATTGCTTAATATTTACAGTAATTTTTATTATTATTATTTTTTAATTCTGTGCATGTTTTGAAAGTGCAATCAGTATTCTAACGAGTTTCCAGGTTGCTGATTCCTCTGTTGCAGAATAACTTGCACTGGAGGACTTAAAAGGCATCTCTAATTTCTGTCGCTGTCAAAGACCGGGTAGGTCCAACATTTTACTTTGAAATTATGTTCTTCTTATGAACTGCTTATTAGGCAATTAAATGTGCTGTTTAAGCTAGAACTAGCTAGAAATTGAAATAAAATTATTTTAAAAGACTCAGTGGTAGCTCTAGTTGAAAGACAGTTATGGCTGTGCGGCTGTCAGACAGGGTTTAGAGTAATGAGACGCACAGGTAATCAGCATGAACTGGCAGGAACAGTTTTACCATGATTTCATTCCAAGGGGACCTGATTAGAAAAAATATTGCGCTTATTACTTCTGAGCGAGCATTTTAAGTAGGCTTGGCTAGAAAGAGAATTACATTTGGCATTACTATTTCAGGCTTCTAAAAAACTGTGAAGTATGTGTAAAAAGAGGAAAATTACTATTTCAGGGATTAGCGCCTTAGCAGGCCCTGCTAGCCAAATGTTTTCAGTACTTATAACTTAAATGTGCTACTCTCCAGTTGTGGAAGAGATTCCAGATGTGACAGGCTCCAGTATTTGTGAAACAAGAGTGATACAATTTAAATATGTGAAATTAGGTATAAGGTTGTGATTTCTATCTTGCCCATACAGGCTGGTGCTTACTTGTGTGTTCTAAAATCTTCAGGCTAATTTTTGATTATTACTTCTCATTTACAAGGCTCCCTTCACTGAAGCGGACCTCAAAACACTCCACAACCTTCTTTGTGCATTAAACACCACTTCTCTGATGTATTAGGGAGTTCTCATTAACTTTGAGAACACATAAACCAGAGTAACATAAAATTAAACAATAAGAACATCAAAAGAGACATCTGACTTTGTAATACTGTGAATAGTCTACACGCAGTATAACAGAATAGGGACAATGGACTGAGCTGCAATCTCTTCTTCCTCCCACCACTTGGGTTGTGGCAGAGCTCAGAAGTCCTAAAAGAAATGGTTAAATTTTCTTAGAAGATGAAATTTTTGCATCTCAATAAACCCCAGTTTAGCCTTCTCTCCCATTTTACATTTCTGAAACATGATGAAGTTTTTACAAGCAGCTACCAGATGCTGCCATATCACCACAGTAAGTCCGGCTCACAGGCAGAGATAATTCTCACTGATGTAGGTAAGTATAAAGTCTGATCATTCCCTTTTGACTTTTCAAAGGAAAAAAAAAAAGCATGATGTAAGGAATCACAAGAGCTCCCACAGATTCTCTTGAAGGAGTCCGTGACATGCTTGGAAACATAAAGCTGAGCTACAAAGCCCTACACTTTTTAAAATCTGTCAATGGAACTCAACAATGCTTTTAAAACTGAAATTATAATTATAAACTAAATAATCAGCTCACAAAGAGGAAAAAATTGGCTGTTCAACATTAGCTAGCTACCTGGAGTTATGGTAAGTAGTGCCATCATTCATTTGAAGGCATAATGAGATGCCAAGTTTGAAGGCATAATGAGATGCTGAAGTTGAAGAATATTTATTTGATAGTCATCTCCTATATGCTCCCTGATTAGTTTAAGCTGAATAAACCCAACAGCCCAGCATTAGTGACAAGCCAGCAGAGCGCCAGTTGCCTGGAGCATCGTGTGGGTAATGGATTATAAAATTCATCTCAATAGGTAAATCTGTCGCCGTTCCGCGTTTTGTCTGAAAAACTTGGTGATGTCATTGGTAACACAGAGCTAATCTTCATACAAAAAGAATCCAGAAATCCCACAAAACCCCCTCCAAACTAAAACATTGGTCAGGCTTTGGAACAGGCTGCCCAGGGCAGTGCTTGGGGGACCACCACGCCTGGAGGGATTTAAAGAGGTGTGTTATGAGGTACTTGGGGACGCGAGTTAAAGGTGGACTTGGCAGTGCTGGGTTAATGGGCACTTGATGATCTTAGAGGACTTTTAGAGGACTTTTCCAATCTTAGTGATTCCATAGTTCTAAAATTTCTGAAGCAGGGCACTGGAGAAGGAGGGTGTGACCTCCCTGGCAGGGTCAGTGATGTGCTGAGCACTGCGGGTCGTACAAAAGATAATTTTCAGCCCCCGACCTCCTGACACACCAAAAGAATGCATTACCCTCTGCTTGTGTGAATGAACAAGGCTGAAATCAAACACAAGAAAACATTTTGTGGCAGCTGGATGCAGTCAGGACATTGGGGAGACAAAAATCCCATAATTTGGGAACTCTGCATCCAGAGAGGAGCAGACGGATAAGCTGAAAACTGTTCTTGAGCGGGCAGCAGCCTTTGGAGAGCAAGGAGGGCTGCTGACATCTAGTGTTTCCCTCTCAAACAAATCTCCTGCTCGTGCTCTTCAGGAGCACAAGAGCCTGTGAGTGGTGAGAGCCCCTGGGCTGCTCGGGGAGCTCAAGGTGCAGGGCTCCATGACATCTGTTAAATGAGGGGCTTGCGGAAGATGCTGGTATGAAATTCCCTGTCCCTGTTACCTGTGATAGCTGTGTCTCCAATATCCTGATCCATGTGGACACCTGGGCAGAGAGGACTGCAGGGGGAGCTGGTTTTGAACCTTTACTTTCTTTCCCCTCCAGTCTTATTTTCTTGAACCAAGAAGCAATTTCTAAAATCAAGATCAAAGATTATTCCAAGGAAAAGTCAGGAAAAGACTTACAAAAATGTTGGGTTTTTTTTTCTGCCTCACTTCCTAAGCCCAACAACAATCAAATTTTACAGTGTTTGCTTTACATACAAAGCAAAACAAACAAAAAAGCTGGGAAAGAAGGCTTTCACTGATATCGTAGATGCAGTCAGAGCACATAAATATTGCATGTCCTCACTGTGATTGTCACTATGCTTCCTTTTAACCAAACATAATTCTTCTATAATAGTTTCATTGGAGAATATGTTTTGCCTCCCTACACAAGTTCATTCTCTTTACTCTGTCTATTTACAGTTTGTGCACACTGTCTGATTACGTTAGGACTGTCATTCTGTGCTGTCGTTATTATCTGGATTGTTTTGTTAGCTCTGTTGCTGTTAGACTCATTATTTTCAGCCTGCTAAATGTCCTGACCTAGATTTGATTGCCTACCAGGTGACTCATTATTTAAATTAACTGGTAGATGTACATCAGGCATTACAATCTAATTCCTTGAATTAGATTGCCTGCTGATTCTTCCTCTGCAGATGATTGATAGTTTGAATGATTGCCATATATGGAAAAAAAATTAGCTAAGCTTTACGTACGAATCAGTATTTAACTATTCCTTTTCTTTTATTCTTTAGCCTCAAATTTGTCCTTGAGACCTCAAACAAAATCATAGAACGGTTTAGGTTGGAAAAGACCTCTAAGATCATTGAGATGTAGAGATGTGGATGACAATGATTTTACAGTGGAAAGTATTTCAATATTTTTCCTGTAATAGCTTTTACTTAAATATTCTAGAAAGATATTTTCTGGCTGCTGTTGACGCTGTCTTTACCTACACTGCAGATCCTTTGACATGCCAGCTGCAGGGAGACCTTTGTGCTAAATGCAGGAGGAGATAGTGACTTCCCTGAACATCACTTTCAACCTAAAGGTTACGCTGAGAATGTCTTTTTTGCAGTGATGGATGAGTGCCTGCATGAGCTGTATCATTATTTTGTATGGGGCTACTGGTGCAAGTGTCACTCATCAATGAGAATAACTGGTTCACTATCTGTCTCTCAATGATAAGACACAAAAAGGACACAGACCTCGGGAACGACTCCCACTCTGTTACCTTAACCACAAGAACGTTCTGATGAGGACGTCAGTTTTTCTTAATGTGTTTGTCTAGAGAAAACACTTTGCATGAGGAAATTAACTATTTAAAAAACTTTGCGAGCATTACCCTCCACAAAATGAATTTTAAGTGTGTCATTTTGTACCACTGTAATTAGTGCTGTTTCCAGCTGATGCTGGGGTTTGACTCTGCAAGGGCACTGTTAAATTGCTGCGGTCACACTGAGCTTTAAGCCTGTTAGTGTTCAACAGGACGGGAGTCTCTTCCCTTGAGATTTTGCTTTCCACAGTGGAAGGGGTGAGATCTTGCTGCTCTGCTAAAAGTTGCTCTAGCTCTTCCTTTTCCCCAGAGCATTTGTTCTCTGGTTTTCAGTATGACAGTTTTGACTGAGGTTAGAAGAGTTCATCTTGTTTACAGCTTCTCTGGATGGCAGTAATGCATGTGTATACGCATGTACCAAAGATGTAAAAGGTTCTTGTTTTGGGGATGGTTTGCTCACCCTCTCGTTGAGACAGCTCTATGTGTTCACTGTCACAAGGCACTGAGAAAAGGAGTAATGATGGTTTTATTTTTTAATCCATCATTACCACGGGGCTAAGATAAACCCCTCAGCGCTGCCAATGGAGTGACTTATGTTACTCCAAAGGAGGGCAGGTGGGGAGTAGACAAGAGCTCAGGCTCATTGCTGAATGGTCTCAGCTCAGTGAACATGCAATCACGGGCCTAATTGTAATCAAATCAGTAATCCAGGCCCCAATCCATAAACCACATGAGGGTATAATTAACATTAAACAAGTGCCGAGTCCTATTAGGTTTAATAAGAGATAAGAACGGACTAATGCTAAGCATACACTTACCTACCCAATCTCCACGTACTGCAGAGTAGCAGCCTTAAATCTCTCACGTGAAAAGTGGGTTGCTTGAGTGTGGATTCTAGCAGAGAGCAAGCCCCAGAGTGTATAAGAAGTGTAGGTGTTCAACGTTCACAATTGTAGGCAGAAATATGTAAAATGAAGAAAAGCAGGGAACTTAAGCCAGCCTAAATTCCCCTGGGGACTATGTGTCAGGGCATAAGGCACCCCATGGTTTATCCTGTCCTACATGAAGTGTGACAGAGGCTTAATGCATTGTTTCTGCTGGTTGAAACAAGAATAATCCTTGTGTGAAGGTCTGCTCTGTGGGATAGGAGCTATTCACAGCACTAAGGACTGGTGTGGCTAAACTCCTTGGTGACAGAGGGACAGCCCAAGGCCAGGTTGGATGGGGTTTGGAGCAACCTGGTCTACTGCAAGGTGTCCCTGCCCATGGCAGGAAGTTGGAACTGGTCTTTAAGATCCCTCCTAATCCAAACCATTCCATGACCCACAGAAGCAAATAAGCAGAGAATGTCCACAGGTGCTCAGAACGTCTGATTCAAAAACATCTTGAGAACTCTAGCATTCAGAGAGGGGCCAGAGAACCTGTGTCCTTCAGCATTTCAATTGCTGGCTTTCAAAATTACCTATTAATGAAAAATCAAGTATCGCAAACCAGGTAGAAATTAAGGGTAAAAAACCCAGGGAAAATGGACTGTGAGAGAACAGCAACTTACTATCAGCACAGTGGAGAATACAGCAATATATGTTAACTACCGATTGCAAAAGACATAAACTATCAAACTGTTCTGCACAGCCAGGGTAAGGACTGCAGAATTAAACATTAATGCTAAGCTGCTTAAGATGAATGCTGTGACTCCAGATTGTGTACATTAGAGAGGTTGACAGAAGACTAATTTCTAAAGGAGAAAATGTTTTAAAAATTAAGCACAGCCATCAATAAATCAGCCAAGCTTAAAATAAAAATAGGGGTTTGGATATATTCTGACATTTGAATATAATATAGCTGTAAGAATAAAGGTTTTAGAGAACCATGTTCTAAAGTAGTCACCTATTTCTTTCACTTAATATCTTTATGCTGGAGATAGTGTTTAAAGAATTGTAACCAATGGTATAGTTCATGGATTTAGATCAAACTTCATACGGTACTAATGCTACAGTAATAATTTCTTGTGGAATATATATACCAGTGCAGATCTTCAGAGTGCTTTACCAGCATTATTTAATGACAGGCACAATGGCCCTTTGAGGTACGTATTGTAGGGATGGAAAAGCTGAGGCATGGCAAGATGTTCCTTAAAGCTATTTTGTGAATAAGCAGAAGGGTAAGAATTAGAATTTAAGAGGACTTAGTTCCTCAAAATGACTGGGGATCGTCTCTGCACAATGCTTTTCAAAAGTGATTAAATTATTAAAATGCTTTCATTCCAAATGCAAATAACACGTTGGGCTCTAGCCCACTCTGATGTCTCTGGCCTAAACTGCTTCTTTTCAGTGCTCAGGGCTAGATCCTCAAAGAAGCTTTGTAATCTGGCCCCTTCTAACGAAGTGCTTACATCAATAAGACTACACACGTACAAACTTTAAGTACCTGCAGTAATGCCTCTGGGGATTAAAGCCATGCAGTTCAGCACCTTAAAAGATTGAGCTGCAAATTTAAGTTTTAGTGTCATATACTGCTTGAGACAATTAATTTTTAATAGAAAAAGCATTGCTTTTGACACACTGGCTCCAGCACAAAAAATTAAATTCTCACTGGTCCAATCTTTTTGCTTATGGGCTCACCCAGTACCACCAAGCCCGTTCTGTGTCAGGTTTGGGTAACGCACAGGTCTTTTGGGACATTCCCCAAACAAAAGCTGTCCGAGGATCTTTCTCCAGCTGGGCTGAGCCGCATTCCTGGGGGCTGGGGAAATTCCTGAGGGCTCCTGTTGTCGGGCAGTTAGACCCGGGCTGATGCAGTTGTTCACTCAAAGCCTTAAGGTGATCGTTGGGGCTCTTCTTAGAGAGAGCAACAAAAGAAGAGGAAGTGTGGGGTGATGAGTTTTCAGGTACAGCACAGCTTCCCTTTTATCTTATTTGTGGACCTCGACTCCAGGTCACATTCACTGTAATAAAGAAAATTGTGCGTATACATATATATTAACAAAAAATGTCATTAACATATCTCTTTTCACAAGTAAAATGTTTTTGTTGCTGTTTTACACTTAGTCCACCAATGTTTTATCCAAATATGTCTGTCAGTATTTCTTAAGCAGTTCCCAGCCTGGTACCTAAGCACACATAAGGGTTCTAGCAGGCAATGAGAGCTGCCTCGAAGGCACTCACTCCTGTGCCTTGAGTTTTAATTACAGCAAGCAGACATTATTTCTGATGCTTTGATTTAATTGTGGTTTTAATGATGAAATGTTGCATTTGGTTGTGATTTTTCTTCTGTTTTGCTTCTCTCTGAAAGTTAAACAGCAGAGAAGTGAGCCTCTTCCTCTGACTTGCAACTTAAGGAATTCATTTCTTATTTCCTCTTTTGGTAAGATTTTTTTTTTTCACAGCTTGTATCTTGCATTTGAGAAGACTTTACTTAAAAATTGAATGCTCTTAGGCTCCCACTGTAAGATGTCCCGAGAGTGACAGACCTGGCATACAAGATGAAAGTAGCTGTCTTTAGCTCTCCATGGAGATAAAACTAAGAAAACATAGAGTCATTCTGCTCTTCAATCAGAGATGAAAAATGTGATTCAACAGTACATGAATTTGAGCACTTCAGGGATGATTTTATTCACTGGCTCGCCTAGAGGATGATCAGCTGTTTTGGAATTTACAAGTTTCTTGTTTAATATTCAGCAATCTTAATATTCAGTAAACTCTAGTCTAATTTAGGGTTATTAGCATGGCTGCTTAGATCCCAAGTTCAGTGGGCTCCTCCACCCCTCATGGAGCTGGTGTTTGCAGTGATCCTTACAGTAAATCACTAATATTTGATTTAAAAAAAAAAAGAAATTTCTCTTTTGATCAGGGATTTATGCTGTTGTGAGGAGCTGTGTTTCCATGTTAAATGCAAAGTGTTTGCCTTTGACCGATGAGCAACTTTTTTTCCCCTGTTTTGTGGTAAATTCTTTGTACTTGAAATGAGTTCCAAATCAAAGTGAGAAAACAAAATGCAGGCGTTTTGAAACAAAACAAGAATATTCAATTGGAGACCATCAAACAGTATTACTGCTGCATTTCAAGATACATTGATAATATTATTCCAATGTATTCTATTTTATTCATATTTCAATATTGCACTGAATTTCCCAAGTACAGAACGTATTAGTTCTTTTATAAACCTCTGTGTGAGTCTGATGGGGTGCTCTGTGTCTTGCCTGTTGCAATCTGGAGGACAGTGATTAGCAGTAATATTCTGAAGGTGGAAACTCCTCTCGTGGGAGCTTTGCCTGGCACGCATGACCTGCCCATATGGCCGTGTGTCCAGATGATCACCGTGCTGCTCCTGGATTTCAGGATATCAGTTCCTCAGTACAAAGAGCTCTCCCGCATCTTTTCCAGTGCAGGAATGTCAGCAGATGAAGTGACCAGCAAGGCTCCCACTTTTCCTGTCCATTACACACGTTTGCAGTGAGCTGTGGCCCATATCTGCTTGTGGAGCACGGGCTCTGTCGAACGATTCTCTGAGATGTTCCCAGTTCAGTCCCTAATTAGGTTAGGTATAGCCATAGCTGAGCATGCCTCTGGTTAACCTATACATTAGAGGAAATATTTCCAGGCTGCCATGCCTTACTTGTGCCCTGTAAATGACAGGACAAGGTTTTAGATGCTCAGCTGCTCTCCTTCCCTTTCCATGGAGGGAAACCTGCACACACACTTTGGAATGGAGTAAAAGAGAATCACATTCTGTAGTTTGAATGTTGAGGAAAGCCAGGTCCTGGGCACAGCAGCACTATCAGCTTCTTAGTGACCTTTTGTTAGTTCTGGTTTTCCATGAGGCAATCCCAAAGCTCTCTGTGCTCCATAAAGGGATGATCTGCCGGGACCATCCTGTGAAAGCAGCACGGTGAGCTTTGTCCTAGGACAGGTCCAAAACACAGGCTTGTGCTAGTCTGGAGTGCTAAGGACACCAGGAAACCTAGAGGTTGGCTCTTATTTTCTTGGCTATATCTGGTCACTCCCTGCTATCTCAATCTGCTCAGGAGTGATGGTGCAGTGCCAGACGTGAATCCAGCAAGTGAGATGTTGTCCCAGTGTGTCGCGTTCTCTGTACAAGCCTCAGCCGTCACCAAGCAGAAGCAATTTCACAACATATGCAGAGCACAGAAGGACTTAGGAGGAGGGCAAATAGGAATATTTCAAAGAAATTTTCTTAATTTTCTCATGTTTTTCTTTTCAGGTCTAAATCTTTCTGTAGGATCCACACCTGGCAGTGTAATTATCCAAAGTCTGCAGAAGTAGCCACTTAAGCTACAGGGTTTCTGAGGGCTGAATATTTCTCAGCCTCCTCAATCCATTTTTGCAAATGTGCAAAAATGGGATTACTTGGAGGCTTTATATGGGTTGCTTTAGCTGTAATTCCCAAAGAGTTTTTAGAGCTGCTAATCTAAGAGCTTGTCTCCAAAGGCTGATGACTCTCAAATCTATCTTGCAGATTTGAAAACCTCACCCTTAATATCCAGCACTGGGGTTAGAAATGCCACTTACCCTTTCCATCCCCTCTCTGCTCTCTGAGAAGGATGATAAAATTACCAGGAAAGACAGATAAAGACGAGCAGAAGGGTTAGGAGGAAGGAGAGAGACATTTTTCCTCGCTCAGCTCAGCTTGCACTCTAACAGGTATTTACAGTCTCTGGCTCGTGGTGCTTGTACTCAACTGTGTCAATCTGCTTCTATCCACAGGCTGACTGTAGCTAGGAGCAAGATAATTTATCTTTCTTGCTCTTACCCTTGTCTGTGTCCCCGCACATTAAGGATGTTTCTCAGGCAGAACAAATATGTGTGAAATCTCTTGATTGCCTTTGCCCCTTGTGAAAAGACATTGTGTGCTCTGTCCTTGACCAGTTATTGTTATGCCTTCAGAGCTGGCTGATGGATTTGCAGAGCACAAGCACAAATTCTGATGGACTGGAAAAAAAAAGTATATAAATATATAAAAATATATATGCTCTGTAGTGGAAGGGCACAGCTCCTGGTGACATTGGCTGCCACAGAGCTGCCAGTGCTCCGTGAGCTGGGTTTTCATATTCATGGGCTACTTTCTAAACAACCCATTCCAGGTGCTTATGGACTCTGTGCGTCCCTCCTCTGTCTTTCCACATTAGTGTTTGTGGGTGCTGCTGCTCTTTGCAAAGGTCACTGTTCCCAAAAGGATCGGCAGCATCACTGGCACCATTACCCTCACACAAGGTATTCCCAATTCTGCAAAGCATGATGGCTCACAGTAATTTCTTCCTTGGCAGCTGCAAGGATAAGAATCTGTGATTTTTTTTTTTCCTCATTTTCTTTCAGTGTGCAGGACTTCCGCGAGCACTTTTCACAATAGCTAAATATTTCTTAGGAAAAGACTAAGACTAAGTAGAAGCTGGAGGAGAGACACAAATTATTTTCAAGTGGTCATGTTCCTCATTCCATATTTAATTCCTGATACAAATGGAGCCTTCCACAGATATTTATCAGGCTAAAGAGAATTTTTGGTGCTGGTGGACCTCACACAAAGCTGAATAATGCAGATTGCAATTTTATATTCAACATCTCTCAAGTGATAAATATAACATCTTCCATTTTCAGTACCAGAAAAATATTTAGCTTTTACAAAGGAATAATCTGTAAACAATACTATGACTGTAAACCACCTTTGTGCAACCAATATATTGTTCTGGAATTGCCTCAAAATATTTGTGTTTAAGATTACTGGGATAGTTTGTGCCATGGAGACACCCCTTCTTCTGGCCCACATACATAACCTGTGGGATTGGCAAAAAAATTCAGGTTTCTGATTAATCAGAAAAATTAACTGAAAATCAGAGTGAATCTATGATTATTTTAGCTCTTGGAAGTAGTTGTTTAAAACCAAATGGGTCAAGTACAAACAAAGCTAGGAGATAGAAAGCTTTATGTTTTTCCTACATTGAGGTCAGTGGAATAATGTCATTTTATATCAGGGGAACATCCGTCTGTCAGTGACTAGAGGTTCAAAATCCAAAGTCTGATTAAATTAATCATTTTTATTTTGGGAAAAATGTCTGTGAAGTATCACATAACACAGACATTAGTATGCTTTATGTCTCTGAAATCCTCACTTCTGTCTTTTTCAAATGTATTGGGAAGAGTGTTATAGATTAAGTCCCAACACTGTCTTCAAGAAAATTGTGAGTTAATCCATATGTTACAACTATAATCAACAGATATAGAGAAATACAGGAAAAGGTTTGGGAAGCAGCAAATAAATACCTTTGCAGACCGACAAAATGTGCAGGAAAATAATACTGAGGCTGAATAAATTCACTTCCTATTTCAAATGCTTAATACAAATATTAAACTTTTAATTAGGAGAAAGTCTTGTAAGTTCTATGCAGCCCATTCGAACTTTGCAGACTTTTTGTCTGGCACAGGAGCTTCTTCAGGAGGCAGTTTTGGAGAGCAGCTGCTGACAAATGATGCTGCGTGCATTCCCAGTAAATCGTCTTTGCAAATGTACAGCCAGAATCCAAATTAAAGATGAAAACAGGGCATAATTAATGCCAAAGCAAAAGCAACAGGAATATTTGGAATGTCTTTTTCAGTTAAGTAGGGATATAATCAAATATATAGTGGCTGAAGCCAAAGAAAAATAACTAGGATGAGACGAGGTTGTGTATTTAGCAATGCAGAAGAGGTAACAGATATGGTGTAAGGTCAGAGAGGAAGAGCCAAAAGGTTCAGGTCAGGTCTGGGACTTCTTTATCAGGCAAATCAAGGCTCACAGCATGAAGGAAGGCTATGAAATATTGGTTTTGACTTTATCCATTGCTATGACCCTACCATCACACACAAGTCCACCAGACTGACTGCCTTCCTATAAGTCAATGAGAAGATCATATAAGTCCTGTGGTGCCTGTGATGCATCACTGTGCTGCTTCATTACAGCTGGGTGGATAATTACTGCCTTCACATGCCGTGGAGACTGGATCTGGAGTTTGCTCACAGGCCAGAAGAGGATGTCAAGGCAGCAAAAGAGGACCTATAGCACTTGCTGGATTTGCAAACAGCTGGAATGTGATCTTCCTGTGTTTGCCAGTGTGTGCCACAGGTATGTGTTCCAAAAAATCGCTTTATTTAGGTTGTCATGAGAATTCCATCATTTCCCTGCGGGAGGTTATTAAATTGTACAAAACCCTTGACAGACCTCATTTATTGGTCTGGAGGATGTCAAAGCTCTTGAGCAAGCAGGAATATCCTGATGCAGGAGCAGTTTTCTTATTCTTTGTATGGGAGTGACATTCAGTGACCCAAGGAACACTGAATTTGAATCCAAACTCCCTATGAGTGAGTATATATAAATATATATACAACTTTTCCTCATCCTAAATAGTAGAAGGTGAAGGACTACACCTGGTGAGACATTCCAGTACTTTGTTTTTTCCCCAGACCAGACCTGAAGGAAGGGAGACTCTATTTACAAAGCAGCACCAAAAAGAGTGACTCACAAATTTCCACCCAAGCTTTTCATTATCTTAGAAAAAGTTTGGCCATGCTAAAAATATTTCAGCTTCAATTTGTGGTTTGTTTGTTTGTTTGCTTTTTTTCCCAATTTTTATTGTAACCTAAAGCTTTTTTTCCCCCCTTGTTCAGAAATGTTCTGCTTCCCCATCACCTTATCCGGTGTCTGTCAAAATCTGTGTTGGCTTCAGATGTATGTGCAGCTCCTATTGAACTCAGCGGCACTTCTTAACCACAGGTATTCAATTATCTGCTGCTAATGGCCCATCCATTTTGAAAACACCTATTGCTTTCTCTAAGTATTCTCTTAACTCATCCTAATATTGACCAGATTCCTCTGGAACAGGTATCTGCTGAGCGTGCTGTCAGGACATCACTCACCAGTGTAGCCTTTTCATCACAGGATGCTCTCTAAGTCTTATTTCAACAAAAATTTTCGTTCTTCTACAGTGATGATTCTGCGTGTGCATGAATCGTAGAAAAATGTGCAAAACTTGAACTTCAATGAGAACCTTTAGAAAACAGTGTTAAAATTTAAAGTTTATGTCTGGGAGAAGCCAGGAAGTTTGTGGTGAACTCCAGCTTGTAACCAAAGTGCCACCAGCTGTTAAATGGAACAGACAGGATTCCCTATTTTAGTGTTTCACCCCAAAGGATGCCAACACCTGTAGGACAAGGCCTTAAAGGATTTTCTGCTGCAGAAAAAATAAAACCAGAGTAAACACTCCTGGGCTTGCAAACTTTTCTGTTCAGAGAGTCTAATCCTTTCATCACAGGTGGTGGTGTGGGTACCCAAGTCCCAGCTAAAGAAAACCTGCAGGGTATGGGACAGTCCTGGTTCTACAAAGCAAGCCATGATTTTTTCCCATGTCTTGCCTTACCAGCAGCCCCTCCGTGTGGGTACCTGCCGGCAGCACTTCCACACGGCACAAAAAGTTGAGTTAGTTGTGTATTCAGACCTCAGTGAGCATTGCTGAGATCTTCCTGACTCCCTGGCGGCAGCAGCTTAGCACGGACAGCACAGACTTCTCCTCCTCCACCCAGCCTATGGAAAACTGAAGTCTCTCACATGTTCACCTTGACAGATCTGGGTTAGCAGCATCCCTGACAGCCCAGCTGTCTTGTGTCCCGGTGTCTCTATTTGGACGCAGACAGCATATTTTAGGAGGGACAGGAAGAAGAACAAGAACAGCTAATTTGCCCTTCTGAAGGAGCTGTGGTTTGATGAAAGCCTGCCAGCCGAGCCGTGCCACGCTTTCCGCTGTGCCTTGTCACTGTCAAACAGGTTCTCACTCCTGATCCGTGGCTGACAGTCTGAGACGCAGAACAGGAGATGTCCCTTTTTCTCTGTTTATGAGCTTCATGTACTTGCTAATTACTTCAGAGGATAGTTAAATTTTATTTTGCAAACCGTATTATGCCAGGTATTGTTTTTGCCTTTGTTCCTGGTAAATGTAGTGTGTTGTTTTCTTTGGCACATCACACTGACAGTAGTCTTGGTTCTGGCAGTTATTTATTTATCAGTTCAGTGACTTCACTGTGCTAAGGCAAATACAAGGTATTGTCTTTGGCCATAGGGGACAACATTGCATTTGGATGCTTTTATTTACTGATTGATCCTTATTAATATGAATTGCTAGGTTTTAGACAGGACATTTTCACGTTCATTAAAAATGCATGGTTAAAAAACCCAAATTGCATGAGGTACTTCAAATCAGAGTTTTTCTGATTTACATTTATTATCTGAGATACAAGGCAGGCAAAAGTTTTCATGGAATGTTTTTTCATCTTGTGGATACCAAGCAGGCTTAGACCTTAGGTCACAGTACCCCTGTGTGGCACACCAAGGTCTCTTTCTGAGCAAGTACAACTTCCACTGTGAGCAATGAGCAGTGTTAATGTAAATTAAATCTAATTTTGGCCTGCACAAGGTTTCTGTAGTCAGATTAACCAGGGCTGTGAAAATCTCCTTCTTTGGCACTGCTGGCAAGATCCCAGGGCGTTACACTCACACAGATATAAAAGTCCTTTAGCACACGGTAGCACTTCCCACACAGGAATAAGCTCTTCCAGAACACGTATGTGGCAGCTTCTGTTTGTTTGCACTTTCCCCACACTTGTTTTACTTTCCTTTGAGAAGGTGTGACAGAGCCACGTGAAACCTTCTGGGGGGAGGGGAGGCTGGCTTGTGTCTGCAGGAATGGAGCAGGCATGAGCACTGGGAAATTTAGGAAGTGCTGAGAGTGAATTTTGGGTTGAAACCACGGGCACTAAGGATTGATATAGACGTATCTTTAGCTTAACCTCCATGGAAATATTGCACGTCCTTTTTCTTTTTTTTTTTCCTCTCTAATTGCTGTAATATATGGAAGTGAGTAAGTCTCCTTTGTTATTCTAGCATGAAGTATCTTTCACATAAATCAGTGTGTCCCTGTGGCCCACTAAAGTCCCTATGCTAATTTGAATTAATCGCTCTGTTCTGGGCAGGTATGTCATGGCAGTCTTTCATTATTCCTATAATTTGTTTTGTTTTGTTGTTGTTTGGGTTTTGTTTTTTCCTTTAAATAGATGGGAGATGCCAAACAGAAGCTGGGGGTAAACAGGCAGCAATAGAGCACACAGGCATTGGTCTCACAGCTATGTTTATAAATTGCCAAATAACCACCTCATGCAAGTGAGATGGTGCACAGGTGTTTGGGCTCAAACGAGGGGATGCATTTCTGCCTGCTGTTCCAGCAGGATGCTCCAGCTCTGTACCCATTGGAGGAATGGCAACGGGTTGAAATAAAGAAGTTATTTATATTTTTGACAGCGCTGATCTGAAGTGACTTACTGGGGAGACACAATGGCTGAGCTCACAGGCATTGAGTGGTGAGAAAAAGTGAAGGAAAACTCTCCACCGGTGGTTGAAATTAGGTCTAAGAAGTTCTGTTTGCTTAAAAGACCTTCGCTGAGCTCATCTGTGCCTTGTAGCAGCGAAATGCTGACCTAAGGCCTCCCTTCACATAAAGCAGGGAATTTCTCTCCTCATCTGAAAATGGGTTCCTGGCTGTGTTAGTAGGAAACCTCTCATGTTTAGAGACCCCAAATGGGTATAATTAGGTGGGAAACTCATCAGCCTTTACTGATCTGTGGGTTGCAAGGCAGAAGAGCCTGGTGGGAACATCAACTGAGCTCTGCAAGGAGCTGCTGTAGGTCTTGTGATTGCACCCATCCTCTGGAGTGAACCCGCACGCAAATACAGACTGGCTCTGTTTGCAAGGCGAGCCACTCTGTGCCCAGGTGGAGCAGGGGGATGGACAGGTTCTGGCTGTCACCCAGAACTCTGCCAAGCACCTTCGAAGCCCCAGTGGCAGCAGCCACCACATGGAAGACCCCAACTCTCAGAAGTATTCAGTGGGTTAGGAAGCCAACAGACATTTCCTGTCATATTGCAAGGCATCCTCCTTGAGATAAACCTTGATGTCTGCTCTGAAAACCTTCCTAGTGCAGTCTGGGCTATTTTGCTTTGTAAATTTACTGGCATAAAGCTGAGTAAGCTTTAAGCAGTTGCCAGAGCATCTTTCCTACCTCTTTCTTCTCTTCACCTAAGGAAAGGTGTCTCTCCTGTGAGGTGTTTTATTTGTTGGCTGACGTAGCTGACAACTTGCAGGAAGGTTTAGGCCACTGTGCTGAGTGTGAGAGCTGGAGAGGGAAAATGAGCAGGAGCAGCTGGGAGAACAGGAGGTGGCCCCATATCTGTGAGGGAACAAGGCAACCACATGGCAAATGAGAGGATTTCATGGGTGTATTTAAATTCATGCTCTGGAAAAGGAGGAAATCAGGTGTCACATATCTGGAAATGAGTGTCCGCATGGATATTTTTGTATAGCATTTAAATTTGGTGAATCACACAGTTAATGACTGTGTGGGATATTTCCGGTGTGGGCTTTGAAGGCCTATACTTCTCCAAAATTTTACTGGAACAAATAGTTATGGTGAATTAACTCCTGCTAATTATTGCATGGGAGGAAACAGTTTGTCAAGGAAGCATCCAGACAAGGGGATTCTCATACATTTCCTCATCTCTCCTTGCAGAGGTGGAACTTAACTGGGACTAAGGACACTTCATGTGCATCACTGAGACAGAATGTGAGCTGCAGAAATCATGGCTGAATAAAGCTGGTTTTGAGGATTTGGCCCTCAACTTGTCATGCTCACTGCCCTTTGCACCACCACCCTTAAACCACATGATATAAAACCGTTAAGAGGGTCTTCGGAGAACTGGATGAACTTTTATATCTGTGTTATCTGAACCTTGCTCAGAAAGGTCTGGCAGTCGTGATGAGTAGGCAGACAACTTTTTAAAGACCGTCAGGTGACAAACTGGAGGCTTTCCACCATGATCTCTTCACAAAGGTTTGTTAAATAGGGCACTGCACTTTCATAGCCTTTGTTGTTCTGACACTTCTGAGTAATTCAGATTGAGTTTCAGTCTACTGGACTTATCAATTTGCATTTCAAAGCCCCAGAAAGTGAGCTGCAGAGCTCACTTCTTGAGTTTTGGGCTTAAAAAAAAAAAGGACAAAAAACTTTGGCAATTGTTAGCTGAAATGCTGACTCATCAGTCGTGTCACTTTTTTTTTTAACCTGCCTCGGTGGCTAATTAAGGATTTCCAAAACGAAACACGGTGCAGAATGGAGAAGGGCAAGGAGAATTTGGCTGACAGGAGATTAGCGAAGAACAGGGTTGGATCTGAAGGGAACATTATCCTCTGAGCATCCCTGAACTGAGCTGCAGGGGTGTACCTGCTGGCTGGGGCCGCTGATGAGTGCACAGGATTTATAATAAACTGCCAGGTCTGCTCTATCTTTCATGAGCTGACTGAATGCTTTTTTTGGTCTCAAGTGAAGACGACACAGAGCTAATACCCTGCTAACCTGTATCCTGCCTTGGAGCTGCAGATAAGCTGCCAAGACTTGATGAAGGGCTACAAAAAAACCCCAGTTAAGCCTGTGTTCCAGTCACAACAAAGAAAAATGAGGGCAAAAGACTAAAAGAAATGTTAATTTGTTTCTTTTTCCTTTTTTTTTTGTTTTTAATTTGCAAAACTGAACCCAACTCCTCACTGAATATTGGGTCCATTTAGGTCTCTGGTCCCGCATCTGTCTCTTGGAATGTACTGGCTTTATAGGAATTCCCATCATTGTAGGGAAACAAGTTGCCTCTAGATTTATTAATGATTAAATAGTAAAGACACTCTTATTTATGCATTTTATTATTTCAGATACCTTCACTGACAAAGGAAATCAACCATATTTGAATTTGTCAGTGTAGATATCTGATGTGTCTATTGGATCTCAGTGCACTGTTGAGTCCTCATCAATTTATCCACATTATCATTGCTACAGAGGGTTGAGGATTGTGTTAGTCCAACCCTCAATTTTGGTGTTAGAGAATGAGGTTGAGCCTGGAACCAAAGGCTAAGGAACAGAATTACACAGATGTTCTTGTGCACTCTGTTAAAACATTGACAAGGGTTTTTTTTTCCAGGTATCTTCTGATCGTTTGGAATACCCCCAGATGATTCCAGTACTAATTTAACAATTAATATTTACAAATATAAACTATATTAATGTTATGACAGCTGCTTTGCCAGACTTTTAGAAATACCAGTGTGGAACTAATAACCCCCCATTTTTTCTAATTATCTTGATTACTACAGGAATCAAACAACCGACAAATAATTTTCAGAAAATCAAAAGACGCTTAATCTTAGCAATAGTAGACAAAATTATAGCTCTCAGAACAAAAGCTCTTTTCATGATCTTCCGAAAATGACTCAGTTTATTTTGGAAAAACAATGTTTACTAAAATTCACATTATACAACTTGGCTATCAGTGGCAGTTGTTCTTTATAGATAAACTCTTTTTTTTTTCTGTTCTTTTTTTTTTTTTGCTTTTTTCTAATCTCTTTTTGGCATGCAAATTAAAAATCACAAATGTCCCAAGAACATTTACTTTATAATAACTTAAAAATTTTACTTTCATGTTTTTAATATATTTATTTGGAGGTTTTTTGTTTTGTTTTGTTCTTTGTGTTTGCTTTTCACTTTTTAAACTCCTTTGTTACAGTATAAAGCTTAAAAAGGTATTATGAACTAGAAAGATGAAAATGAAAAAACTTAAAATACCTCCTTTTCCTTATTTCAAGCTTAAAACAGATGTTAAGTCATTAATAATAAAATTACTCATTTGAAAATATGTTTGCATTTTTGATATCAGAGGACAATTTAAAATATTTTAAAATACCAATGATCTGTGAAGAAAATCTTGACACATATTTATGTATGAATTTTCCTAAACCATATTCAGTATCTGTTTCCTTTTTTTCTGTTTGTTTTGGGTTTTTGATGGGTTTTTTTGCCACCTATCTGGCATCTGCTAATGAGTGTGCAGACCCAGAACTCTGAGCGTGACAGCTGGGAATGGATTGAGATATTCCAAGCGAGGAGACAGGCACAAAACTGCTGGGGCATTGTTTAAAGTTTAGTTAAAGAAGGAAACTGGAACCAGTGCTATAATTTTAAAGCAATTTTTAGAGTTCATTAACTCAGGAAGTTTAACTAAATCCTTGTAGAAGACAAGATCATCCAGCAATCAGTAACAAGGCCTCTCTTCTCGAAAATGAAAACAACCGAGACAGTGACTTAGGTAAAAAAAAGTCATTATTCGAGTATAAAAAGTCTTTATATGAGAAAAAAAAAATATTCCTTTATGGCTCTGAACATCATACATTTATTTACAATATGTCATTATTATTTCATGGTGTCATGTCCTTTATGATCTCAGAATCTCATGCACTAAGCAGGAGCAGGAGGAAACTGAAGAGGAATCAAAGACATGTGGTAGTAAAATCATTAATATTTAGGATTTGAGAGCTCTGGCTGGGAAGTTTATCCTAACTAAAAGAACTTTGGTGCTGCTAAACTCAGTGATTGTTTCTGGCTCCCAGTTCTGAGCTTGACCATACAGGCTGTGCCGCTCCTGGAGGCTCCACCAGGAGCCACCTCTCCATGTCATCACATTTCTGTCTGATTCCTCCTCAGAACTGTGGCAGTTAACAAGATATTTAAGGAGTCTGGCTTTATTAGCATTGAAATTATTATTTTTCCTCTCCTCTTTCTATCCTGTTTCCCAAAATAATAGTAGAATGTATTTCCAGTTCCACTGACGTCTTCCACTTCCCATGAATTACCTGGAGGAACCCAGTTTAATTATTTCTGTCTGCACATTTCTGCCTAAACCATGCAAACTTTTACCCAGAGTCTCACCAGTTCACGAAGTCTTTTCCAGGGCACACCAAGCACAAGTCACAGAATACAACTGATTTTACACAGAGACTTTTATTTGGTTGTTTAACTTCTGGAATACTTAAAAAAAACCACCCTTTTTCAAGTACAAATGTGTTATTAATATTAAAGGAAAAACATCCCTATTATGTTGACATAGGAAAGATGAGTATTATGAAGAAAGCATTCATGAATTTGCTTAATGATCTTGCTGCTCTGGCTTTTGGATTAGGTTGTTCTCATGGTGGGATTAAGAGACATCCCCAGAAATAAAGGGCAGGAGCACCTGATGAATATTAACAGAACCCAGACAGCTCCAGGTATAAGCAATGATTAACCTGCCTGCTTTACCTGTGCCAAAGCCCCAGAAAGCTCAGCTTACTGCTCCTGCTGCCCGGGTGTCAAGGTTTATGCAGTATAAATTACCAATGAAATCGCAGTCAGACTGCATAAAATACAGCATCAAATAAAACACAGCCAGAGTGCCTGCAGCACCACGCGAGGGATGGCAGGAATTATTTATTTATGAGTTTCAATCATTAACCATATTATTTTTTTTAAATAAAAATTTGGAGAACAGGAACTTTGGGTTATCAATAGCTCAAGTTCTTCTGAAGGAACTTGTACCTTGGTCAAGACTATATATTTTTTTTTTTTTTCCCTTCATCAATTTAGTTTTGTGATTTATTTGGGACAAAATAACTATTTTTTTGACAATAAAATTAATTTCTTAGTGATCCGTAGACACAATGCTTTCTGCATGGGACAAGTGGCTTTTTCTGTTTATGCACTACATTACAACTTTAGTGTAAATTTTTATTTACACATACAGTGATTCTCTGAGCTAAATAAGAATTTTACACATTTTCTCAAGGAAGCAAGGAGCTGAAAAAGGACTGCTTTCTGAAGTTATCTGAAAATGTCCCCAGTGCCACTGAGAATTTGGCTTTGAGTTTTTGCGATATGTGGAGTGAAGCCCTGACTTGCCAAGGGAGTTTTGGTGTGGAATTCAAGCCTTCTCCTCATACAGCGCTGCAAAAGGATAAGAGGGCTGGGGTTGTTCAGCCTGGAGAAGGCTCCAGGAAGATCTTAGAGCCCCTTCCAGTGCCCAGAGAGGCTCCAAGAGAGCTGGAGAGGGACGTGGGACAAGGGCCTGGAGGGACAGAACAAGGGGGAATGGCTTCCCACTGCCAGAGGGCAGGGATAGATGGGATATTGGGAAGAGATTTTTCCCTGTGAGGGTGGGGAGGCCCTGGCACAGGGTGCCCAGAGAAGCTGAGACTGCTCCATCCCTGGAAGTGTCCAAGGCCAGGTTGGATGGGGCTTGGAGCACCCTGGGGTAGTGGAAGGTGTCCCTGCCCATGGCAGGGAGTGGGATGAGGTGATCTTTAAGATCCCCTCCAACCCAAGCCATTCTGTGATTCTGTGATATGTACCAAGACACAATCAGAACAGTAATTCATTAGGCTGATCTGATGTTGTAGGGGAAAGAGCAGAGAGATGAATGTAAGGAGCCTTTTCCCTCATGGGGTGCTGCACTGCCCTACCCCACCTGCAGGGCAGCTTCTTCAGGCACCTTCCCACCCTCACCCTGCAGAAGGACCTGCTTGATCTTTGCTTTGTGCTCGGGCTGCTTCACTCCAGTTTTGGGTGATGCACTCCTGCCCCGAGCTCCTCACTGTGCCTCAGCCACGGTAACCATGGAAAAGCAGCCGCCTCTCCTGCACGGGGAGCCAGGAAAAGTTGCAACTGCATTTAAAATTCATAACAGAGCTTGTTCTGTGCTGACCTCCCCGTGTAGACGAGCCCTTTATGAGATCATCTGCAGTTTTGATGATAATGGCGGCTTTATTTTCTTCTATTAGGCCTTGGGGTGCAAGAGCTATTGTAAATCCTCTTGCACTTGTGCATGCTGTTGCTCCTTATTTCCCTCCTAATTCACAATTGCTATCCCCTAGACCAAAATACTGATGTAAATAAGCTTTTTATTTTCATTTTTCAAAGTTATAGCTCTGCAGAGTATGAGACAAAAAAATCCACACACTTTCTTTTTTCCAGGAAAAGTGTTTTTTTCGAGGAGGGGAGCTTTACATAAGAAAGGTCAAATGCTCCGTCTCACATTTGATTCATTCAATAGCAGGATGCCCTTTCTGGCCATCTGCTTATTGTTGAATTAATTGTCAATTAATTGTCTCTTAATTGAAGCATTTGTTTCCAATTTTCAAAGATTAGCAGGGTATTAAACAAGAGAGGTCAACACAATTTAGGAGAATGTTTTAAATTTTGCATATAGAAGCTGGGAATTGTAGCTTTCGTTAAACATCACTCTGGTATAATTTGTGTCATTAAAAGTGGCAATTTCAGCCAATTACCACAGCTGCTTTGAGTTTGCTTGCTTGAATGATTCCTGATTCCAGGAGTCAAGAAATGCTGAACTCTCACTATTCTTGCTGCTGCTACGTCTGTTTAAAAACTGAATTAGTTATATAAAGAATCATTCAGAAAGTTGTTATTTTTTTTTGCTGGAAAACATAACTCTTTAATAATAAAAAACCAAACAGATACCTGTTTATGAAGGCAGACACTAAACCCTAATTAAGTGGGTTTTAAGCTAAGCCTGGCTAAAAGTGAAAGGCTGATGGTGGTGGAAGCAAGAGCCAAGCCCCGACACTGCACAAGGGCTGGTGGAAAGGTCCCGCACGCCTTAAGGTGATCTGCCAGGTCCAAAAGTCAGCACAGAGAGACAGCCTGAGTTATGGGGAGTGTAATTACACCGGGCAGATCATGCAAACACAGAGCCACTGGGCCGTGGAGTGGGACCGTGAGGGCTGGGCTGTGCAGCGGGCACTGCCTGCACCGTCAGCCGTTCGGGCGAGGAGCCCTGCGAGCCGCCGTGGACTGGTGGATGCTGCCCACAGAGAGGTGGATTCAGCCCGGGGCAGCTCAGGACTGCCGATAGCCATCAGTTTAAAGTTTCGCTTCTGTTTCACATTCCATTAAGTAATTTAAATGCTGAGATTGAATAAAGCCTTGGTCCCCTAATGCATCTGCTTTATTACATGGAAATACAAGCTTAGGAAGATATGTTTTTTGAAAAAAAACCCCAAAAACTATTGTGTTTTATTCCCTAGAAAGTCAGATACTAAAGGAAAAAAGTCATGCTTTAGTTTAATTAAATCTATAACTTTATTAATCAGAGATTCAGCAGGTTCTGGGGAGAATCTCTCCTTTCACAAGTGAGATTTGATATTGCATGTCTTTTCGTACTGAGTGATTTTTGATAATATTTGGTAAATTTAGGGCTGGGAAAGCAGGGTCTGTTCCCTCTAATTCAATGTTGCTTTATTAACACTCCCTTCACCCCAGATTTCGGGATGCAGACCAGGAGGGATCTGTTTTCCCAGTATCAGTGCTCAGACAGAGGCAGCTGTGTACGTGCACTGATACAACCATTATCCCCACTCTGTAATCACAGAGAAAGATCTTCCAAGGGCCAAGCTAACAGAGTTTAGGAGATCAGAAATATCAGTGCCTGAGTAGATAACACTGATTACTCGAAGAACACAGCACGCTCTGTCTTATTTGATAGAGAAGAAATGAAATTTGATTTCGATGTTTGCACGCGCTCGAGCTGTACAAGGTTGGGTATACATCCATCCGTCTGTGTGGGGAGCATTTACAAACTCTGCCCTTGCCTTGTCTGGTCTTGCTTGTCTCTTCTCAAAGTATAAAATGTTCTATTTAGAATAACCTCTATATATATATATATATATATATAATAAATAAAGCATCAGGAAATGTAAAGTGTTTTTTGATGCTTCCACCGTGCCCCTTCTCCAAACCCAGCCAATTCCTGGGACAAGCTGGGAAAGGCAGCTCTGAAGCAAGTGGTTGGACAACTGCAGTGGAAGAAAGGACCAGGTGCTTGGAGGTGCTCAGGGTTGGGAATTTCGGCTTAAAGCCCGAGGAAATGAGTCCAAAAGAACGGTAGAATGGGAATCCATTTTTTCTCCCCCTGGCTCCGCGGTTTGTTGGTGAATTGCCGCTGTTGTGTGCGGTGAGGATAAAGAGAAGGATGCTCAGGGAGAATCGAGGTCTGAGTCAGAGCTGGAATGGGATCACAGCTCCCACTCGCAGTAATCAGCTCACTGTGTGCATTCGGGGAAGAACGAAGTGATAAAGCCTGTAACAAAACCCCAAATTCCGGGCATGTCCTGCAAACCAGGAGCAGAGACAAATCTGCTCTTTACTCGCATTTAGAGTGAACCACAGAATCCAACAAATCGTTCCTGACTAAGCCCATGCTGAACAGCTGGGAACCTGTTCTCACTGGGTCACGCCCGCTGGCTGCAAATGATTTATTTGTGATTTACATAAGCATGAGTGGAAAATATGGCCTGATTGCTTTCGTTGAGTACTGCTGAGGAGCTGAGCACAGTAAAGAAAATTCAGTGGTTCTACACCAAGGTCTTTCAAGAAAAAAAAAAAGTCGTATTTTACTGACATCTTCACAAATTCAGCAGGACTAAAGCACTGAAGTAGAGGATATTTGTTTATTTTTAAGCAAAATGCTTTTTGGAGGTTCTCAGCAAATTCTATGCAGAGTAATCTTGCAGAGAAAGAGGAATATTTAAGGCAAAGTTTAAAAGGAATGGGACCATGCAGCTGAAAAATAAGCATTATTTAAACTGGAAAAGGATATATTTTCTATTTGATTGAACAGTCAAGAAAGTCTGTGTCCATTTATATATTTATTTATTTAACACAGAGATAATTTTACATAATATGCACCAAAGTTCAGGATAAGCCTTCCACTACAGAAAGTTTGGTTAATTGAATTGTCTATTAACCTAATTATCAACATTGTATATTTTTCTCTGAAATATTTTGTCCATGAATCCTTTTATAGCTCAAAATGATGTTTTCTCCTAATAGTTTCCAAGTAACATTTTGTTACATTTAAGAATTAGATGGAATCAATCTTTAACCCCAAAATCTGACATTCTCCCCAAAACACTGAGTTCACTCTCAAGATTAGTTCAGATGAGATAGACAGGCTTGACTGCCAGCATTTCATTGACTAATTACAAAAATTAATAGGTTCACCATGAAAAAAACCAAAATAATTATTTTGCACTCCGTACACTAGAACACAAACTGTTCTTTACATCAAGTCATTGAAGAAAGCAAACAAGATCAACTCCACATCTCTTCCTTTTCTCGGGTTTTTTTTTTAATTTTTACATCGTAACGTGGTGTAGTACCCTGAGATGCTGTTGTGCCACTAGAAAAGGAAAGCTGTGTCACCAGGAAAGCTCCAAAGGACTACTCTCAGACACTTTCATTAACTCCATCCTCGCAAACTCATCTCTGCCCAAATTACTCTTATATTTTCCTCAAACTGATATCAGCAATTTTTTTCTTTTTAGTGCAGCTTTAGCCTGAAGACAGTTTCTAAAAAAAGCAATTCCTGCAGGTACCCTAAATGTTCTAAATGCTTTCAGATATCATTCTTTTCCTTTATAACTATCAGGCAAGGTTATTAATAAAGTCCTTATAGACTTTGATTAATGAATCTCCACCACTCATTCCCTAATGTCAAGCAAATTTCTGAAGCCTATTTTTGTCTCCTGCGGTTTTGCAATACCTAATCTTTCAGAAAATCAATGCACAAGGCTGTTAGTTTAATGTTGCTTCTTCCTGACACCCCTTTGAATTGGCAAACTGTTCAGCAGTCTCCCCACAGAGACACGTGGGGTAATTCACTTTAAATGTTTAGGACCTCGTTGCATTTCTTGGTAAATTGAACACAAAAAAATTTGTGAGTTTTACCCTGGATGATATGAAATAGGTGTTTTGTTCCTGCTGTGAGTAAAACCCTTGCAGAAGAGAAAAATGTGGCATGTGGGATGAGCTGCCACAGTGTAAAAATTGTTTGGCTTGTGTAACAAAGGGCTTTATCTGTTTCAAAGCCATTGAGGAGAGAAATCATTTTAAATTATTGTATAGTAAATTTCTAGCATATAACATCAGAAAAGTGTCAGCTACAAACCACTGGATGTAACAGGTGACTTGCTCTTCAGACATCTGTCAGTAATATTGGAGCTGTGTTGTCAGAAAGTTTGAGTGACATAACAGTGGTGGCTTCCTGCTGACAAATTTGAAATGTCCTTGAAATTTATAAATCTTATCAACGGCAAATTCCTACTAAAAAAAATGTTAAACTGGGAGGCATTCCATAAGAAATCTCATTTTGAGAAAGAAATTGATAATCATCACAAATAAAAATTAGTTCTGGGATTGCTGAAAATAATCCTAACTTCACTGCCTTGGGTATGTGCAAAAAAGTCAAATTCTGAATGATATAATATAATATATGTAATATTATATATATATAATATTATATATATATAATATTATATATTATGTATTGTATACTACATATTACATATTACATATTATATATTATATATTATATATTATATATTATATATTATATATTATATATTATATATTATATATCATATATCATATATTATATATTATATATAATATTATATATCACATATCATTATCTCTTATCTCTTATCATCTCTTATCTCTTATCTCTTATATATTATATATATAAAACTTAATATTAAGTCAATATTTTCAAACACAGAGTTAGTACAGACACTTTGCAAGGAAGGGTCTTCCTGATCTGGAATCAGTCATGAGTCTGATCAAAGCAGGACAAAGAGATAAAAAATAACCAAGGGGGATCATTAAAGTGAGATGAATAGCTATACACATAGAGATTAAAAGATCCACTGGCATCATTTAATAACAGAAAAAAAATTTAAGCATTTTTGAGATGTTTGCATTGATTTTAGTACCACAGCTCCCTTTATGTTCATAAAGCATACATTGCATATAAAATAACTCTATTGGCTAAGCAGTATTTTAATTGGGAAGGTAAACACTTCAGAATTAAGAAATTCTAAGTGCGTAATTGTCTGCAATTTGCAATTTTATTTTTGTCCTTCACATATCTGTTTTATAATAGCTCACCTAGGTGTTGCTGGGGGGCGGCAGCAGTGGTCAGAGTGCTTAAATTTCAAATTTGAGACTTTTTCTTAATTATGATGTCTCAAGTGGTGATGATAAGACTGCTTTAGAAGCACTCTAATGTCAATTTTTCAGCTTTCTGCTTTTTGTTCCTCCTGTTTAGGACATGCTCAGTCTGGGGAAGGAGGTAGCAGCGTGATGCTGGGAGTTACAGCTCCTCTGTGGCTGCTCAGGTTCTGCTCCGGGAAGAAAACCAAATTAGGTGAAGTTGCCATGGTTCTTTATCTTTCTTAACACGTTTTCTTGAAAAGTTGTATGCTCAGTAAAACTGCTGTGAGCCAGCTGATTCTCTGGATCTCACTGTTTGAGTGAGATCCAGAGAATCACAGATTCTTTTAGGTTGGAAAAGACCTTTAAGGTCATTGAGTCCAACCGTTCCCCCAGCACTGCCAAGGCCACCACTGACCCATGTCCCCAAGTGCCACATCTACACAGCTTTTAAATCCCTCCAGGGATGGGGACTCCACCACTGCCCTGGACAGCTGTGCCGGGGATTGGCAACCCTTTCAGTGAAGAAATTGTTCCTAAAATCCAACCTAAACCTTCCTTGGCACAACTTAAGATTTAGACGGAGAAGCTTAGACGGATATGGGGATAATGTTGGAGTTGTTTTAAAATTCCTCACAACAGCTCATCTTGGAAAGGGAGCAGTGTTACTGCTGGTTTAAGAAAGGGAGCAGAAGAGTGTAAGGCTTCGCCCCACAGCTCTTGAAATTCTCCTGACTCTCTGATGGAGTAGTGCTGTCACTGTGACTTGTAGACGTGATTCAGCTGCAGGCTGTGTTATATGTGCTGGCTAGGTACGAGGGAAAAATGCTCTACCTAACATGTACTGTATAGAAATTCTAATTTTTTCGGACAAAAACATGCTGTTGCAAGCCTCCAACCAATTCCCAATGGACTTGCTGACATTATGATTGGGGTTTAACAAATATATCAAAAATACCTATTTCTGGTGTTTTATTTAGTTAATAAGAATTTTTATTGCAATTACCAGTGCCACAGCAATAAAAGCACTGCATTATGAAATAACTCACCACGAGGAAATACCACCTGTGAAATAAAGGCCCCATAACAGCACAGCTCCTTCCCTCTGTCCTAAATTGTACCATTTACAGTACACAGAAGGCTCTGATTTAAACGCATGTTTATTGTGTTTCTTTAATCTCATTATAAAGTTAAAGAAAAAATACTGGGAAATTCATTTGGATAGAGCCAAAGAAAACCAAACCTGAGAAATGGATTCCTTTGTAGCTCTTGTGATTGATTTTAAATTATGCTGAAGGAAACACCTCCATTCCCTTCATTCAGAAGTGAAGGCCCATGTTTCCATCACAGACTCACCTCAGCAATGACTGAATTTTTGAATTCACAGCCAGAGAAGGTAACAGGGAGGAGGAGGTGTGAGATTTTTCAGTGACATCCTTTTTATCTCTACCGAGTGCCAGGCAAAGACATTTGCTGGGAGGATTCAGAGAGTCTGAGAGGAGTGTGGTTATTAGAGTTGTTCAACAGCTGCTTTTGAAACTCCACAGAACGTTTCCCCTGAGAAGAGTTTGAGTCTTTCATTCTCACCATCCAAACTGGGGAGAAGTGGAGAATCCAATTAATAAACAGGCTCTTTTAAGGTCGTGTTAAAACCTCATTCTGTGGGGTGGTCATAATAGATATCTACGGATATACTACACCTGGAAACTTGCAGCAAAATATAGTCCTGTCAGCAGAGGGTTTTTAAATACGGAACAGGAAAGATTTAAAACCCCACAGCTTTATTTAACAAGTTTTAAAGAATGAATCCTTAAACGCTTGAAAATATTTAAGGATAAAATAAAGAATTTCTCGCTGCAGTAAATAATGGGGCAAATAATGCAGTAAATAATGGGGTATTTCCTCTGAGGCTGCCTAGCAGCTGGTGCAGTTGTTTTCTATTTTTTTGGTTGATGCTAAGTCAGTGAGTTCCCTTGTGTCAGTAAGATGGAGGGCAGGGAAATGTGGCTGGGGGCTCCGTGCAGCAATCTGTGTTATCCCTTGCCCAGCTGGCTGGCGCTTGGGAATGTTTTCTGCCTGTTTTGAGAGTGATTAAACCCAGATTTCTTGGTGCCAGTCAACGTGCACTTAATTTCACACACAGACAGCAATATAAACACAGAAAACACTTGATGTAACAGCAGAGAACCTGTATGCAGAAGTAGCATCAAATATATTCGATATTTTACCCTTGTCTCCTGCACGTTTGGCAGACTGGAATGGTTGGTGAGACTCAACCCATTGCATTGGCCCTGTGGATGTAGAAATCTGAGTTATTTTCACTGACTGTGGCTGAATGAATCGCAGTGGTGAGCTGGAGCTGTGGGTTGCCCTCTGCATCGTGGTTTTGCCTGATTTTTGTGGCTCAGTGGTTTAGTGGTGATATTAAACAAAGCAGGACTGACCTGGTCCTGCAGTTCTGTAAAGAAATGTAAATAAAAGTGGCTATGGACAAAAGGTGATATAAAAAGTGATTTATCTCACCAGTTAGCAAGGAAAAGACATAGTTACTGTGATCTTTGATTTCACTACTATTTGCAAGACTCACTTTTGGAAACACATGTTGGAGGAATGAGAGAATAAGTGTGCTTAAAGGCACATCAGATGGTAGTAAATGCCATGCAGCATTTTGTCAAGTCATTTGTGGTTTATTTTTCCTGTATTGCTTTCTCTCTCTACACACTAAAAATTCTCTGATATTTTTTTGGGTCAGGGAAAGCACAACAGCATTTCTGGGAATCTCAAAAGTTCTGTGCACTCTGGGATTGTGCTGTAAAGCAAAGTGTGATACAAGTAGTCCATAAACACCCAGTTAAAATCAGTGATAACACTGTAGCTCCCTTTTCTCCCATCCGTTGGATGTTTCCTTTTGTGTCCTGATAACACCAGGGTAGCCCATATAACCCCTATTTTATACCTTTGCAATTAATGCCTTTTGTTCAATAAAATCACCTCAGCAGAATATGTTACTTCTGAGGAAAATTAAATAACATTTTTGCTGCATCGTGAAAAAGCTCTCAGCATGTGTCTCTGGTAGATCTATTTCTTCTTCCTCTCCAATAACAAACCCCCAAGTACCACGTGAGTAAGCTGCGTTGCAGATATATTACTACTGTTCCTGCAGGGTAGGTGATTGTAATCTCTCAGAGTAAATTCCAAAAAAAAAGAGAACTGCTCCAATAAATTTGGTGTTTTACGATGAGCACACTCAACACGTTCATGTTTCATATGGTCATTGTCTAGAAGAAATATCCGTGGTGGGCGGTTAAGACACCCCTGTAAGGCACTGGAGCAATATGCTTTCTATCTCAAATTACGACAGCCAAGCACTTTTATCCTTTAGGGCTGCTGTAAAACCTAAAATAAAAAAAAAAAATCTAAATGAAAGGTATTAAATGGTGAAGTTACATAGAGGTGTGTTTCATGAAGGTCTTACTGGAAAGTGGTCCTGTTTTTTAACTCTTGGTCTGTTTCTGAAGGTGTGGTATAAATCTGGGGAATTTCTACTGGCACTGAGCAAGCCTTGCACATTTATTGCTTAATTGAAAATAATTGGCCTGGCGGTAGAAGTGTACACCCAGCCATTCCAAGATCACGACATCTAAAGGTTAAGTATCACTTCCAGTAAAATCCTCTCAGGGAATTCAGAAGTTGCAAAGCAAAGTTTGGTAAGATATCCAATTTTCTTGCTGACTGCGATCCTTCTGTTTTTTAATTTAAGGTTAATACAGCATTTGAATTTATTTATAACACATTTGCCCTGACCAAAAATGATTATTAAAGCACTTAATGTCACTTTAATAACTGCATTCATTTTGGACTCTTTTTTTCTGAATGGCTTGTGAATTGTTAAAGCTATCTCAGTATAACGTAATTATTTGAAATAGAATAAGACAATAAAGATATTCTTCCATTAAAACAGAAATAATAGGAAAAAAGTATAATGTTTCCATCAGCAAATTAACCTGATTATTGGACAAAGCAAACTGTGAAATAATTACTATTTAAAATCACTTTACTAAGAAATTCATAAATATTTATTTAGCATTGCCACCTCAAAACCATGTACCGTAATTTTATGGCAATATAGATATGATATATTTTATTTTGTGTGCTGCTGTAATAAACACTGTGACTGAGTTAACTCTCAGCTGGCACTAGATTGAGCTTGATTCCTGTGCTGGTAAACTGTATCAGAAAAATAAACGTTGCATCTTCCAGCTGTAGGTTTGCCATGGGGACACATGGGGTTTTCTGCTTCTCCGTGCGCCACCTAGAAATGAAATATATTAACTTGTATCACAGTTCTATTAGAAAGCAAGATTTTTGTGTATTTATGGCTGAGCTGTAAGGCTTGTTCCTGAGCGAAATGCAGAGATTTCCATCTTCTCTAACAAGTTTGTCTCTCCCATTTGGAGACAGAACCAATTTGTTTTATGATATTTTGTGGTTTTGCACCGCAGTTAACGGGTGCGAACACACCATGAAAGATTGCAGGGGTCCTTGTGTAATATGAGCATCTCTGTTACCTCAGGTGAGGGTAAATCAGGCAATTTCTGGTTTGCAATTAGATTGAAAGATCCAAGTTAGCACTGAATATGTCATCCCTTCACCCCTCTTCTCTCTGTGCAAACATCCAGGTTACTCCCACATAAGCCAGCAGTCCTACTTTTGAGTGACCTTCTGGACAGCTGGATAATAAGCTGCAATTTAAGGTAGATTAAATAAAAAGAACAAAAAAAGTAGAAAATTAATTTTTAAACAATTTTTAAACAACTTGATGATCGGTGTTGGCACGAGAGAGGTGCTGGAAATATGTGGCCAGCACAAGAGGAGATCTTAAACCTTCATAAAACTGTGTGTTCAATTTTATTTCTTTGCCATAGCAAGGCCAAAAGTTTCATTTCAAGGGAGATGGGGAGGGATTTGCACTCTTTTCCCAGTGGCATGTACTGTTCGTCTTCAGTTTTCATCGTGTTACGAGCTGCCAGGGATCATTTATAGCCACATGAATAATTAGAAAATGTTCCTATGCAGGTGTATGTGTTCTCTGCTAATCACATTTGTCCTTCTTTAGTCAGGGGAAGGAGAGGATTAGAGAATGTGATTTTCACAACACGCTGTTAATTGCTCCAGCATCTGATAGCAGACTTTTAAAACCAAAACCCCCCTCGATTACTGAGTTGGTGTTGAAACACTGATATTTAAATATAAAATTCCATTTTGTATGCACATATATGTGGGCTGTTTCCATTATGAATATTCTCCCAGAATATAATTCCCTTACTTATTAGTAGGATTTTAATTCAGAATTTATTAATCCTATGGACCCCATGACTCAATTTCTTTGTGCATGGGGTCACTGCTGCTTCCTGATGGGATCTTGCTCCTCTGCAGGGCAATATCTCGTGCAGGAGCAGGAAAACCTGGGTTTGTAGCTGAGCTGTGCTGAGTGCTGAGCAGCCACTCCACTCCCAGCACAATCATGAATGGTATCACTGCAGCTCTCAGTGGTTTCAGACTGATTTCATGAGTAGTGCTCGCTGTGGCACTGAGGTTTCTTAGCTCAACAGATATATATATATATAAAATTCTTTCCCCCACCCCCATAAAAATAGCCTTCTGGAGGAGGCAGGGTATTACTCCAGCAATGAAATCCCTAAGACTTACACTGGGAAGACATGTAGGAAGTTTTATTGGTGGTATTTATAGATCTTTTGCACTAGAGGAACTGTAGAAAAAGCCTGTGGTGAGGCTGAGAGCTTGGCTGGCAGGACTGGCTCTTACCTGGCGGATGCTGCGTCTCAGCTCTGCTCTGAGAGGCTTGAAAAGAGTAATACTTATGTGTGATACAGAGCAAGATTAAGTATTGATTAACAACAGTTAGGGATAACCTGCAGGGAGGTGTTTTTCCAATCACCCCTGAGACATCAAAATTATGGTGCTGTCTTTAGTAAAAGCTGTAATAAACTCTGTTTCCAGGCTTTTGTAATGGAGTGCAGAGGAATATCTGAGGGCATTTTTGGGTTAAGCCTGACATAATGTAGAAATACCTCAACATGTAAGCAGCCAGTTTTCAAATATCTGATCTGGAGTTTTTTTGTCTTTTGTTTAGTTGGTTTTCTTTTATTTTTTTTTTTTCTCTTTCTTCCTTTTTTCTTAAATGGGAAATGCATTGAGAATTGCACCAGCCAGGGATTTTATTTTCAAAGGCGGATTAATACACATACCAGAGTAAGACAACTTGAAATCCTGACCACAGCTTCAGTGCCTTTTATTAATGCAATCATTATCCTTTATTTTTTGGCAAACCTCATCATGTTTGTGGAGAGATATTGGGATCCCTTAGGATCTGAACTTCCATAATGAGAAGATGCACCCAGCTGCAAAAAGTTTATCTTAAATTTAGTTCTGCAACTGAATGTGAAGTCACAGCCTCATTTTTTCAACACTTATGTGGGAGAAGGATGGTGGAGAGCTCACAGATGGGTAAAGCTGGTGGAAACACACACGTGGATGAGCCCTTGGTTTTAAATGGTTGGAAACTCTTTCCTCCAAGGTCAAGTGAAACTTGCTTTCTGCCAGAAGTGTGCAGCCTGTGCACATATGTCAGCAAACCATTTTTATGGGCTCTGTCTCTCAAGATCTCTGGCTGGGATAAACTTCTTCAGCTTCTGCCAGCAGGAAGGACATTTTGCCTTTACTTCCTTAAAGTAAGATTGCAGAATAACCTTTCTGAGGCAAAAACTAGGTGGCCAATAAAAGCGGCTTTTGTTTTTTCGTGTTTTAGAAAAGAGTATTTCCACCACCTCTTGTGCAAAAGATGATGTGACTGCACGGAGAGGAGCATCTTTACTGGAGCTGGATTGGAAGGACCCGGCTGAGGGAGCTGGGGAGGCTCAGCCTGGAGCAAAGGAGGCTCAGGGGGGACCCTGTGGCTCTGCACAACTCCCTGACAGGAGGGAACAGCCAGGGGAGGTCAGGCTCTGCTCCCAGGGAACAGGGACAGGATGAGAGGAAATGGCCTCAAGTTGCACCAAGGAAGATTTATACTGGATTTTAGGGAACATTTCTTCCCTGAAAAGGCTATCAGACACTGGAACAGGCTGCTCAGGGCAGTGCTGGAGTCACCATCCCTGGAGGTATTTAAGATGTGTGGATGTGGCACTTGGGGACATGAGTTAATGGTGGACTTGGCACTGCTGGGGGAACTGTTGGACTCGATGATCTTCAGGTCTTTTCAACTGAAATGATTCAATGATTCTAAAAGCCTGGTTTGAATGACTCTGAACATGCTTGGAGTCATCCTGACCTGGCCAGCAAAGGATGGGGCCTTGCAAGGAGAGAAGGTCATCCAGGAGAAGAAAGTCTGTATCCAAGTTCAGGATACACCTTACAAAGAGATAAAGACATAAAATAGCTTTATCGTGGCCTGAGGATGGGGTTGGCCAAGAGGAAAAAAGCATTTCTGTAGGAAAATTATCTCGTAAAGGGAACAGCTTGGGCCCCCAGCCTGCATCTACATCCGTGTCTGGCTGTCACTAAAGAATAACTGCTGAGGCATCGTGCTGAGACACGCTTCCTGAGAAGATCCATGGGCAGGAGTCGGGTGGGCACAGCCCCCTGCACAGCTGGTGCTGCGGTCACCAAGCATTTCTCTCCCTCTCAGGAGATGAATGGCGAGCGTGGCAAGCACAGGCTGACCAGTCTGTCCCTCAGGAACAGATGGCGTTCCCTCAGAGCCCTGGGACGGCTCCAGATGTGCTCCTCAGGGATAGGAGGTTTTGGGGATGTTTTAGGGGGGAAGTAATGATGAGTGTAGTTATTGTAGCCGTTATTGTTCCTCCTGAGCCACACTGAGCACCTGCCTGAACTGCAGAGTGGTCTCAGCAAAGCTCTCTTGCCCCAGCGTTGGCCCAAAATCCCTGCTTGCAAAAGGCCTTTCCTGCACTCCAGGTGTATCTCCTGCCAGCTCTCATCTCAGCTGTCAGGATATACAAATGCCCGTGCTGATTTGGGCAGTGGTGGCCACCAGCCCAGGAAGGTAAATCTGAACCGACCTCCAGCAGGTTTTGCAGCTCCCATTTGGAGGATTGCCTCTGACACGGAGCACATCCTGGTGCCCAGCTTTTTCTGCCCACCAGCTGCTCTAATCACCCTTTCTGTGCCTGTTCGTGATGCTGCCTCCCACTTGAGATTTTGGATGTGCTCAGTTGTTTGAGAATCTAAAACTCAGCCATCTACAAATTCAACCTAAATCTAGCATCAAACCCTCGGATCCTGCCCCAAGTCACGACAGTGAGTGGGATATTCCCATTTTTCCTTTATTACCACTTGTATTAAAACAATTTTTTCGTGTATCTGGACATCCAAATAGTTAACAATACTCGTCAGATTTAGCATATAAAAAAATCTTCAGTTGTGCATCTTCAGTGTAATCTCCTGAGTTACGCAATTTCACTATGTCACCTATTCTTTAAAATATTTGGTATTTTAGCTTTAAAATCATGCTAAAATTAAATGTTCAAAATCTAGCAGCTTTCAAAAAGCTCCTGCCTTTTTATTTGTTTTTTTTTTTTTGTGCAGAAGAAAATACAAGGAACTGTGACAAATAATTAAACATTCTAATTTGAGATAATCTTTGATTAATGAAGAAGCTGCTTTCAAATGCTCTTCTCTGGCTCTAATAATTGATCTCTAATTGTCCCATCTAAAGGTTATATATTGCCTTTCCTCCTCCTTGTGTCCTCCTAATGCCTTATAACTCAGATCAAGCTATTACCAATGTTCATTAATTCCTCTGGAAAATGCTGTGAACTTTCCAAACTGAAAAAAATTAGTTCTTTCAAAAACCAAGTTTAGTTTTGTGCCAGTTTTGAGACTCTTGAGAAAACCACACCAAATAATGTCACAAACATGATGTGCAATTTTCCAGTTCTAAATTATTTAAGAATTTACATCTAAACTATTTGAGGATGTTGGACAGAGGAGGTGTAGGAGGATAACCTAATTAAAAATAACAGAACAGATGCTTTTTGTTCTCATAAACAGGTGGCGGATTTGCAATTAAGTGCATGATGTCTGACTGGTAAGTGCCTTTATGCAAAAATAGGAAAACTGTGGAATTTAGGATCTGGTAAAGTGTTTGTGCTGGTAGAAAAGCTCTGGGTTGTTACAAAGGAATTTTACTTGGATCTCTAACAAGCTGGGACAGCTAAACATTTATTTTGTTGTGTACCTGAGAGATGAGACTTTTCATAAGTTGTTAATTTATTTCTGGAATAAGTTGTGTTTTAATCTAATTCTGCTTTAGTTAGACAAACCCTTTTAACCTGTTGCTTAGCAGACTTCCTTTTGTAAAGCCAAAGAAATACAGCTAAACTTCTTTGTTTTTCCTATTAGGTATAGAATTATGTGCCCCAAATATTTCTGTGTGTCTGGTGCTTGGCCACAGCAGGACAGCACCAAAGGCTTGTGATTACCCAGCACACTTTCTTCATGGTTTGATATTAAAATATGCATAAGGTACTTTCATGAGCGCAGGTTTTTACAAATATGTCTAATTCGTACAATTTGAAAATGTTGTTGCTTCCTTTGCTCCTGAAATTTTCAGTCTAATTTCATTGAAAAGTGAAATACTTATTCATGTACTGCTTTCCTCAGTTTTGGCTTAATTGTTTCCAGTCTGTACAGCCCGGCTGTCTGGAGATGTTTATTACCAAGTAAATGTATTCTGGAAGGAGAGAGCCTGGCTAAATTGCTGGAAAGAAAAATTCTGCAGTGTGACCTTATCAAGGCAGGATCCAGAAGGTTCTTATTTTTCATTTTGACTGCGAACTGTTAGCGAGGCAAAAAACAATCCAAAGACGTTAACTAAAGTCTATCACAACAGTCAGTGGGATGGGGAAAAAAAGAATGAAAAAAAAAAAAAAAAAAGTGCTGTCAAACACTTATAATCCATTCTGCAGAACAGCAGAAAAAGCATTACAAATCCTGGATTGATACAACGCTATTTTCTTCTGGCTTTGGAAAACATGAATCTCTTCCAGGCAAATGCATTTGGTATTTAGGGAATCTTTTAATATACTTTAAGTATATGATAACACAAAATGAGAGTACGGTATCAAAGTGTTCAATAATCTATTTTGAGTGATCTTTAGCAACTCTCCTAAGCATTTATAGCTTGCTAGAGGGAAATGCATTTTTCAAAGATCATGAGCAGTCCCTACGGAGACCTGTAACCTTCCTCAGAGCAATTCACCACATCCTGATAGGTCTGATCACAGCACAAGGGAGACAGTCAGTGGAAAAGAAACACTCTGGGAATACTAATGGAGCCCTGTGACTGCTGAGTCACCGCCTGGAACTGGGGAGGGGGCAAACAAAGGGTTATTTGTGGATTATAAATATCAATATGGAGTTAAGTATTGGCTAAAGCTTTGTCCAGACCTTGGCCAGTTTGCAGCCTGATTTGCCGCCTTATCAGTTTATTACTGAATCAAACAAAGATAAAATCTGTGCTTAGGGAAGGCTGGGAGGTTCGGCTGTAGGGCTGGGGAAAGGAGGAGTGAGTGTGTGGATAGCAAAAGCCACCTCGGAGCGGTACAAGAACCTGCGTTTGTTCTTCTAGACAGAGTTTGGTGCTGATGTGCGGTTCCCGTGCAACCTGCTGGGTTTGTGAATAAAGCACGAGGTTTTCTCCTCACCTCTGGCCCCTTGCAAGGCACCTGCTGTGCCCTGGTGGCCTTAAAGCTTGTTGCTTTTCTCGTGTTATTTGGCATTAGAGTGTTTTCCAGGATTTTCAGCTTTGCCAGGGAGATCTGCCTCTGTTTGTGCGTGCGCTGTTAAACCCGCTCGGGGAGAAAGCTGCAGGATGAGTTTCTTATCACAGGACGTGTGTGACTATGTCCCCTTCCTGAGCCACTGCTGGCCTCCCTCGGGTGTCATGTGCCACTTTGCTGCCTGGCACCATCCTTTACGTGCTGTTGGTTCCTCTGCTGATTCCAGGCCATCCAGAACAGTAGCGGGCTATTTAAACCAGGCAGAGCCCAGCCTTGCAATTCCAGCTTTTGGAGGGTCTGGATCCACATGATGCTTCAATAGCCTGTACTGGGCTACGTGTGGCATTTTTATTTTATTTTATTTTATTTTATTTTATTTTACTTTACTTTTCATACAGCCCATGTGTAGTACAAGCTCAGCTTGTCATTTTCTGTCCTTCCTTTGCTTCCTTCTCCCCTGCCTGAGCCTTGTTCCAGGTGGTAACCACTGCAAGAGCTTAAAAACAAGAGTGAAAAGTGTAAAGTGCATTCACTTTTATGGAGCTGCAAACAAGGGACAGGGGAAGGAGGGGAAAGGCACCAGGATCATTTGTCTGCCTCAGTTCAGTTCATGTCATCAGCCATTTGTCACCCTCCAATGGTGTGAAGAGCATCATAAAAGACATGGTACACAAACATTTAGGACAAAAGGAAAGTTCTGGTGTTGTGGGAAGCCTCTCAGTGAGGTGTTGTTGTTATCTCCTTGCATCTGGCTTGTAGCTTGTGCCTGATTTCCCCTTTCTCAGAAGCTCTGTGACCACAGGCAGGAAATGTGCTACAAGCAGATGGAGAATTGGTGGTTGTGTTGTTCTGTGAGATCTGGACACAGAGCTGGTCACCCGGGGGGAGAGGAAACCGTGCCTAGATAGAAAGAGGCTACATCTGATACACAAACACCTTTGAGAGCACCTTGCAGAAAGAGCACTTAGGAGGTTTGCTGGAGATCCATCCCCAAGGCACTCAGTTTGATTTTTAAGATTTTCT
Source organism: Cnemophilus loriae (assembly GCA_013397755.1). Lineage (NCBI taxonomy): Eukaryota > Metazoa > Chordata > Aves > Passeriformes > Corvidae > Cnemophilus > Cnemophilus loriae. The sequence goes on from VZTF01001738.1 coordinate 936,131, forward strand.
AAAACATAGCAAGCAGCTGCCATGAGAAAAGGGGGTGCTATGAGAAAAGGGGGTGCTATGAGAAAAGGGAGTCCATGAGAAAAGGGAGTCCATGAGAAAAGGGGGTGCCACGTCCCCCATTTTTCTTTCAGTCTCTCAAATGCCCCCTTGGCCATCACGCTACTGCTCCCTCAGGAAGGGACAGGCACATCCCCCCTCCTGTCCCTGCCTTTGGTAAAAACCGCTCGAAATGTCCTTGCTGTCCGGAGCAAACATTGAAACCAAATATTTGACCAGAGGCGGGGGAAATCTCTTATTCTTTGCAAAACATTAAGACCAACAACAGTGATAACCCATTCCTTACAGCAAGAGGCTTTTAAAACAAAGTGTGTGTGTGCATCCAGCCTGGAAATGCAGGTGAGGGCACCCGAGGTACAGTCATCTTTTATTAGTAGCAGCTAACTTGGAGACACACAAGGAAATTTCATCTATTCAAAATGTGTTCTCCTGCTGTTGCAGCTACCATGGAGTTCTCAGAGCCTTGGGGAGTTACTGCTCCTGTTTCTTTTACATGGAAATCACTTGACTCTCATGCCCTTATTGTCCCTCTCTGGGTATTACTACTATCAGTGCAGTGGTGCAATAGTTCTCCTTAAATGTTACTGCAGAAAAGTAAATAATTTCTTATTTCTGTGATTTTTTTTTTTTCCCCCATAGAGGCACTACTTTAGAGAATAGATTTTAAAGGACAAATATTATGTTTAATGAGTCAGAAAGAAATGAAAATGATAACTGATACAGAGGCTGAAGAAAAACATTAGGAGCAGGTCACATAAGAGGAAAAACCCATATCTATTTAGATAAGATGTGCCTAACAGTCTGACTGAAAAGAAAATAGGGAAAATCCATTCAGACAAGGGGGAAGGTTTCAGGAGCTCATTTTGGCTACTCAAAGGGCAATTAATTATTTAGCAGGAGCTACTAATGACTGCTTCATAAATAAATAAAAAAAATAAACTCTGGATCATGATAGGGAATTAAGTCTCTATAAAGTAAAGTTTAATGGACTGAGTGAGGGTTTTTCAGTCTTAATCAGAAGACCAAAAGTTAAAATCAGACAACCAGAGCAACCCACTCCTGCAAACAGGCCAAATATACATATTCCTTTTGAATCGCTTCATAGGGAAAAAGCAACTCCCTGGGGTCTGAGGGGAAGGGAGGAGAACCAGCTAAGTGAGGGCAGCTGTAGGGCATCCTCATCACACAGGGTTTAAATGGGACCTGAGGTAACAGAGGAGTTTTCGGGCAGAGCGGGGGTGTTGATGGAGTGGAGAGAAAACAAAAGTGATAAGAAAGTTGTTATAGCAAGCTCAGCAGGGACAAGACCAAAGGTTTTATGCTGTTGTTTGTGGAGTGATTGCTGTGAGGCCCGAGGTGAAATGCATCGTGCCATCACGAGGTGCAGATGGCATGCTTTAAAAAATAGCTGTGGGGTCTGCCTTGTAAATACAGACAATCTTGGGTTTTCTGAGCATCTGTGCTGTGCTGCAGGTGCAGTGTGTGCTGCTCGGACACGTCACTGCTTTGCTGCTCCTTTTCTGGCTGTGAGAACCACAGAGTTTTCCTGCCTGAGGGTCTTCTAGGCCGTCTCGTTCTGGGTAAGACCTGCCCATTCCTGTTAAAGAAAATCTTTCTTTGTTGGCTGGATCATTTTTACCCTCTTGACAGCAAGAAGGCTCAGGGCTAGCAGTGCCAAGGCAAGCTTCCATGACCCGATGGACCCAGTGTCCTGGCGTCCCATCTGGCACGGGGTGAGTTTGCTTTAGGGTGCCCTTGGTTATTCGTTGTTGTCACACGCCTTCAGAAGAAGGCATACGTTTTGTCAAATTAATTTGTTACAACTTTTACTGGCGCTCCTGTGGAAAAACTCACACAGTTTCTTTCAGACAAGGCTCCCATGGCTGCGGCTCGAGTGGTCTCTGCTCAGTCTGGGAGTGGCAGTGATGGGAGGCACGTGGGCACAGCAAATAATTGGGGTGAAGGCTGAGATGAAGCAGGATCAGCACACTCGGGGACGTGGCTGGCAGCGTGTGGCTCAACGTGGTTACGAGGCAAGGAAGCTGTTGGTGTGGGAAATGTGTTCCTGCCCACTCCTCAATCCCTTCTCTGCCCAGCATACCCCACATAGCCCTTAGCTAGGGACATGCAGAGCTCCTTTTTTTTTTTCTTTTTTCTTCTCCAAACTGTCTGTCAGATGTCCCTGCTTTCCCATCACTCTCCTGAGGGCTGAGCTGCCCCCGGTTGCATTCTCTGCCTGCACTCTGCTGCATCAACCTGTGCCCGCCGGGACTTTGGCCAGCTCGTGTGGCCTCACTCCCTTGCACATTGGTCTTGCTGTAACTTACAGCAGCTCCTTCTCCTCTTCCTGTCCTCTGGCTGCTTCACGGCAACGCAGGAAATAAAAAAAAACCTGATCATTTTACTAGTTCTGCAGCTACAAAAACGTATCTAGGCTGTTCGCTGATGTTTGAGCCTTGAATTTAGGGGCAAAGGTTTTTGTCTGTTTTTCTTTCATTCCATCAGAAAGGTTGAGAAGAATAGCTGGGAAGAAAGGGTCAATATTCCAATTCTCACAAAAGTCTGCAAACATATGGCCTTTGCCAGCACAGCTGCTTTCCTGCCACCATCGACAATCAAGGTTAAAATGCATGATGCTCATTCAAAGGGAAATGCAGTGGGAAAATTTTCACTCCACTGTTTGTGTAGTTTTATTTCCAAAGGCAAATTGAAAAGTTGCAGTGTATTTCAGCTTGGTTTGACCTAAATGGCCAACCAAACAAGAAATAAATACCCTTTTGGGCTAAGTTTGACTTTGGATCCCTTTTGCTTCAGTAGCTGAAATGCCCCAATCTCCTTCTTCTTTCTCAGACCAGATTCCTGGTGGGATAAAGTTTCTTGAGCAGCAGTCTCATTGTCTTGCTGGTGGAGTAAACAAACCGAGTTAGCAGAAAGCCCCAGAAAAAGTCATTTGACAGTGCGAAAGAGGGAGATAATACTGCAGGAACTGATGGATAGAGGTCAGCTCTATTTTGGGTCAATATTAAGTGCACTGTGTGGTTGTTTTGTTGGGCTTTTTTCTAGGAAAGAAGATGAAATGTTACAGTTCAAGAGTGTCACATCTATTGGTGCTTACTGAAAATGGAAATCCAGATAATAAACAAGCATTACTGCAGGGGTCTGGGCACACAGAACTCGGGGATGGAGATGAATCTCTGAATTACATTGTTAGTCCACAACTCTGACCTTCCTGCCCCTATATCTCTCCTCACTCTTCTGTTATATATTTCTGTGGTTTTTCTTTTTTTCTTTTTTTTTTACCCTCCTCTGAAGCCTCAGAGGCTGGATGGAAACAATTTTTCTTGTTCCATATTCCTGTGTTCTAGCTGTGTGTAGCAACAGGCGTCACTCCAGCTTGAATGGAGCAGATTGAGCGAACACGTGGCTGGCTTGGGATAATGTTTATAGAGAGCAAAGAGGCATACCCACTCTGTTCTTTTCTAATTTCACCTCTAATTCTTCTTCTGTTTTCCACCCTGGCACATCTGCATTCTGTGTAAATTCCCACCACTCCCTCTGCCATGTGGTTGCAAACACAATGGGCTTCTTGCTGTTCTGCTACCGATTGTCTCCTTCATGAAAGTGAAAGAGTTTGGTCTAAAACCACTTTCATTACAACGGTGTTTATTTTCTCATGCCCGTGTGGAAGAGAGGTGCCTTCTTAATTTAATCAGGGCTTTAAATTTTGCCATGGTGACAAAAGAAAAAAATAATAATAAAAGAAATAATTACATATACACCTGGTTTTTGGTTAACTCGGAGATTAGGTGGCTGGTGGGGTCAGAGTCTGGGGAACCAGGCATGTGACTGTGGCTGTTTCTTCATGCAACAACGAGTATTTGCTCAGGAGTTTCATCACCCCCTCCCAGGAACGGCTGCCGACCGCAGGGTAACGTGGTTTCGCTGTAGAGGAGAAAAGATGAGTTTTTTATGTGAAATTACTTTTAGCACCATAGCGCTTCTTGACATGAAGGTCAATAAGTGCCTAAATTACTCTAAGTAACTGAGTTTATTATAATTCCTCTCTGTCACATTCCCTTGCTGCAGCTGTGACACTGTGCTGTATAACTTATTTAATTATACAGTGGTGGTTGCTGCTGCGTGTCTGTTGTTGGGGATGTGATGAATATTTAGATTTTTCTTTCTCTCCGGTTCCGTAATTTAAACAAATTCACTGAAGTGTATTTAACCTGAAGTAATCTAGGCCGCATGCTGCTTTGGGCTGTGCTGTTTTAGGAACTTCCTTCTGCAAAATCACGTTCAACCAAAGCAATTTCTTTGGTGTAAAGATGGGGAAAGAATCAGCCCTTACACGCTGTGCAGTTCTGGAGTTCCTCGTTTGTTTGTTTTCCAAACCAACCTCGATTACGGTGCTGTTGGTGCTTTCAGTGGGTGTATTTTGACAGCCTGGACCTGTGCTGCAAACACCCCCACTCACACGTGTGCCCACCCCCAGTTTTCCTTCCCAAAGGTGCATTTGGACACCAGCCTCAATATATCAAAGGTCTGTGGGCTGAGCTGTGTTTAGCAACCTGGTGAGCAGCTATTGGAGGGCAGAAAGTGCAGGACAGGCTATTTCCACGACAAACCCTTTTCCCCTGAGTACACTGATACAGCCTAAAGTAGGGATTCACTGTGTGCCTGTCAGCACTGTGCTGGGTGGGAAGACTGTGAGTAACGTCTTGGAATATTTAAAGAAAATGTTTAAGGGGAGGGTTAAGGGAACTTTACTTTTTATTTTGACAAAGACATCAAGACAGAGGGGAGATCCATAAAGATATAAGGAGATCTAAAACAGGACAAAATATCATTCTTATAATTGAACCTAATGGACCTTCCTGAGAAAGTTTGATAAGATGACTCGCTAATGTTCACTTTTTTTTTTTTTTATTTAGTCAGTAAATTATGCATAAAGGACAAAACTGAAATAATCACCCAGACATTCGTGTCACTTGTGCCTGACTAATTCTCTTCCATTTTCTTTCATAGCTTTAAAATGGGAAATAAGTAATAGGGGCCAATGTCTGTGTTGATAAAGTACAGAAAAATGACTGTTTTCTTAATGTAAGTTGCATGTGATCTTTTTGAATATAAAAGATTGCCTACAGTCATAATTGAGTTTTTACATTGAATCAGGGTGTAGTACAAGCAAGCCCTGTGGAAGAGTCAAAAGAGCAAAGAAAGAAAAAAAGTAAAAATGACTGACTTATGTCATCTGTTAAGTCAAAAACTGTAATAAAATTTCAAGGAAAGAAAGAGAAAACCCGGCCTAGTGGAAGCTGTCCCTGCTCATGGCAGGGATTGGAAAAAAATGGTTGTTAAAATCCCTTCCAACTCAAACCACTCTGGCATCATATGAAAACACCTGAATGCCTTTTTTTAGAGTAGGTGGTGGAGACAAATTGCTTCTCGTAAAATATTCCTTTTTTTCTCTAAGCTGTATGAAAAAAAAAAAAAAAATCCAGGTAAAGAGCCATGTTTACCAAAAGTGGAAAATGTATTTTCTACTGATGGGTCTGAATTTTAGTTTGAAGAGGTTGCTGAATATTGTTTTCAGTTACAAGGAGATAAAGTGTGCTGTTCTTATATAATGTGTTTGCTCTACACGTAGAAAACAACAAATAACTCATGAATTAGTGTAAAATAATTGCACAGGGCTCTATCCTGAAAATAAAAAAAAAAATACAATAATGCCAGTCAGAGTTAAGGGTTGGGGGTGGGAAGCCAACCCCAAGCAATTCTGGGATTCCTCTCTGTGAAGCCTGATTCCCACTCAAAGGACAAAAGTACTTTCTTATGCTGGTCTCAGAACTGGATCTCTGGGATTTCATTCCCCAATAGGATTTTGATTGATTTTATTTTAGTAGTTTTATCTTATTTCATAATGTTTGTATTAAATCAGATACCCCTGAGCACTTAATCTTTTTTAACTTCTAGATCTTTGTATTCAATATTATATTTGCTGTCAAAATCTAACATCAATAAGAATCACAATAAATGTAAGTCATTGATCAGATGCAGCAATGACAGGGAACCAAAAGCCTGATGCAGGAATTGCTGTCTCTGATAGAGACACCTATTGACTTCAGCGAGGTTTGGGTCAGGCCTCCAATGGAAACAAAACCCGTCTGTGCTTGCCAGGATGACCTGGGATATGATGGCCATTAATCCACTGTAATAACTGGGTGTCCTTGCTGAGAAACGGTGACTGGTAAGATAAATAATAGGAAGCTGTGCTGTGTTCACGTGGTGTAGAGCAGGACATCTACAGACTGGATGAGAAGAATATGGTTATAATGCCAAATAGTTCTTCAAGCACCCTTATCTTGCACCTCCTGATCACAAATTTCAGGGCAATTACCTCAATGGTCCCAGGAGACGAATGCTGGGGGCTCCCAAACCTCCTTCAGGTTGTTTTTGGGAGAGGACAGAGGTGATGGCAATACTAAAGCTCCATGGTCCCCTTCCTAGGAACCACAGGGGCTGAACATCACTGAACAAATATTCTTAACTCAAGATTCATCTGTTTAGAGAGCTGAACAGGCTCTTTACCTTACTTCAGGAGGTATGTCACCAGGGAGCAAAAAAAAAAAAAAA